>JAKWBJ010000527.1:662500-957500 GCA_023159175.1 Wohlfahrtia magnifica
ATATGCTGGCTTAAAGGGTCTACAATAGTATCCATATAGTGGGATGTCTGGAAAGATCACCAGATTTGAGAAAATAGAATTTTAAAAAATTGCCTTTTTGAAAAATATGCAAATTCTTGGGAGGATGAGTGGGCATTTCTCCAAAATATGGAAGGGTACACATATACCACTATATACATAGTCTGGCTTAAAGGGTCCTAAACAGAGCCCATATAGTGGGATGTCTGGAAAGATCACCGGATTTGAGAAAATGGAATTTTAAAAAATCGCCTTTTTGAAAAATATGAAAATTCTTCGGAGGATGAGTGGGCATTTCTCCAAAATATGGAAGGGTACACATATATCACTATATACATATGCTTGCTTAAAGGGTCCTAAACAGAGCCCATATAGTGGGATGTCTGGAAAGATCACCGGATTTGAGAAAATGGAATTTTAAAAAATCGCCTTTTTGAAAAATATGAAAATTCTTGGGAGGATGAGTGGGCATTTCTCCAGAATATGGAAGGGTACACATATACCACTATATACATATGCTGGCTTAAAGGGTCCTAAACAGAGCCCATATAGTGGGATGTCTGAAAAGATCACCGGATTTGAGAAAATGGAATTTTAAAAAATCGCCTTTTTGAAAAATATGAAAATTCTGGGGAGGATGAGTGGCCTTTTCTCCGAAATATGGAAGGGTACACATATACCACTATATACATATGCTGGCTTAAGGGGTCCTAAACAGAGCCCATATAGTGGGATGTCTGGAAAGATCACCGGATTTGAGTAAATGGAATTTTAAAAAATCGCCTTTTTGAAAAATATGAAAATTCTTGGGAGGATGAGTGGGCATTTCTCCAAAATATAGAAGGGTACACATATACCACTATATACATATGCTGGCTTAAAGGGTCCTAAACAGAGTCCATATAGTGGGATGTCTGGAAAGATCACCGGATTTGAGAAAATGGAATTTTAAAAAATCGCCTTTTTGAAAAATATGAAAATTCTTGGGAGGATGAGTGGGCATTTCTCCAGAATATGGAAGGGTACACATATACCACTATATACATATGCTGGCTTAAAGGGTCCTAAACAGAGCCCATATAGTGGTATGTCTGGAAAGGTCACCGGATTTGAGAAAATGGAATTTTAAAAAATCGCCTTTTTGAAAAATATGAAAATTCTGGGGAGGATGAGTGGGCATTTCTCCAAAATATGGAAGGGTACATATATACCACTATATACATATGCTGGCTTAAAGGGTCCTTAACAGAGTCCATATAGTGGGATGTCTGGAAAGATCACCGGATTTGAGAAAATGGAATTTTAAAAAATCGCGTTTTTGAAAAATATGAAATTTCTTGGGAGGATGAGTGGGCATTTCTCCAGAATATGGAAGGGTACACATATACCACCATATACATATGCTGGCTTAAAGGGTCCTAAACCGAGCCCATATAGTGGGATATCTGGAAAGATCACCGGATTTGAGAAAATGGAATTTTAAAAAATCGCCTTTTTGAAAAATATTAAAATTCTTGGGAGGATGAGTGGCCATTTCTCAAAAAAATATGGAAGGGTACACATATACCACTATATACATATGCTGGCTTAAAGGGTCCTAAACAGAGCCCATATAGTAGGATTTCTGGAAAGATCACCGGATTTGAGAAAATGGAATTTTAAAAAATCGCCTTTTTGAAAAATATGAAAATTCTTGGGAGGATGAGTGGGCATTTCTCCAGAATATGGAAGGGTACACATATACCACTATATACATATGCTGGCTTAAAGGGTCCTAAACAGAGCCCATATAGTGGGATGTCTAGAAAGATCACCGGATTTGAGAAAATGGAATTTTAAAAAATCGCCTTTTTGAAAAATATGAAAATTCTGGGGAGGATGAGTGGCCATTTCTCCAAAATATGGAAGGGTACACATATACCACTATATACATATGCTGGCTTAAAGGGTCCTAAACAGAGCCCATATAGTGGGACGTCTGGAAAGATCACCGGATTTGAGAAAATAGAATTTTAAAAAATCGCCTTTTTGAAAAGTATGAAAATTCTTGGGAGGATGAGTGGGCATTTCTCCAAAATATGGAAGGGTACACATATACCACTATATACATATGCTGGCTTAAAGGGTCCTAAACAGAGTCCATATAGTGGGATGTCTGGAAAGATCACCGGATTTGAGAAAATGGAATTTTAAAAAATCGCCTTTTTGAAAAATATGAAAATTCTTGGGAGGATGAGTGGCCATTTCTCCAAAATATGGAAGGGTACACATATACCACTATATACATATGCTGGCTTAAAGGGTCCTAAACAGAGCCCATATAGTGGGATGTCTGGAAAGATCACCGGATTTGAGAAAATAGAATTTTAAAAAATCGCCTTTTTGAAATATATGAAAATTCTTGGGAGGATGAGTGGGCATTTCTCCAAAATATGGAAGGGTACACATATACCACTATATACATAGTCTGGCTTAAAGGGTCCTAAACAGAGCCCATATAGTGGGATGTCTGGAAAGATCACCGGATTTGAGAAAATGGAATTTTAAAAAATCGCGTTTTTGAAAAATATGAAAATTCTTGGGAGGATGAGTGGGCATTTCTCCAGAATATGGAAGGGTACACATATACCACTATATACATATGCTGGCTTAAAGGGTCCTAAACAGAGCCCATATAGCGGGATGTCTGGAAAGATCACCGGATTTGAGAAAATGGAATTTTAAAAAATCGCCTTTTTGAAATATATGAAAATTCTTGGGAGGATGAGTAACCATTTCTCCAAAATATGGAAGGGTACACATATACCACTATATACATATGCTGGCATAAAGGGTCCTAAACAGAGCCCATATAGTGGGATGTCTGGAAAGATCACCGGATTTGAGAAAATGGAATTTTAAAAAATCGCCTTTTTGAAAAATATGAAAATTCTGGGGAGGATGAGTGGCCATTTCTCCAAAATATGGAAGGGTACACATATACCACTATATACATATGCTGGCTTAAAGGGTCTACAATAGTGTCCATATAGTGGGATGTCTGGAAAGATCACCGGATTTGAGAAAATAGAATTTTAAAAAATTGCCTTTTTGAAAAATATGCAAATTCTTGGGAGGATGAGTGGGCATTTCTCCAAAATATGAAGGGTACACATATACCACTATATACATAGTCTGGCTTAAAGGGTCCTAAACAGAGCCCATATAGTGGGATGTCTGGAAAGATCACCGGATTTGAGAAAATGGAATTTTAAAAAATCGCCTTTTTGAAATATATGAAAATTCTTGGGAGGATGAGTGGGCATTTCTCCAAAATATAGAAGGGTACACATATACCACTATATACATATTTTGGCTTAAAGGGTCCTAAACAGAGCCCATATAGTGGGATGTCTGGAAAGATCACGGATTTGAGAAAATGGAATTTTAAAAAATCGCCTTTTTGAAAAATATGAAAATTCTTCGGAGGATGAGTGGGCATTTCTCCAAAATATGGAAGGGTACACATATATCACTATATACATATGCTTGCTTAAAGGGTCCTAAACAGAGCCCATATAGTGAGATGTCTGGAAAGATCACCGGATTTGAGAAAATGGAATTTTAAAAAATCGCCTTTTTGAAAAATATGAAAATTCTTCGGAGGATGAGTGGCTATTTCTCTAAAATATGGAAGTGCTCACTAAATGAATATGTATGTATATTAAAAACTTTTCGAATAAAAAAAAAAAAAAATAAAATAATTAATTTAACTCCCCATTGCCAGGAATTTGAACACGAATTCTTGTAAAACATCTAAAAAATGAATGATTTTTCGAATTTAGCACGGATGTATGTATGTATGTATGTGTGTGCATATTTAATTTCAAAACATATTTTTCATTGCCATTCAAACCCTGTCTGGAGCAAAAGTAATTATTGTATTAAGTTTATTAATGTACATATATTAAAATCTGAATCGAAAAAAAAAAAAATAAAAATAAAATAATAATAAAGTGTATGAAGAAACCCTTTACTGGGATTTGAACTCGAATCCTTGTAAAGTAGCTAAAGAATTGTAAGTTTCAAGTGCTGTGTGTGATGCTACCACGTACTTGTTCAACTTGAGATGTTTAGCTCTTTTGTTAAGCGGTGGTAGAAATTTCAATTGCATTAAAGTCAAAAAAGGGAAATCCCACGTAAATACATATATGTATATACATACATACATATATGTACATATGCATGCTGGTTTTATTTCTTTGTACTACCTTTTGTTAAAGTATAAAAAAAACAGGAGTTTTTGGTAATTTTTACGGTGGCTAGCACTTCCATACTTTAGAGAAATGGCGATAAAGGCGATTTTTTAAAATTCGATTTTCTCAAATCCGGTGATCTTTCCAGACATCCCGCTATATGGGCTCTGTTTAGGACCCTTTAAGCCAGCATATGTATATAGTGGTATATGTGTACCCTTCCATATTCTGGAGAAATGCCCACTCATCCTCCCAAGAATTTTCATATTTTTCAAAAAGGCGATTTTTTAAAATTCCATTTTCTCAAATCCGGTGATCTTTCCAGACATCCCACTATATGGGCTCTGTTTAGGACCCTTTAAGCAAGCATATGTATATAGTGATATATGTGTACCCTTCCATATTTTGGAGAAATGCCCACTCATCCTCCGAAGAATTTTCATATTTTTCAAAAAGGCGATTTTTTAAAATTCCATTTTCTCAAATCCGGTGATCTTTCCAGACATCCCACTATATGGGCTCTGTTTAGGACCCTTTAAGCCAGCATATGTATATAGTGGTATATGTGTACCCTTCTATATTTTGGAGAAATGCCCACTCATTCTCCCAAGAATTTGCATACTTTTCAAAAAGGCAATTTTTTAAAATTCTATTTTCTCAAATCCGGTGATATTTCCAGACATACCACTATATGGGCTCTAGACAGGACCCTTGGCACAAACATATGTATATAGTGGTTTATGGGAGCACCTTCATATTTTCCCGAAATATTCACTTATCCTCTGACGATATTTTACATTTTGTATGTAATCACTGTTAATCTCTTAACAGTACTCTGTTAACGCAAAATTTGTGTATGTTAAAAAAGTAAGGTTGGTGTCTTGGGTTTTCAAATTCGAATTTATCTTCACACACATTAAAAATTTTCGGGATAATTCTCATATTTTCAAACAGGAAACGCACCAGTCCACAATTCCAAGCAATTAAAAATTCTTTTTTGGATAAAAACAATAATGTAATGGAATTGTCGGTTATTAGCCCTAATTTAAATTCTATAGAGAATATTTGGGTCATTCTGTCACAACGAGTTTATGCTAGCGGCCGCACCCTGCTTTAGCCCATGGACAAAAATTAAAATTATTTGTGGCTCGAAACCTAATAATATTGGTACCAACCGACAGGTTATTGCATCAATAAACTAAAAGCATATATTTAGACGAAAGGCTCAATTTCGGCTACACTGTGACAGACACTTCAAAGTTGAGATATTTTTCAAAAATATCATGTTTTATTCAATATGTCTTGTGTTGTCAATTTGTGTTGTATTTTAGTGATTTTAATATATGATATTGTCAAATGAAAAACTTCAGGAATTGACAAATTGCAATGAAAATAAAAAACACATCCTATAAAAATAAGTGCCGTTTTGTTTTTTAGTATGGATTCCATATAACCAGGAACTACAAATATTTTTTAATGCTTAAAACGAAAAATTTACATAAAATATAAAATTTATGTTGGCAAGTTTTTTTTTAACACAAAAGATATTAAAAGTAAATGTTATCTAGTACAAAATATAAATCTTCTTAGTTTATTTTCCATTAATATCGTCTTACATTTTAAAAAATTACATATACAAAATTATATAAAAAATGCATGAAAATATTTACATTTTATAAACTACTAATGAAAATTTAAGAAATGGAAAATACATTTTAGAAAACAACATAAAAAGTTATGAAATAAAAATAAAAATGCCGTTATATATGGGGTTTAAAAAAATCGTCCTAAATACCTGGTTTTTAGTAAAACTATAAAGTTTACAACTAATCTGAGAAATTTTTTGAGCTCAGCGAGCCCAAATTACTTATAGTACCATATTTAATCGATATCTAACCACTCCTTCTATTTTTGTCCATTGCTTGTTTGGGCTCAACGCACATAGGCCGCCAATTTGAAACTTTACAGGATTTGAGAACATGCATTCTTAAAAAATGGCGAATATACCACTCAAAACGTGACGATATATAATCGAATCTATGCCAAGGCAATTGAGTGATGTTATATCCAATTTTGGTACAATAAAATATTAGATTATAAGCCCGCTTAAAAAAATATTCGTAATATTAGTTCTTATGCTATATGTATTTCTTTCAAAAAAATATAGGTTTTTAATTAGAACGAGCGAAAAAATAAGTGGGAAAACTACATTTAAACTCTATTTGGTGATTGTGAAAAAAAAACTAATACCATAATGGTCGGGGATCGTATAAGTGGCCCAGTAATAACAAAGGATGAGGTTAGATATGCTATTAAAATATTGATAAACAAAAAAGCTCCTGGTCCCGATGACTTACCAGCAGAAATAATTAAATTTATAGACGATGATTATCTCAATGTCCTTGTAAGAATATTTAGTAATATCTACAACACTAGCATCTTCCTTTCCATGTGACACAATCAACTTTTATAACACCCAAAGGAAAATAACCCCAAGTCTCGTAACGACTACCGACTTATAAACCTTATGAGCGACGCCCTCAAAATTTTTCTGAGCTTAATTCAAAAACGCATTTACAACAGATACGATTTACGTATGGGTAGAACCCAATTTAGATTTAAATCAGAATACAGAATTATATGGATGTGCATAGAGATGTTTTTCTACGCTTCGTAGACTATGAGAAAGCATTTGATAAAGTTAAAGTTAATGATAAATTAGTGGAAGTACTGCAAAGTTTGGATAACGATCAGAAGAACATTCAATGCATGTGACTAAATTAGAAACAATGATGATGCACTAGAAATATTGATATCCAAGGCTGTATTCTTTCACCATTACTTTACAGTTTGTATGCAGAAGTTACATTCGATGAAGCATTGTATGTGGTACAAATAAGCTTAAAAGTTAACGGCGAATTCATTAACAACATACGTTATGTCGACGATACTACAATAATATCTGATAATAAAATTCAGGAATATAGCAACATTTATGGTCAATATATCAACATAAATAAGACTAAAGTGATGATTGTAAACCGTGACAGAAGTCCATATGCAAATGCACAACTTACTGTAAACAACAATCCAGTAGAACGTGTGTCTTGCTATAAATATATAGGTGCGTGGCTTACTGAAAGTTGGATGGAAATCAAATTTCGAATAAAAATGGCCAAAACTTCTTTCATAAAATATAAGAAAATGTTATGTAGCCGCTAAATAGACATTCAACTTCGCCTTCGTATGGTTAAGTACTACATATTTCATGAAGTCTTAAACCCTTAAAATTGATCACATAAATAAGCTTGAAAGTTTCGAATTGTGGACATATCGTAGACTTCTTCGAGTTTCATGAACGAATTTCGTAACTAATGATGAAATATTGGGAAGATTGAATACTGAACGACCACTACCTCATACGATAAAAGTCCGTAAACCTTAAAACAATGATGTGGCAGTTTTTTATTCATGCAAAAGTATGTGTACACACTAAACTAAACTAAACTAAACGGTTCTTCGTAACTGTTTTTTTTCGTTGAATGATGCCATAAAACTGAAGTTTTAGTTCCTAGCTTATTAAAAACATCAATATAGCGGTTCTTTGACGTTTTTTGGTTCAAGGTGCAATAATATTTAAGAAAAGGCGACCAGAAAAGAAATTAACATTGCTTAACGTAAAATTATAGTACATTTAAGGAAACAAGAAACAACTTAAAGCGACATAGGTCAGGTAATTGAAGGATTTCACTCCTCTATTCAGAGAGTGATTAAAAAATTGTAAAAACTCTGGAGATTTAATTCCAAAGATTCGTTCTGGTCGCCCAACAAAATTATCTGAACGCAACAGAAATACATATAGTGCATTTAGTGAAGAAAATCCCCAGATTAGCAGCGTCAAAAATTACTAAAATCATCAATACACAATTTTATAAACAAGTGTTCAAAGATACAATGCGCAGAACTTTGAAATAGGTCTACTACAGAAGTCATAAAGCACGGAAGAAGTCACTAGTGTAACAAGTTAATAGACAAAACCGAATTGCTTTCGATAAACATCCAGAATTTTCGAAAAAACTTCTAAGCTTTATTTAAGGATGAAGTCACTTTATGTTTGGCATAATAAGACGCCACCTTCTGTGGAAAAAACCTTGCAAAAAAAGCCTTGAAAGCGCTGATTGCCAAAAACAAAAGACCAACAGCTCATTATTCTAATAGAGATGTGATGTGATGGTATGGGGCTGTATGGCAAGCAAAGACGTAGATATTGTGGAGTTTAAACATAAAAAAACGTATTGCATACAATATAAAGGTTTTGATTGTTGTATATTGTAAAAAACAATTGAAAACTTCAACGCACTAACTAAAGTCCCATGGAAAATTTATGGTATTTACTAGAAAAGATGATACGATCTTGGGTAAAAACATCAAAAATACTCTCCAAACGGTACGAAATGGCGGATGGAAAATAATTAGCTTTAATTACGCTAAAAAATTGTTTGCATCAATTTCAAAATAGCTTAATGAAGGCCTTATTTATCGGGGGTAACTGAATTTTCATTAAAGCCTAGTTTGAATTACAAAAGATCTAGGATTTCTTTTTATTTTATTTTATGTGCCCATACTTTTGCATACTTAAAAAACTGTTATACTATTAATTGCCAAGGTATGCAAATGCAAAAGCAAAAGCAAAACACCTAACATAATTTTCGGAAGTTTATCTGTAAATTAGAACCAATTTAAAAAAATCAATTGCTCCTTAGCAACACTATCAGACCTTAAAATATACTAAATAGTCTGTACGCATACTAATGCAGCCTAGCTAGTGTATGTATAAATCAATAGTATTCATTTCTTAGAGCAATTGTTTATGCTCCTCAACTCACACGTATTCTTACGCTCTTTGTCTGTGAGGGGGAAAATTTGATTTTAGTAGTCACTGAAACCACGGTGTACACAGTGACGACACCAATGCTAGCTCAAAAAGCGAAAATCATCTGTTGTTCTTTGTGTACAACAATTTACAACTCAGCTGGAGTAAAAGACAAAGCAACATTTTCCGTAAAAAAATAAAGCAGAGCGAAAAGCACAAAATATATATTCATTTATGCAAAAAAATAAGTAAATAAAAATAAAATTTAATGTATTAAAATTGAATTGGTTGTGATTTTTTTTAGATATACAAAATTTTCTGTTTTATTTAATGAAATAGATGTACTTTTTTCAACTAATAAAGGTAAGTAAAAAATGTGGAATAAAATTTAACATTAATTTTAACCAAAAACATTTTCAGAATACAATAACAAAGCAAAATAAAAAATGTTGCAACTCGGCTCGACAAAAACAGTTAAGATTTACTATCTCGTGTATTCCTGCTGAGCTGTAAAATTTGTTATATGGTTGTAGTTATTTTTGTTGGTGTGTTGTCACTGCATACACTGTGGTTGATAGCATGGTGAAATTACATAAGGTGAGGTTGTTTGTCCGGCTGATAGTTTTTTTTTTTTTGTTTGTTCACTATGATTCACATCCTGTGAAAACATTTTCTTGCACAGCAGCGACTTACTAAAAAGAATAATCAAAGGATACTGTTAAACTATGTCTTACTGCAAAAAGATGCTTTAAGACGCATTAGAAATAATATATTTATAAATATGTCTAAATATTTAATAGTCATAATAGAAAAACGCCTAAAAAACTAAATATTTGAAAATTAGAATTTTCAACAAAATAAAATATTTCTAATTTACAAGTATTCACTGTATACAATTTTTGTTTACATTTTTTATATGGAAATTTTTTGACATCTACCATCCAATGTACAAAAAATATTGCCTGTTATTTTTGTACAAAAATAAGTTGTTGTACAGACAACTTCACTTTATTTAATTTCACCGTGGTTGATAGTTTTTAAATAAAAACGTATTTAGTTAGTTAGTGTGCTTAAGAGCTCCTGTGTATACAAGACAAACAATTTTGACTAATTAAACAAAAACTTGAATTTAATATTATAAATCGATAATTGTTGTATTTCGTACACTTAATCGGTGAACGCGATGGTGAAAATGAATGATGCAAACGGAATCAATGCAACAGCGCAATTATGCAAAGTAGCTGTTAAACCACTACCTTTCTGGAAACCAGACCCAAAGCTATGGTTTTTTAGGTGGACGCCCAATTCGCACATGCGGGAATCACGACAGATGATACAAAGTATTAAACAATAGTGGCAGAGATTGACTATTCGGTGCTGAAATTTGCATCTGACATAATATCAAATCCACCAGCCATAGAAAAATACGAAGCACTCAAAACAAGACTCATAGCCCAGTTTAGCGAATCAGATGATAGCCGCTATAAGCGTTTATTCGATGACTTGTCTGTAGATGGAAAAAAGCCTTCGGCCTAGTTACGCGAAATTAAGGAATTAGCAGGAAACAAGTTGTCTTAAAGTCGTTGTGGTTACGGCAATTGCCAACACAAATTCAGCAGATTTTAGCAGCAACGGAAGGCGATTTAAACAAGTTGGCTGAGAAAGCTGATAGTATAATGAACGTGCAGAATCAACTGAAGGTTAACATTGTGAATGAGAATCATGATTTATACAGTATTATCAAAGACTTGACGAAAAGATTTTATCGTTTGGAAAGGAGTAATTATGACTCTCGGCAACAACGACGTTCAACAAAACGTAGAAATTCTTCACTATCGCGCTCATCATCAAATGATATTTTTTGTTATAACCGCACACTCAAAGAAAATGCTAGCAAATGTCGACCCCCATGCAGTATTCGCCAAGATATTCGGAAAACTAGTAAGCCCCCCATTTTCGGTGACGGAACAAGAGGTGCTCAACACTAACACACGCCGCCTCTATATTAAGGATAAAAATTCACATTTACGTTTTTTAATAGATCATTAACTCAATCATTAACTCAAATACTCGTGGCAAATAACACCGACATTAATACATAAGGTAAGAAACTTCCAACATTAGATATTGGATTACATTGCCAGTACAAATGGCTTTTTATTATTGCTGATGTAATACATGCCATATTTGGTGCCGATTTTAACACCTGGGTAGATATGAAAAACAAAACGTTAGTCAACGGAACAACTCACGCAAATCAGATCTGGCAATTGACAACTCATCTATCATCCATTGTTACAATATACAAAACGAATGACACCTTTCATAAACTTCGTGAGGTCTAAGACCAATGGGCGAGTCAATTGCATCTAGTACAGAAGCGGAACGGATCGTGGCGTCCATGTGACGACTTTAGACTTCTGAACTCAAAAACAATTCACGACAGCTACCCAATACGGCATATTCAGGATTTTGCGAACGAGTTGGATGCCAAAACTGTTTTTTCCGTCATAGATTGTAGATTTCGATTATTGGAATTCAGATATATGTGCTTTGGTCTACGTAGCGCTGTCCAGACATTCTCTCGGCTTATGAACACTGAAAGACCTCGACTTTTTTACCGCATTTCGACGATATTTTAGTTGCATCGGCAGTGAAGACATCAAACCCCACCAGAAATAGTAGACGTTATCGTTAGTCGCAAGTGGCCAACAGAAGTGCAAGCTTTACGTAGTTTCTTAGGTGCAGTGACTTTTTATAGGAGGTTTTTATCCCTGCCGCAGAAATTGAAATACCACTACAGAAATTGATGAGACTATGCAAAAAACGGGACCGTAAGGAATTAAAATGGTCTGTCGAAGCCGAGTTAAAAAAATAAAAGCAGAACTTGTAAGAGCAACATTATTAGCGTTTCCACGAAAAGGAGCTACGATAGCGCTCATGACGGATGCATCCAACATTAGTAAGAAATTGCAAGCAGTGTCAACGAAGCAAAATAACAAAATACACAGAGTGATTTGGAAAACTTTGCAGTTCCTGACAAAAGGTTCGTCCCTTTACCGTCTTCAAACAGCTATACGTACTGCCTTACATGCCTAGATATTCACGATGGCAAATGACCTTATAGAACGCTGTACGCGTTTTAAAAGCATCATTAAAACGCCTTGAGGCAAATACAAATCGGACAGATGTACTGCCCATAATAATGTTAGATCTAAGAATGGCTGTAGAAGAAGACCTGGGAGTCTCAGTTGCTGAGATAATTTACGGACAGGCGATCAGGTTACCAGGTGAGTTCATAATAGACGAAGCGAATTACCATGTCATCGAAAATAAATTCCCTACAAAATTGTAACAGCATTTCGAAAACGTACGCCCAAATTCAACTATCCATCATGGCAACAAAGTGGTATATGTACCAAAGGATTTACGTTTTTGCAATCATGTGTTCCTTAGAGACTGTACGGTAAGAACTCCGTTAAAAGCTCTATATCACGATTCCTACGGAGTACTCGAAAGACATCCAAAAACTTACAGTATAATCATTGGCACGAAACCAAAAACAGTTTCCATTGAAAGGCTGAAACCCGCTTGCGTCCTATGAGTTTTTCAGTTAAAAAAACAGATGCTATAAGCCGCGCAGGGTTAGATTTTTGACTCAATTGAGAGAGTGATGATGTGGCGTACAATATAACATAAAGCATTTGTTTCGACAGAAAACACAACGCTGATAGACCTTCTGTAAATACAAGACAAACAGCTTTGACTAATTAAACAAAAACTGGAATTTAATATTATAAACCGACAATTCTTTTATTTCGTACACTAAAAGTTGTTAAAATAACTCAGCGATATCAGTTTCCTCCAGCTTATAGTGGATTCAAAAATAGCATATGGTAACCTATTTCTACCATGAGGTGTTTTCTGACACCTCGAGGATTTCAGGACGGGAACGCAGAGCATCCACTTATTTGTAATAAACTATAGTAGTGAATCAGAAAAAAAATTGTTGCTGTTGTAACAGCGTCTCTGTCCCCTGATGTTCCTTCCTGTGGCAGAGATATAAATGCCACATTAGTTTAATTTGTGCCATTTAAGTAGGTCATCCTAGGTGTTGCACAACAAGAATCGGTCGCAGCCATAGGTCTAAAGGGCGCAAGTCTGTAGGCCTGTAGGGACATCGAAATAGATGCGACGTACCGCGTGGTTCTTGTCAACAGTCTGCCTGGCATTTATTTCGTCTATATTAACCCGAGATGCGTAGACTGAACAGTCACCCGTATACGACACCATCTGAACTTCCTGTGGTGGAGTTGGAAGTATAGCTAAGTATATGTTAATTGGGAATAGTACTCTCCCCTGAGAAACGCCCATTTTTAGCTTCCTGAATTTTGAATTCCACAAATGCTTACCTACCACTTAGGAAATTTGCCAACCATCTTTAGATGTCATTGGGGAGTGTAGAGCATGAAATGTTCCCAACGAGTAGGGAATGGTCTACCATATCAAAGGCCTTGGACAGATCCAAGGCTGCCGTGGTGGTGCTATATGTTTCCCCGAAACCATGTTGTTGTGTGGCAAGCGTGAAGTGTTCCCCAAGGGTAGGCAAGAATTGGCCCTCCAATACTTTCGTCTAGCTTCCTTAGCATCAGCATGGATATGCAGTCGTGGCCAAGAGCTTTGAATGGTTTAGTTCTAGATATGATGAATGACACACCATCAAGGGTGAATGACATAGGCTCGTAGTCCCTGTCAAGATTCCTAGTCCTTTGACTACTAATAGCACTTTCGGCCTATTCTTCGCGGCGAGGTGTTCGACAAATTGCTGGCACAATAGCGCTGCGCACTTCCCAGCATCTGATTGTTGGACATCATCAAACTCTATGGATGTAAGGTCACTGCTGCTTTATGGCGGAGCAGAGCTTTTTAGAGTTCGCTGAGGAGATCTTCTATGGATCTTGAAACCCTTGCCAGTCTGGCTTGTCATAATTGACAAATGAGCGGTTTCCCGTTTCAATGAAATCATCTGTCAATAGTGACGACAAGTGAGCTGGTACATCTTGCCGTAACTCTCGTCGGGAAGTCTTCATTGATGGCAGCAAAATCCGAGTCCTCAATCTCCTCTGAAAATTGTATACCAAAGAAAAAATGTTATTCCAATGCTGTTTTTATCTATTAACAAAATATTTTATCTATTTAATAAAAAAGAAAATAAGAAAAAATTTTGGCAATTATTTGCATTTTTTACGAAAGGAATTCTCAGTGACCAGTGGGCAATGACTCTACTTAAAATTTTTGTTCATATTTTTAAGATTCAGTAATATTTTGAAAAAGTGAAATGAAATCGGTTAAAACAAAATCGATTTGAAAACGTATCTTAAGTTGCCATCACAACTTTTTCGATTTAGTGCCGATTTTCTTTCGTTTTCCATTTCCATCACATACCTGACAATTTTATATTTTTACTTAACCGGATAAATTTGATTTATTTAATATGAAACATAAAAGAGTAATTTCCATACAAGATTGATTTAGTAAGCTGGGAATAAATTTAAAAATTTTATATATTTCAGCTCTTGGTCAAAATAACGATGGCTTTGTACGTTGTCCTGAAGAGGCTTTAACTTGGGAAAATCGTAAATTCCTTATAGTACAAGAAATTTTACAAAATAGCCCAGATATTATATGTTTACAGGTAATTAATTCTCTAAACATTAACCTTAATAGAATTGTAACTATTTTTTTTTCTTATTTTTCAGGAAGTAGACCATTTCAAATTTCTTCAAAACATTTTAGGTACTCAAAACTATGAGGGTATTTTCTTTCCCAAACCTGATTCACCTTGCCTTTATATAGAGGAAAACAATGGTCCCGATGGTTGTGCCATTTTCTTTAAACATGATAAATTTGAACTTAAAAACTTTGAAACACGCATTTTAGAAGTCTGGCGAGTACAAAGTAATCAAGTGGCTATAGCAGCAAATTTAAAAATGAAAGCCAAAGGTTGTGAAATTTGCGTTTGTACCACACACTTAAAAGCTCGTCATGGATCGTTGCTATCGAAACTACGCAATGAACAGGGTCGAGATTTGATACGTTTTGTTAAACAATTTGCCGGCGATAGAGCTGTCTTGCTTTGTGGAGATTTTAATGCAGAACCTACCGAACCTGTATATTCGACAATTTTAAATTGTGACTTTTTGGAACTGTCTAGCGCCTATTCAGACATACGAGCTGAAAGTGACGAATGTAACAACGAAAGTACAATTAAAAAGCAATTGGACGACCAATCAGATAAAGTTCAAAAATCTATACAGAATGAACCACCATACACAACATGGAAAATACGTGAAGACGGTGAAGTATGCCATACAATCGATTATGTTTTCTACACAAAGGATAATTTAAAGGTTGGTTAAGTCAACTATCTTTCTTCTTAGTTACTTTAATATAATGATTTTTCGTTTTATCAATAGGTAAAGAATTGTTTAGAATTTCCTCAGGGAGATGAAATTGGCAAAAATCGTACACCCAGCTTCCAGTATCCCTCAGATCACTTCTCTTTAATTTGTGATTTTGAAATAATTGATCAGCAACCAAACGGTGGTAATGATGGGACGCAAGGAAAGAATAAAACCCAATGAAGCTTATAAGAAGAGTGAATTTATTTTTAATTTTTTGTATAGTTTTAATTTTAAAAAGGGAAAAAGTTCAACGATTTATATAATTTTGATTACATTTAAATATTTGTTATATATATTTACATAATTATATCACATTTTACCTAATTAGATATTGCAATAATAAAGACAACGACATTGAATACCAACAATAAATAATATACAAAAAGACAGACAGTCAGACATTCATAAATACAGATTTACTCTTAAAAATTGTGATATTAGTTTTTAGTAACATGGAGTACATACATACATAAATAAATTAAAAATCAACATAAATAAGGTCATAAATGTAGTATATATGTCCATAAATAGATATATGTATACAAAACCTACTTACACATATAATTACATCACTCTAGTTAAACTTTTGTAGAAGATTATTTAATCGATTTCGTATTTATCTACTTTTTTTATTTTTTATTACAAGACATTTATCAATAACTTTTAAACAAATAATAAAAGTAAAAAAAAATAAAACAAGGATTATTGTTGTTGTGTTTTTTTTTTTATTAATTATATTCTCGAATTTTTAACCCTTAACTACAGATGACCGGTAATTTTTCCGATAAGCTACTTGAATTTTTAAATTTCGGGGTATAATTGAATATATATTTCTAATGAAACTTGTGTTGTTTTATTAAACTCAAGATTTGTAGAACTTATGTCGGATCTAGATACCCTATAATAATATAAAAAATATGTATTAAATTAATTTTCCAATTACTATACACAAATTTTTTTTTTGATAATACAACCGGTAATAACGTCCCTACAATTTCATGTCTGTAGTTAAGTGTTAAGATACAAACCGACAAAAATGATTTAATTAAAAATATTAAATGCTCAGTCAATTTCTAAATAATTCAATCCATAACTGACCTGAGACGTCATATAGGGCCATAATAGGCTCCCTGAAGACAGAGTTAATGGAGGCAATTTTTAATAAACGAATATTAATCCACAAACATGATAAGCATCACAGGTTATTATGATTGCACTGAATATCAAACAATATTTACTATTTACATATACATGTACATGTACATAGTACATAGCACCAGTCAACTATTTTTGTTAAGAAAACAAAATTTAATGTCTGATCAATGTGAGTATATAGAATTCTTTTAAATATTTATAAAAGTTATGTAATTGTATTTGAAATATGTAACCTGTGTGAGCTTGAAATAAAATCTGAATTTAAACTATGAAATAAAATAAAAAGGCAGGACGAATGTGCTTTATAGTAGACGGAATTTTTGTTAAAAAAAGTTTTCGTTTGTACAAAACTTATAAAAAATTTATTTGGTATTGAATTTAACAAGAATAAATTGATTTTACAATTACAGGTTTAATTTCTTTAATTTATATGTTTTTGTTCGATGTTATTTCAACAGAGTATTATAAATACAATTACTCGTACATATGCATGTACATATTCGAAATACGATTTTTAATACAAAGTTCTTAATAGCTACTTAAACTAATGTTTTTAATAAATTTCGAGTATCTTTAGGTACTTTTTTCTGAAATAGGATCTGCGACCCCAAATGCTGAGATGAAAACATTAACGACAGTTACAATAAAAATGCCAATTACTGTGTAATTGTTAACTTTATTTGCTCGGCAAATGTCCTTCTCATTTTTAACATTATATTTGCTATTTAATATTAAGCCAACCCCAACGGCAATCTAAAATGATAAAAATTAAATTATTGTGTCAAATTTTATAATACATAATTGTATAAGGAAGAGTGATATTTTAGTACTTACTTGGAAAATTATACTCAAGGAAATAAATACTAGACTGGGATAATAATATGGATGCCGATCATACGACTCCAGCACATAACGTAATTGATTAGCGTTGGCAGATAAAAGTGCCAAATCCATCATTCCTTGAGCCAAGGTCTTTTTGTGTTGATAAGCATTTATATCGGGTATGGGTGTTTCAATTCCATTAATATTTACAAAACCTGGACTATCATAACCAGGGAATGCAAAACTGGGACGTCTACTAGGTGGCTTCATTGGATGATGGTTTCCTATAGCAACTCCATTTTCGTCATAAGCGGGTAAAAGACCATCATCAACACCCATGCGTGGGCCTATAGAAGTTGGTCTATCATCGTATTCATCATCGTCATCAAATTCAGGAACTAAATTCAATTAGCGAGGAAACATCAAGGCAATTAAAGAAAATTAAAAAATAATAAAATGATGAAGGCTTAGCATTACTTACTTGCTTTCGGAATACGAGGGATGCGACCATCAATAGCATCAATCTCCGAGGAGGGGTATAATTCATTTTTCTGTAAGTAGAATAATTAATTATTTTCTATTAAAATTCGAGAAAAAAGCTTCATATTTTATTTGAAAAAGTATTTTCTTTAGTAAATACAATAAATAAAATAGTCTGAAGTGTTTTGATATTACTAATACAACAGGTTTCCTCTTTATTATTTCACAAAAAAAATTTTCATAAATCAAATTGTATTAATTTTCGCTAATACTGTACCTATAAGTATGTATATGTAAAAAATATTAATTGACCTTCAGTTAAATAATTTGTAATTTTTTTAATATTGTTTTAGTTAGCTTGTTGATTATTCACACATTACATCTCTGAAGTTGTCGTTTATATAAGATGAATTAATATTTTATTTAAAAAGATAAAGCTTTTGGGTTCAATTTTCATTCGTGATCGGAAAGCAATTTCGAAAACAAAACATAAGTTTATCGCTCAACGAAATATGTTTTTTTTTGGGAAACATATTACTAATCTCCATAGCTATAAAGAAACACCGCTAATAATATTTGTTAGAGTACAGTGGATCAGATGTGGATATTTTTAGCATAAAAAACTTGAATTACAAATCTATGTATTTTTAAACTCTTAAATATTCTTCAATGCTGAACATTCATTTTGTTGAATAAGATTAAAAGTTTGAAAAAAATATGACTTTGCGATACCTAAAATCGACTTAAAATTTTATTTTATGTTATTACACTATTAGTCTGTGTTAAATTAATTATTATGTTTTCTTTGTAGAATTTATACAAATTAAACAAATCCGGCCCTTAATTGTAATCCTATGAAATTGTTTAGATTCAAGTTAATTTTTGTTTATCAGGTATTTCACAAAATTTGATTCTGATCAAAAGTGGAATTAATTCCGTAATAAGCCTCTACAAAAAACATAAAACAAAAATTGTGTTCCGCTTTTAAAATTCAGTGATTTTTTAATCATTGTTGTGTTTTGATTTTTATTTACTAATCAAAAATTCTAAAGTATACTCAGGCAAAATATGGTATATATGAAGAAAAACATATACATAAATATGACACAATATAACACATTTTATTTTATTTTAACTGAAAAGTAAACTTGAAATTTTTTTCAAATAATCAAAATCGTTCGGAATTTTAAAGAACAAAATAATAAATCTATCGGAATTGCAAATAAGAAATCGAAACCATTTTGATCGGAATGTATGACTTTAAACTTATGTAAAACACTGCCTGATATAATTTTTTTAATCAGTCAATTATTTTTAAGTGAATTCTATATTGCAATACGAGTATGATTGTTTATTTATATAATTAAAAATAAAACTATAAAATATGGATAAAATAATTGCAATAATGCGGTTTGGAAATGTTTCTTATCGTGACATGTTTAGTTACACTGAGTGACAAAAAATATATACAAAAGCATACTCTATTGTTAACTCTAAAAATATATATTACTAGCTAAAACCCGGCGTGCTTCGATAGTTCATATCTTAAGTATTACGTTAACTGTTAGCTTAGTTTTAATTTTTTTACCACTTTTCCAAATTTTAAGATAGCCTTAGTTTCTTTTAGAAGAACACTATAGCTCTAGGCTATAGACTATCTTAAAAGCCTATAGTTTCTTTTAGAAGAACACTATAGCTCTATATCATAAAATTTTGAAAAATGGTAAAAAAAAATATAACTAAGATAACAGTTATATATATATCTTTTAGTTATAATTTTTATTTTTACTTTTATATACTAATATTTCTATATGTATATATACACAAGAAGTTTTTTGAAATTAATTTAGAAACTTTTACTATTACATTTCTAAAGATATACAAAAATTAAGTTTTTCTAAGTATGGGTAACACCACCTCCACTTATCTAATTCCTTCTAATTTTACTGATGATTTACATTAACTAAGAGGTCATTTAGATCAAATTCAGAAACTTTTATTTTAACCTTTCTTAAGACATACAAAAATCAATATTTATTTCGTATGGGAGGTGTCATGTGCACTTGTCCAATTCCGCCCAACTTTTGAGTGATGATTTAGTCTTAAACTGATATACTATGCTCACTTATCCAATTCCGCTGTTTTTTACTGATGATTGGCAAAAGGTACCATTTCCACTTATCCACACATCCGCCCACTTTTATAATAGTGATTTGTATTGACTATAACGTAATTCAGACCAAATGAAGAAATTCTAGCTTTAGCCTTTCTCAAAATAGACAAAAATTAATATTTACTTTTGATGGCAGGTACCAAGCCCACTTATCCGATCCCGCCTACTTTTTGTCTGATGATTTGTATTGACTATGCTACTTGGGCCAAATTTAGAGATTCCTACTGTTACCATTTTGAAAATATAGACAAATAAATATTTACTTCGTATGACCATGACACCGCCCAGTTGGGTTTGCTGCTGAAAAAGTAATTTCTCAGTACGACAATGACCTAAAACACACTGCACATATTGTTAAAAACTGCCTTAAAAAACAAAAATTTCGTGATATTAAATGGCTGTTACAATCTTCGGATATGAATCCGATTCAGAATTTGTGGAGTCATGTCAAATCACTGCTCG
Source organism: Wohlfahrtia magnifica (assembly GCA_023159175.1). Lineage (NCBI taxonomy): Eukaryota > Metazoa > Arthropoda > Insecta > Diptera > Sarcophagidae > Wohlfahrtia > Wohlfahrtia magnifica. The sequence goes on from JAKWBJ010000527.1 coordinate 683,183, forward strand.
CTAAGTATCCAAGTTCAACCAAAGGAATGGACTAGCTGTAGGAGTGAACAAAGGAAGTCTGGTATGATATAGCAAAATAATTTGTAAACAAATTACATCTAGTATGCCTAATCGCTTAAAAAAGTCAGAACCTTTCAATTCATTAAATATAATGAGTACATATGTAATCTAAATTTGTATACGGCGAGAAATAAAGAGTGTTCAAAATTAAGGTATCACTTTGATTTTGCTTCCATTTTTTTACTTGTAATTTTTATTCTAAATTTATACACGAAGGAACAACGTGTTTTTATTATTAAAACATTTTTTTAAAATAGAAAAATTTTCAAGATGTAATTAGCAAATTTTGAACAAAATTCGGTAGAGAAAATGCTCCAATCGTGCCATCAAGCTGATGATTAAGAAATTTGAAGAAACTGGATCCGTTCACGATAACAGAAACAGTTCATGATAACAGAATCAACGTAGTGGTCTTTCAACCGAGAATATAGCAGCTGTGAGCAGAAGTGTTAAAGAAGATCCAAAAACATCCATTAGTCATCGTTCGCAACAATTAAACATTAACCGATCCATATTATTTAAAATTTTGCTCCATTTAAAGTCTTATAATATCCAACTGACTCACAAATTAAAACCAGCTGACCACGCATTATGTAGACAACTCGTTTCTTGGACCATCGAAAAACAAGAAGAAAATGAGAATTTTTTAACGAAATAATCTTCACCGACGGTGGCCATTTCCAGGTCAATGGCTACGTCAACAAGCATAATTACCGCATTTCTGGTAAAGAGAATCCAAGAATTATCTTAGAGCAACCATTACATTCACAAAAAGTTACGGTTTGGTGTGATATGTTGTCCGGAGAAATCATTGGACCATATATTTTTAAAAATGAAAATGGAAATCGCCGCAGGGAGATGTTCCGAAGCTTTTCGAGGCGGAAAATTGATAATCTAGACGTAGAAAATATGTGGTTTCAACAGGATGCTGCCACTTGTCACACAGCAAGATAAACAATGGATCTTTTGAAAGATAAATTCGAAAATTGCATTATTTCTCGCAGAGGAGGAGTAAATTGGCCACCTTTAGATATGTTTGTATATATATGTTTGTATATATATAATATATAATATATAATATATAATATATAATATATAATATATAATATATAATATATAATATATAATATATAATATATAATATATAATATATAATATATAATATATAATATATAATATATAATATATAATATATAATATATAATATATAATATATAATATATAATATATAATATATAATATATAATATATAATATATAATATATAATATATAATATATAATATATAATATATAATATATAATATATAATATATAATATATAATATATAATATATAATATATAATATATAATATATAATATATAATATATAATATATAATATATAATATATAATATATAATATATAATATATAATATATAATATATAATATATAATATATAATATATAATATATAATATATAATATATAATATATAATATATAATATATAATATATAATATATAATATATAATATATAATATATAATATATAATATATAATATATAATATATAATATATAATATATAATATATAATATATAATATATAATATATAATATATAATATATAATATATAATATATAATATATAATATATAATATATAATATATAATATATAATATATAATATATAATATATAATATATAATATATAATATATAATATATAATATATAATATATAATATATAATATATAATATATAATATATAATATATAATATATAATATATAATATATAATATATAATATATAATATATAATATATAATATATAATATATAATATATAATATATAATATATAATATATAATATATAATATATAATATATAATATATAATATATAATATATAATATATAATATATAATATATAATATATAATATATAATATATAATATATAATATATAATATATAATATATAATATATAATATATAATATATAATATATAATATATAATATATAATATATAATATATAATATATAATATATAATATATAATATATAATATATAATATATAATATATAATATATAATATATAATATATAATATATAATATATAATATATAATATATAATATATAATATATAATATATAATATATAATATATAATATATAATATATAATATATAATATATAATATATAATATATAATATATAATATATAATATATAATATATAATATATAATATATAATATATAATATATAATATATAATATATAATATATAATATATAATATATAATATATAATATATAATATATAATATATAATATATAATATATAATATATAATATATAATATATAATATATAATATATAATATATAATATATAATATATAATATATAATATATAATATATAATATATAATATATAATATATAATATATAATATATAATATATAATATATAATATATAATATATAATATATAATATATAATATATAATATATAATATATAATATATAATATATAATATATAATATATAATATATAATATATAATATATAATATATAATATATAATATATAATATATAATATATAATATATAATATATAATATATAATATATAATATATAATATATAATATATAATATATAATATATAATATATAATATATAATATATAATATATAATATATAATATATAATATATAATATATAATATATAATATATAATATATAATATATAATATATAATATATAATATATAATATATAATATATAATATATAATATATAATATATAATATATAATATATAATATATAATATATAATATATAATATATAATATATAATATATAATATATAATATATAATATATAATATATAATATATAATATATAATATATAATATATAATATATAATATATAATATATAATATATAATATATAATATATAATATATAATATATAATATATAATATATAATATATAATATATAATATATAATATATAATATATAATATATAATATATAATATATAATATATAATATATAATATATAATATATAATATATAATATATAATATATAATATATAATATATAGTATATAATATATAATATATAATATATAATATATAATATATAATATATAATATATAATATATAATATATAATATATAAAAAATATATAAAAACAGAAAAAATTAAATTCCGAGAATTAAAAGTGGACAGGCACAAACGCAAAGCTAAACAAATTGGAGCTTTCTACAACTGGTAAAAAGACCGAATTACAGAAGCTTCTGTTAGAGGATTTTCATCGGATCGGAGTTAATATTGATAATTATGAATTTGAAGTTGAGCAAGAGCCTGAGATGAGTGCCCCTACAACAACAAGTAGTATAGACGTTAGTCGTTGCTGGCTGCTGAGATAAAAAAATGCAGGTTCAAAGCAAAATATTTTTGACTAAGGTACTAGAATCCTGTAGAGCCAAAATACGAGAAACTTTTAGAGCCGATGACACTGGTCTACAAAAAACAAAATATTATCTCGCCTTTAAATAAAACTATATAAAATATAAAGATTTTGATTCACTGAATTCGAATCCGTTTTCAGTTTTTTTCTATCGGGCTCAAATTTTTTTTATGGGCGTGGCAAATTTTTCGCCCAAAATATGATAGCTGTGTCAATATATTTCATCATAACTTCAAAACTACTTGACCGACTTGACGACTTTTGATGCGAATACAACCAAACGTTTAGGAACAAATTTATATTCTGAGAATTTTTTTATAACTTTTTGGAAATAAAAGAAAAAAAATTCCACTTATTTTGCAAGAAAAAAAATTTTTTTTTTCAAAAAAATAGAGAAATTGGTAGCAGGTCTATCAGCTTCAGAAAGAAATAAAGCCGAAAAGCTGCTAAAGAGGTACGCCTGCGTATTCGCCACGAAAAACAAAAGTCAAGGTAGAACAGCAATAGTCAAACATGAAATTAATACACCCAGAAGTATACCTCTGGCGAAGCATAATGAGGTTAAGGAGCTGGTCAATGAAATGGAGAATAGCGGTGTAGTCGAACCCTCATCGAGTCCTTAGAGCTCACCTGTAGTCTTATTTAAAAAGAAAGATGGCAGTACAAGATTCTGCGTAGACTACAAGAAGCTGAATGTTGTCACTAAAAAGGACAGCTACCAGCTACCAAGAATTGACGATACGCTCGACACGATAGGTGGAATGAAGTGGGTCTCTACATTGGATCCACAAAGCGGGTATTGGCAGGTAGAGATTGCAGACGAGGATAACGAGAAAACTGCTTTCAGTGCCAAAGGTGGCTTATGGCAGCTTAAAGTTATGCAATTTGGGCGCTGCAATGCGCCGACCACATTCGAGCGGCTTATGTGGCTCGTACTACGAGGACTACATTGGAAAACTTGCCTGGTTTACCTCGATGACATAATAGTGATGGGCAGCACTTTCGACGAACATCTCAAAAACCTGGCAGAAGTCCTGCAACGAATATCAATGGCTGGACTAAAATTAAACGTAAAGAAACGTGCAATGTTCCAAAAGCAAGTAAAATATTTTGGGCATCTTGTTACAGTAAAATAAAGGACTGTCCTCGTCCAGAGAATCTTCATGAATTACGTAGCTTTTTGGGGCTCTGCACATATTACAGATGCTTTGTATATAACTTTGTGGGCGTGGCAGCAAGCTTGCATGAGTTCACCATTGGGGTGAGCCACAAAAAAGGCGTTCCAGACACTAAAAGACCGGTATTGGCGTATCCAGTCCCAGGTGAAAAATTCATCATTGACAGTGATGCCAGTGGATATGGTATTAGTGTTGTACTTTCACAGGTGGTCAATGAGACAGAAAAAACCGTAGCCGCACAATGTCAAAGCCTGAACGGAATTATTGTGTGACTCGACGTGAGCTACTGGCAGTACTGAAATGCATAAAACATTACCATAAGGAACTCAAGCGTTTTAAAAAGGTTAAAACGTAACACGTACATTGAGAAATTATTGTAATATAAAATTAGTGCTAATTTATAAAGGTTCCCTGCAAAAAGTAATAAAAATATATTTTCTATAAAAATAAAATATACCTATTCAATATCTTATAAATTAGTTATAAAACACTAGAGTAACCCTTCCCGCGTTGCTGGGAGCGTTTGTGTTGTATAACTTTAAAATATATTCCTAAAAAAAATTAACTGATGTAATAAAATTAATGATGTGTATTGACTACCAAGTCATATAGACCAAGTTCAGAAACTGTCATTCTAACCTTTCTTTAGATATACAAAAATCAATATTTACTTTGTATTGGAGGCATAGCTGCCAGATTTGACGACTTATCGTCATTTTGACGATTTTTTAACAAAAATTTGTCAAAATAACGATTGACGCTTTTTGCCTCTAAAATGACGATTTTTGCTATATGGAGAATTTTTTCTTTTTTTTTTAATGTTATTTAAATTTATATACAATATACACATTTCATTTTATTACACCTAGTCTTAAACTAACAAGTAATTTATTTCCCTTATATAAAATTCATTGTATAACAATTACCAAATCCTGTGGCATGGTTCTCTTCAGTCTCCTTGAATAAATTTCATCTTTACATAAAATGGCATCTTCGGAGTTTATGTGACCCTGTAGTCTGTCTTTATGTTTAGATGCAAATAGCCGTATTACTTCTGTAACCTTCATGACTCCAAGATCATTGTTTCTAATAAAATAAGGTGCATTTACTATGTTCATAAGTATTTTGTTCTGAATGCGTTGGATAATATCGATATGATTTTTTCAGCACATCTCCAGATTTGAACTCCATAGGTCCACACTAGTTTCAGTGTTTGATTGTAAACAAAATTTTATTTTAAATTGATACTGGGGATTTTTTCCCAGTATCCATTTTAGTTTTTTAGGCTCAGTTCTGTTGCTTCAATTTTGATATGCTCTTTTCATTTAAGTTTAGAATCGAGCGTCATTCCAAGATATTTTGCATGGTTAGCATATGGGATCGTAGAGTTTGAAATTTTATGGGTATATGCCGTATATATTTGTAGATAAAAGCGACATGTACTGATTTACTTTCAATTAATTTCATTTTCCATCTTTCCTTCCATTCTACCAGCTTATCTAAAGATGACTGCAATTTTGTGGATGTATCTATTTCGCCTTCACCAACTGAAAGTACACAAGTGTCATCATCCGCTGTATATAATAAATATAAAAGAGGTACTACCCTGTGGTACCCCCGCATCAATTTTTCTTATATCGGAGTAGTCATTTCCATGTTTGACTCTAAAATATCGCTCTTTTATATAAGATTACAACAACTCGGTATATTCTACAGTCAGCTGTGTTCTTAGCTTGCAATGCAAATCTTTGTGCCATACTTTGTCAAAGGCTTGAGCAACAACCAGAAATATAGCCGAAAAAACTTTCTTTTGTTCGGGGCCCCTTCTATTGTATGGGCAGTTCGATGGACTTAATCAATCGTCGAATGCTTCTCTCTGAAACCGAATTGATGCAAGGGTATTAGTTTGCTTAAAAGAAATTATTTCCTTTAGCCTTCTAGAGAATAGTTTTTCGAATAATTTTCCCATTACGGGTAGCAACGAAATAGGTCGGTAAGATGCAACTTCAGTAGCATTTTTACCAGGTTTATGTATCAATTGTACGTCAGAAATTTTCCATGTTAATGGGAAATATTTGTGGTTTAAACAAGCATTCATAATGGCGTTGATCCTAATAAAAGCTTTATTTGGGAGATTTTTATTAGTTATTAGGTTGAAACCAGGACTTTTTCTAGATTTTAAATTTGATATTTTCTCAATCGTTTCCGTTATTGAAAATGGATGAATATGAATATGCAGAATTGACAGCTCTAAAGGTATTAATAATTCTTTGTAAGTGACGCTAATAAAGTGTAAAGTAATATGCACATGAAAAGAATTGATTTTTTTTTTTTTTGGTATAATTAAGACAATTTCAACTAAGTAAAAAAGCTAACGGTTGTTTGTATAAGTGTGCAACAAAACCTATGCACGAACTTCTTGGTTAATACAAAACGCCTCAATAACAAAAGCAAAGACTTTTATGAAGTTAATCATCTAAATTCACTAAATATTAAAAATAAAGCAAAGAAAATTCATATTTAACTCAGAAAAAATCATTTTGTAAGTTGAACACAATTTTTTGAATGCGACAAAACATAAGCACGTTTTCAATAAATTCATTTCATTTAAAATAAAGGGTCCGCCAAAAAAATGTTTTTTTTTTGAAAATGCTATAAAAAAAAACTACTGAATATTTTCTCAAATTTCTTTTTTTATTTAAAAGTACAATCCTTCCGGTTAATAATGGAAAATAATTTCATTCAAATGGCTGCCTCGGCTGGCCATGCAGTAGCCTATACGATCGGTCCAATTTGTAAGCACATTATCGATTGTGTGCAGCTGCATTTCACCAATGGCTTTACGAATATTGTCCTTTAAAGCGTCAATTCTCTCTAGCTTGTTGGCGTAACACTTATCTTTGACGGCACCCCACGAATAATAGTTCAACGATGTCAAGTCGCAGCTCCGAGTTGGCCAAACGACATCAGCTCTGCGGCTGATAATGCGATCTTTAAAAACAGGACGCAAGACATCGAGTGTAGTTTCGGCTGTGTGGCACGTAGCGCCGTCCTGTTGAAGCCAAATGTTGCTAATATCCTCCTCTTCAATTTTTGTGAACAAAAATTCGTTCAACATGGCCCGATAACGATCGCCATTGAATGTAACGGCCACTCCTTGCTCATTTTCGAAGAAAAATGGCCCAATTATGCCTCTGGACCAATTATGCCTGTGCCCCAAATACAACAATTTTGCTTGTTTACATACCCGCCAATATCAAAATGAGCTTCATCTGAAAAGATAATTTCTTTTTTTGGCAAAATCTGCATCTTCTGTAAGTCGATCGCAGGCCAAGATTCCCAGTGTCGTTCAAGCGTATACACAACCATATTCGTTCAGCGGAAGGATAAAACTAATTGTCTGTCAAATCAGATATGAGCTAAGTGTTACCATTCACGAAATAAGTACTAGTTGAAAAAAAACGTTAGATGGCGGACCCTTTATTAATTTTACTAATATATAGTTGCCTAGTCTTTATTTTTTTTGGAAAGGATATGTAATCCATGTTGTGGACTCTATTAGATTCGATAATATTTTACCAGAAGTTTCACTGATTGTAATTTCCACTTGTCCATATAGTTCATCGTTATTACTGAAATAATCGGGGCTTATTTTAATATCTACAATACCCCATAAATTTTCCTGGGAAATGAGATTTTGCGTTTGCGCTAGATATTTCAAAACGTTTAGTTGATTGCTTACAAAATCCGTTTACTCATTTATCTGTGTAGCTTGGGTTGTTGTTCTGTTGATATCTCCAATCAAGTGGCATTTTCTTCTCTGCATGTGATGTCAGTATGTTTCAAGGATATCCTTGTAGGCGAGTCTATCCATTACATCCTTAATTTTGTGTATTGACCCAATTCCACGGCCAAAAATGCATTCCCTTACTAAAATACTCCCTTCTTTAGTCTATTGTGTCTTTGGTACACCGAGGATTAAGACGTTGTCCTTTTAATGTTGAATAAAGCAAGCTAAATCCGTAGGAACGGCCTACATTAAACTTAGGTTCATCAGGGAAGAGTACGCTATTCCATTAAAACTGCACCTAAGTTTACTTGCTTGTTTGTAAATCAATTCTATCAATCTGTTTTTGGTAGTAGTAAATGGTCTTTTTGCACTTCGACTTGATACTAATCCGCCGTCTACAGATCGTGTTTGTATGCATCTAATCAAAACATTTGATTTTAATTGGTTTGTAATAGACCATCCTGCTATAAAGACTCACTTTTCGTATTGTCGTTTCGTTTGCTGGTTTTTAGCGGTCTACCAGCTCTGTGTCAATGAGCTTGATAAACGGATACGGCTTATAATACGGTAAATAATACTGGGTTGAATTCCAAATTTGCTTGCGATTGATGTCACTGATTTATCTTTGTTATTATTGTTAATTATTTTTTATTCTAATTGCTAATTACTGTAGAATATTGTAAAATATTGTTGGCTAGGGACAGAGTTTGATAGATTCGGTAAGATTATTAAGGCGTTCACATTTTCTCTAATTTTTCCTCTAATGATGAAATGATCATTCTTATTATTGAATGACTTCTGTCGTTGGTAATTTATTTATCAAACTAGCAGTTTTGTCACTTTTCCATACATTTTTACTGTTACAATTTTGTTTTTTTTTTTTTTTGCTCTGTATTTTCTTAGTAAAAGAAGTACATTATCGTTATAAATTAATAAATGAAATTTATGTTATTTTTGACGATTCGGAATCGGAAAAATTACGATTTTCAACAAATTTTATCTCGCAACCCTGATTGGAGATGCTTCAGCCACTTATCCAATTCCACCCTCTTTTTGACTGATTTTTTTTATTGAACACAAAGTTATTTGTGCCAGATTTAGAAACTCTTACTATTACCGTTTTAAAAATATGGACATATAAATAAAAATGTTATATGGGCATGGCACTGTCTAGTTGAACCAAAACCATCAGTGAAAGTACAACTTTCCAACGCATGTATTGTTTATTTTGAAATTTTCGTTATATTTGTTCGGGAGCACCAAGAACCCCAACTCTGATTTTAAAAAATTTTGAAATATCTTCCCGGTGATATACCTTATAATTTCCCAAATTTTCACTGCGATTGGATGTATGGTTTTTAAATCTATCGATTACAAATATCGATTACACATTCATTTCTATATACATACATACCATATACATATGTATTCAGGTTAACAAATTTCTATATAAAAATATTCCTATAAATTAAAGATACGTATACATACTACATATGTACAATAAATTTAAACTTACATTCTCATCTTCATCGGTTAATTTTTCCAATTCATTACTTAAAGTGTTGTTGTTGTCGATATTTAAAGTTGTATGTTCTTGAAGCTCATTTTGTTGTTGATCCGTCATGTTCATATTTGTAAAACTTAATAAAAAAAATTCTACCAAATTTGTTAAAAAATCTCTTGCTTCTTCTTTTCGTTGTTATTACTTAGTTGCTTAAAAATGCTTAAAAATGTTAACGAACTTTCTTCTCACATAAAAGTTTATATAGAATCTGTATTATATAGTATTATTGTAGAGATGGTTGTATGTATGTACTATATTAAATAGAATTTCGTTTGAAATACCCTGATGGTTTTATCACGATCTCTGTATGTTTGTTTATATTAATTTTTATGAATTAATTTTATTTTTTGTTTATATATGTATGTATATTATATATACTCTATTTTAAATCTTAATTTATTTATTATTATTTTTTATATTTATATTTATCGCACCGTTAAGCGCTCCGTCACAATGAAGCAATCTATGCAAACTGAATTGTTAATATTGAGTCTTCTCTGTTAAAAACAAGCGCCAAATTCATGGGAATCACGTTGATTTGACATTTATTCTCAATTTTTATTTGAATTCTCTCATATAGGTGTTCCCAACATCCGAATGTTTAAGTTCAGTCTGCATCACAGCAGTTATTCTATCACTCAGACAGAATAATTTATGTACTTTTTTCAATAAAAAACAAAAATCACCAATTAAATAGATACAATATAAGTACATATGTTTATATGTATGTACGAATAAATATTATATTAACTTAAAAATGTTTAATAAATGAGGAGCTGGCGAACAAAACCAAAGTAGTCCCGTTAACTGTTTTTACAGGACAGGCAAATAAGTGAACTACCTAGATGGAGACTAGCAAACTTCTTCTTTCTTTTCACAGGAAAATTTTATCAAACCTTGAACATATGACTGGTATTAGTTTTTTTTTTAACATTGGAAATAAAAAATTTATTTAATTTTTTTTGCCTGTTAGGAACAAATGTCTGCTTTTGTTCGAGAAGTAAGTTTTCGTTATATATTAAGGTAGAATTGAACTAGTTTTAAATGAAAATATTTCGTGGCTTTATAAATGTGTACTTGGAGAGCCCGAAAATAAAATCTAAAAAATCATTTACTGAAGACATGTCTAGTTTTGTTCGCCACTTCCTCAAATATGTTTGTTACTAACAAATAAAAAAAAATATTTTCTAAAAATTATAATAATAAGTTATGGACCAATTATTATTATTATAATTTTTTTTTTTTTTTTAAATAGACGCTATCATTTCTTTCTAGTAAAAAATCAAATTTATGTCAATTTTTTTAAAAGGTTTTTAAATTTCAATAAAAATGTATGCATATTATAAATTTCCTTTCAAAATAATAAACCGGTTGTTTATTTTAATATCGCCATAACTCAAACCACACGAGGGAGATGTTTTAAGATTTCAAATGGCAATTATCTAGCATTCACAAAGAAATAACGATTTTACTCCCAAGCGCACAATATCAACAACGATATCGATATTGTGCGCTATTTTGAATATTTTGGGTGCTTTTTGAGCTATGAACTACAAAAGTCAATGAGCGATATTTTAAAGTATAACCGTTTATAAAATATAACATAAATATAAAGTTTACAGAAAATTTTAAATGTGGTCACAATCAATAACCGCCTAAATCGACTTAAGTCAATATGATTTATGTATGCTATCACATTCTACTAACAAAACTTTATATTTACGTGAAATCCATACTTCTCCATAATGACTTAAGCTGTTTTACACATTTTTTCTAAAATGAATTTTCAAAAAAGAGAGAGAGTTTTCATAAGAGCTCAAGTAAAGATAAATGATTATTCCAAATGGAGAATAACAAATTTCAATATAAAATAATCGCTTATTTCAATATATATTAATAAATATGACTGGCAATAATTTCAACATTATCTTACAACAAAATCTTAGGTAGACATATTCTTTTTAATTTCATATTTTCCATTTACAATAACCATATGTGTTTCTTTTTATTAAATATCTCCTGAACAAATGAGACTTTCATTATCATTTCATTTCTCAATTTTTTCTCAAAAGTACCATTTTCGACTTTGACTGTTATTGCTTGCAACCACAGATATAAAAAACAATCTAAATAAGCAAATAATAAGTCTTTACAACACAGTTCGTTTGGATCCTCTAACCAATGTAATTAAGAAGGTTTATGCACAATACTGGATCTTGCCAAACGTGAGCTGACCTAATTCCGACAAAAGCTAAGCATGCGCAGAAAAAATATTCAAAGATCTCGTCTTTTCCGTAAGTTATTATTTCATCAGATTCAACACAGCTCAACCTACATATATAGTATTATGGTGGCGATTAATCCTACATGTTTCCGCACAATTCACTATTGCATACCATATTGCAATAGTTTTCCCGCTTGACCACGACATTCGATAATAACATCATCTTCAAATGTTAGGCAAATATTTCTCTTATAAAACATTCTAAGACAACTATAGGAAGCGAAACGATAAAGAACTCATAGAGTTCACCCGTCGCTCAGTTTGCTGCAGCAAATCTATCGATCCCGAAGATTTGTTTGGAGTATCAACAGCGAAACTTTAGCAATATCTAAATCGAATAACTTTAACGACGTTACTAGGTTAGGTTAGGTTTAATGGATCGCTCGCGATTCGAAAGTTCACTTGGAAGCTCTATGGCCCTTTGTGATACCCCTAGCAAAGACAGACCCATTGACACGTCCCAAAAAAGATCCCCTCCTAAAGACCCAAAGATATCAGTTTCCTCATCTAAGCCAACCGGTACCGTTGCGCCGAAGTTAATCAACTTCGACAGTGGCACATCCCTTAGATATTCCAGATCATGGAAGTGACATGCACACAAGTGCTTTAGTCTAAGCTCCCTTAGAACAGGGCAGTCGCAGAGAAGGTGTGCACCGGAGGAGTCCTCCTCATCCTGACAACTCTTACACCAGGGCATTCCATGCGCTCCGACATGCGGCCTCTCAAACAACGCCCAATAATTATGCCCGAAAGAAACCTGATCGACCCCCTTCCAAACCTAAGGAGAGACCTAGTCCTTTCTACAGAAAGAGAAGGCCAAAGCATTCTGGATATTCCACAAGTGGTGATATTGGTCCACCTGTGTTCCATCTTGCTCAGTGCACATTTATAGTAGTAGCGCACTCGTCAACAATTTCATTCCCTCGGATGACCGAATGTCTCGGAACCCATATCAGTTCGACATGATTCACTCCAGTTGAAGAGACATTTCGACATCAGTAAGTATTCGCTTATAATATTTTTAATTATTTCATTTTGATATCGCTGAACATTCGTTTTTAACAGTTTGGCAATAGTTCGAAAATGAAACCTTTGCTCTCTTCTGTTTTTGCGGTTACTTTTGCTTTTGAATTTTTTTTTTTTTTTTTTGCATCTCTATGCTAAAAACTAGAGAAATTCTTTGCTTGTTTCTATGCTCTGTTAAGCATTTTTGTTAAAAAAAAACAAGAGTTTAATATCATATATAAATATTTGGGGAGAAGTTGACGAAGAAAATTTTTTTATTGGGCTATCCAAAATTAGTTTCGAGACTTTTTCGCTAATAGTTCACTATTGCGAACATTACTTTTTTAATTTACGGCAGTTTAACAAATATTTTTGTTTCAAAAATTATTCGATAATAGCGAATTATTGCTTATTGCAAACCTGAGACCAAGCGGCAAATTGTTACTTAATTTAATCAAGTAATTGTTGCCCTGAGTGTGTGGTGTGTGTAATTTGTCTTCAAAATATGAAGGTATCATACAGTATTCAGCAATTGTTACAGCTATTAGTGTCTGGAAAAAAATTAAGCTATGGTTGAATACATAAGGGCCAGCAATATTGGAATATATGTATTGTATATATATGTGGCGCCCTGTTCCTTAAACAACTCTGTTTTACAATAAGTACCGATTAGTATTAAATATTCAATTACTTTTGCTAAATTATCAAAAACCTGTAACACTATGTAGTTAATAAGAACCATTTTGAAATTATTACATTCTTTTGTCTTCTGCTTCAAGCTATACGTTTAGCGTTAAATTAAAATATTCTAAAATAATAAACATTTAACAAACAAATTATAATTCGACTTTTATTGGATTACCAACACAATCCAAATATACTATACCACTAAATAATTTGTTAATTTTGAAACCAACTATAAACAAATGAACAAATAAATACTGAACTTTCTGTTAATGTCATGCTTGCCTCAATGATTTTTTTAATTTTCTTGTTTGTTTGTTTTTATGTTTCTTGTTTTTATGTATGTACATATGTAATATTTGAGAACCTCTGCTTTTAACGAAATCCCCAAAAGAGCTATAAAAAACTTGGAGTAAAATTCAAGATCTCAAAACAAGAGAACACGATGAGATATAAACTGACAAAGACAGAGGGTGACCATACATTAACGTGTTATAACTAATAATATAGAGCAAAGATTTCATTCAAATTAAACCGAAAAAAAGTCCAAAAACAATGAAACACTTCTGAAACTGAGAATTGTAAAAGCAAACTTTCTAATCCCATATACATACGTTATTCACAATTTGCATTAAACAACGTTTTCTAATATTTGGAGTTTGATTTGATGACCGCAGTCAGATACACACTATTTATCTGCAGTGTTAATCATTTTTGTTAATTTTATTGTTATTGCAATTGAATAGAAAAATCACACACAAATCGGTGGTATTTTCCCGAATATGAAACACAAAAATCACACAACTAGACTGAATGACTAATATTTTATGAAAATTATATTTTATGATGAAATGATGAACTGGACCAATATCTTGAGCTTTATAAGTTGAGTATGATTATCAAGAATTTTTTTTTTTTTTTTGTGTTAAAGCACAAACAAGTTTTTTTACTTTTAACAATTCAAGTTTATTTTCTTTAATATTTTTTAATGTTTTTTCTTGTTTTTGTTCGTTTCTTTCGATTTATTCTTGACCACAGTCACTGGTTGAGTGTAGACTGTTAAATGATTGATAATTATCGCTAGTTCCTTATCGTTAATGTTATTCAATTCACGCTAAACCATAGAAACAACCATAGTCTTTGCGCACCGCTGTAGATTTAACCCCCCCCTTTTCATCGTGTAAAAAATGTAGCGTGTTAAGCAATAATAGTAAAGCAAAAATATTAAAAATAAACAAAATAATTTTTTATTTTATTTTTCATTAGAATTTGAGCGAACTATTAAGTATTCCAAATGCATTCTTAATACTTGTGGTCATTATGAATTATCCACATGCATACATACATACATAAGCATACATATATCGTATACACATACGTATGATGATGACATGAACTTTTCTATCATGCTATAAGAAAAGTTAAGTGTCATCAAAAAGTAAAGCGATAGAAAAATAATAAGAACAAAAAAAACGTTCACAAATTACGAAGAGTTATATATCGACACATAAAATCAAAAAGTTATTGCAAAGCTCAAATGGATTTTTAATATTATTTTTGATTTTATTTTAATTATAATTAAATAAACAAAATTACTAAAATCACATAATTAAGAAATAGTTTTCTAAAAATCCTTATACAAACAAACTTTAAATATTTTAAGAAGTTTTCAATATACTCACTAATTAAATCTTTTAGCAAAAAAAGAGACTTAGTGACTATTTAGCAAATTCCTTGTTATATCATATGTAGACGTTCTGCATTTTTCATTAAATGACGGAATTACCTTCCATTGCGAATAAGTCAAGCATTACGTGATTAAAGTTACTGTACAGCAAATCATGTATTATCTTCAGATTTTTATTTTGTATTACCTGTAGTTTCTTTCTATAAGTTCTAGAAGTTTTGAAGATCCACACTTGGCACGCATATGTCATAATAGGACGAATACACCTTTTGAACCGGAGAATCTTATTCTTGCAATTAAGTTTAGATCTTCTATTGAGGAACGGATAAATGGCACGACCGCTTCTCACAAATATAAACCAACTGTTGTTTAAATGAGAATTTCTTATCTAAAATAACTCCTAGATATTTAATCTTATGCCTTAGTGGGATCAAAACTATACTAGAGCAAATATGTCTCCTAGGAGTACGTTTTATAGACCTATCATATGGAAATATTATAGCATGTGTCTTACTATCATTAACCTTTAACTTCCGCCTGTAAAAGTATCTATGCGCTAGTTATAAACTATTCTCCATTCTCTTGACTATTGTGTTCGACACCTTACCACAGCAAATGAAAACACTATCATCTGCGTACAAATCCATCTCGTGATTCCTGGAAACGGTAATATTCGATATGTAGGTAGAGTAAAGAGTTAGAGATAATACCGATTCCTGCGGAAGACCTGCAGGTATTTGCCGATCACTAGATAGCATGTTATCGATAGAAACAACAAAAGAGAGTTGATACAAAAACTATAATTTTCTGCAGATAAATTGGAAAATTAAAAGTATCCAGCTTAAAAAGCAGACTGTCATGCCATATAGAATCGTAGGCCTTTTCGGCATCTAGAAAAATAACGCCAGTACTTTTTCAATTCTTTTCGTTAGATGTACAGTAGAATGCTCCCTGCTAAATCCAAACTGTTGCGGGTAATAATATTCTGATTAGAAAAATTCAAAATTCCTTTACTGATTAGGTATTGTCCAAAGTAGTTTGGACAATTAATTATCTGCTTTTGTTTGAATTGTACACCTGTTATTTTTTTATTGTATTAAAATTACTAGCTATTTAGCGCTTTTTTTATTATAACAACATTGCTTCATTATAGCATTGGAAAAGAAGCGTAATCTTCATATTTATTTATTTTTTTTTACATATGAAGCTTCTTTCCTTTTAATCTTCAAAGAAAAAGATGAGTAGCATTTGGCATGCCGAAAGGCACGAACATACTCCACCTCAGGGCATTAACTTAATTTTAAATATTAATATATATTTGAATTTTATTTATAATAATATTTAAAATTATACTCACGCTTGTAATTAATATTATACTTACCCTTATGAATTATACTTACCTCTGATTAATTAACTTACCCTTATGAATTATACTTACCTTAACCTAAATTTATATATATTCTCTCCCAAATAACTTGAATTTTAAATCTATTCCACTAACCCCTTAAGCCAAAATAAATTTTATAACGTTGTTTGAAAATTGCTCACTTTTTCATTACACATTGGTACAATCCACAAGGTAATTTACTCAAACCTAATCATATTAATTCATTTTCATTAGCTCCTTTTCTCCAAAGCGACATCCTACATTATATTTGCTCCTCTGCGAATATAACGACAATTTTCTTCCTACAAGGTTGGGCTTGTAGAAAGAAATGATATATAATAACTGTTAGTTATTACAGGTATCTTCTCAAACAACATGTCTACTTAGACTTAGAACGCTGATGGGTCTATAGCTCGGGAGTAATTTAGGATCTTAAGGAAAAGTATCAGAGGGAGTCCAGAAACGGTCAACGCTACTAGCAAAGAAGTCTTTCGCATATTGCTCATGAGTGCAGCTTGAAAGTATCCAAACAATAAGTAAAGTACTTAAAGAGTTCAAAACCATAACCAGGCAGAAGCGGATGACAGTGCCAAAGCTACTTCCTTGTCACAAGCTTTCTCGTCTGAAGTTTGTAAAGAAAAATTTTCAAACTGATCCTATCAGTTGTCAGATGAATTCCGTGGGTTATGTCGACATCTTGGAGGAAAAATTGGTGCTATTTTTGAAGAGTAACACCAATGAAGGAGTTATTTTCCAATAAGATAACGCTTTAGTTCATAGTCTATAAATATTATAACTATGGACTGGCATGTCTGTTTTTCTTACAAAAACCCAATAGAGAACATGTGAAGATTGTTGGTTCGCCGTGTGTATAAGAAAGATCGGCAATACCGAACATTATTTGACCTCAAAGAAGCTATTACCGATTACTAATTTTTATTATTTAGGATTATTTAGTTAATTTAGATAAAGTGCGTATATAGTAGTGAAACAGCACTATGATTAAAAATGATCAATAAAACCAAACTATAAAGAATAAATCAATTACTTTTGTTGAATCACACGTGTTTTTGATTAGTTAAGCGAATAAAAATAACTTCATATGCCTAATTTTCTTTTTTGCTAGAGTATCAGCTAATTAGTTTATGCGTCAATAGTTATGATACGCAGTGTAGTTTATTGGAAACAACACTTGCTTCTAATTTTTAATTCATAATTTTTAATTAAAATTACAATAATGATAAAACTGCCAAAAAGATTAATTGAAATGTTTTAAATTACATTTGAATCTAATTAAGTTTAGTTCTCATTTTCAATTACTTTCTAACTCAAAAAAAATACAAAACAACATAAATGTTAAAATCTTTAAAGAAAATGTCATAAAATTAATAATTTATAAAGGCCTACAGTAATAAAAGATAACGCATCACGCCATTCATAATGTTAAGATATGAAAAAAGTGTATTAAATTTTAACATGCACTTCTTAAATATAAATTTATTTTAAAATTTGATTTTTAATATCTTCGTAAATATGTATAACAAATAAAATATGTATATGGGTTTTTATTGTTTTTTACATAGCTATTGTTTTACATATTGCTAATGTTGTGGCCTTAGTTAAAGGCTTTCAAATCACATTCAATTTTATAATTCAATTCAAAACATATTTTATACATATTTCATACTCGTATATATTATGTAACAACTCCTTTTATATTGACTTTGTTTCTATTTAAAATGATATTTGATGTGATTAATTCATTCAGCCAATGCAAACTGAAAGGTCAGTACTATAAATGCAGTGACCTATATATCCTAAACTGTTAAGGGTACTTCTGCTGCAACATCAGCAACATTACGTTTAATAGCTATTTTAGCAACACCCGACGAACACTCTGAGGCACCACCCATTAAAACTAAAAGTAAACCATTATGAGCCATACTTTTCCATATTTTCGATATCCATTTGTTAACGTTTTCAATTGTATTATCGAATGATGATGCATGCAGTTCTTCTGGTGTTGCATGAAGATTACAAAGGGTCAAGGCATTTTCTAATGAAATTTCTTTGCACTTGCGCACAGCTTCTTTATTTGATGAAAGTTCATGTAATATCACACATTTCTGAGAATTTTTTGTAGACGCTTCATCTGCTTTGCTCAATATTTTTTTTATGGTCGTTGGTAGTGGCTTTGCTGAAATAATGGCAGTACGTTTATCACGTTGAGAAGCACAAGCAAATAAATTATTTTTTATTGAATCGCCATTGGCTAAACGTATGATGTCGTGCAGGCGCTTCTTTTGTATTAATATTTCGTCTCCAAATTCCATACTGTTCGCTAGCTTTAATTTTACCAATTTTAAACTGGATACTGAATCTTCGACCGAATCGTGACCGCCTTCATGATGCTGAATAGTTTCTTTCAAAAAAGCCATAGCCAACTTTTGCAATTTTGATTTACGTTTTCGTACACCACTAAGATTAAAGCAAACACTTGTATCAATCACGTATGGGTGCATCATGCGCATAGCATTTAAATCACAATTTAATGATTGACCTACTAAAATAGCGTCGGGAGGTAAAAGTTCACGAACTTCTTTGTGGACATCCCCTAATGTTTTAGTAACTTTCATCATTATATCTTCAGTAATGCCAGAATACTGAGTCAAATAATCGACAATCTTATTGGTGGGCCTGACAAGTGTTTCATAGACAGTTTCGCAGTTTTCATTTACAATAGATATACGAGTCAGCTCGTTAACACCTTTGATAGTTTTGCACATTTCACAATCAATACCAAATAGTGGACTGCGATTTGTAACAGGAGCATATTTGTCCTTAGTCATTACGTAAGTTGAAAAATGTTTACTCAATTCACCTCTCAAGGGCATTGGATAACCTTCATCCACCATTTGTAGTGCAGATAACAAAAGCTTGGTGCGAGGAAACTTATCATTGGGATGTAAAGCATTATCTGCTGAATTTATTGGGGTATCATCTACCGGAAATATGCCTTTTATAAGCAGTGTCGGATCTTTATTTAATTCTACGGCAGCCTCTAAAGAACCATGTTTCTCTATTAGTTCACTAGCTTGGACGTTAGTTAAGGGTACCTGTGCTAGTTCCTCTATCATCAACACTGATTGGCCATTATTTTTAAAACTGGGCATTACCACCTCCAAACGATTTTCGAATATTTTATTTAATTTTTCAAATTTATTCTCATTTGATAAGTAATGGTACAAGGACAAACCTTCCAAGCAGATTACTACAGTGTGTGACAACTGTTGTGGCTTATCAAAGAAACACCATCGTTCTGGTACACATGGTGATTTCTTACCTAATAGAGCCGACATGACTAAATGCTGTATATCCGTGAGAAAAATTGGTATTCGGTTGTCGTCTTTAACGGAGAGCAAAGCTCGTTGGCCAAACTCTCTTAAACGTAAAGTAGGTATATTTTCCAATTGCCGTTTACGCTCCTTTAACTGCTTTTTTAATTGTTTATATTGTTCCTCTGACAGATTTAAATTATTTAATGCTTCATCATCTTCTTGGCCAGAAGCACTATCCTCATCTGTTGTGTGCTTTTTCTCCGCAATTTTTTGTTTCTTATTCAACGGTTCTTCCGAATTACTAGAAGTTCGATTTTTTTTTGCTTGTTTCTTCTTACGGGAAACCTGTAGTAGCAGATCATTATTAATTTACAATAAAATTCGAAATATTATTTTTGTTTGAATTACCATTATAAAGCCGTCATCATCAGTAGTAGTATTTTGCTTGATATTATGTTGATGTTCCTCTAGTCTTTCGGCCATAATTTCCTCTTGTCGATCCTTGTCATTCAGTTTTACTAAATTGGCCAAAGCAGCCAATTTCTTTTTCTTCTTCTCACTACGTTCTTTTTGTTTTGTAGTAAATGTTTTCATTACTTCTCTCTTCAAACTGGTATTTTTTCTTTATTTGTTTTTAATAAACAAAATTTATTACAGATATAGATTCATTAATTTGTATTTTTAGTTAAAAATATATTCTTTTCTACACCCATGTGTTCCGTTTATTGTTTTTATTTGTTTTGCTACAGACACTCAACATGTGCTGTACCAAAGACTTAACATACAGTGTTGCACTTTTTAATACTTATAACAGTAGAGTCACTCAGTCAGTGTTGTTCTGTGTAATTACTCACATTGTGTGTAATTTTACTTATAGTCCTACCGTTTTCTTTAATCGCTATATTTTGAAGTTTTGTCATATGAAATATCCTCTTTTGCAAACATACTGTACTTTTCTTCATATGTGTAATTTTTTTTAAATTTGCAGAAAATTGTCATTTTTCTGATAAATTTTAAAAATATCGTCATCTTAGTTTCGAAATATCGTCAAAGAAATAGTACCAAAAAACAAGCAGATTTTTAGTGTGTTCAAGTTTTGTTTTTAGTACATATGTATATAGTACATATAAAAAATTAAACATTTTTAATATGTGCTTAAAACTACTTACAAACGAATACATCGTTTGCCAAATTGACTAACTCAACTTTAGAATTTTATTAAATAGTAATATTAAAAGATTGTATTGACTCTAAATTATATTATATTCGAAACAAATTTCTCTGATAGTAACTTTTAATATTACGACAACTTATAATTTTAGTACTATTACTGTTAACTATTCTTTGATTATTTCAATAATTGCTTTCTTTAAGAATTTTGTTTTTCAGTTTCAATTATTTTTTATATTATTTTATATATTGCACACCAAATCAAAATTCATCAAAATCGTTGTTTTTGCATAAATCAATTCACAGATCAAAACTCTAACGGTCAGAAAATTTTCGTTTGCATGTCTCTTCTTCTTATTTGTGTCTAGAACATAATCAACTAAGGGTTCAGTTATATGTCACTCATTGTAACGCCAAAGTTGCAACGTAGCTAACCAACCTTTGGGCCACACTTTGATCGATTAGTGATGACGTACCATAAATTCATAACTGATCAATTTAATTTTATAATAATGTTTCAAAAACAGTTTTTGCCTCTTCTGAACATTTTGAGTTGTGATGAAATATTTGGTATAAAATCGCAGTAATTGTATAAATCATACCAAAAAAGTAGTTATTTGCTTAAAAAACGCATGCGCACATTTCTTTACACTTTATTAAATCGATTGCAAGCAAAAATCATAAGAAGTAACCTAGTTGTCTCAACTATAACGAACTATTCATACTTTTAGAGTTGTCAATTGTCCATGCAGCAAAAGTCGTCATTTTAGAGGCAAAAAACGTCAATCGTCATTTGGCCAAAATTTTGTTAAAAAATCGTCAAAATGACGATAAATCGTCAAGTCTGGTAACTATGCTCCAAGAAGCTCTTTGGGCATTAAGCCATCGATGTGTTCTGCTAACAATCCAATAGGTCTTGAGAAATTGTAAGTCAACATACCACCGGAATTTTTTAATAAAGTGGTCGTGGTTATCTTTTACTATCATTTTAAAACATAAATGGCATGGAATTTTAAGAATACATTAATGTCAACACCAATCCATCACATTTAGCAAAATTTTACGAGTATGAGCGTTCACTTAAATTGAAATATAATAGGGGTTTATAGAATCTGATTGTTCTCAGAATCAGAATTGAAATCGACAAAAAAAAATGACTGGTGTCACAGAATCAGTGTGACCATATTAGCTTTTTAAGTTAAATTTAGGTTTTTTATGATCGATTTAGCTTCGAAATTTTTCATTTAGTTTTTAGCCTTTTTTAGCCTTTTCTGATATTTTCACAAAAAAAGATAATAGAGCAAAAATAATAAAAACATTGTAAAGTCTGTCATCGAAAACAATAAAATTATAGCATTACAGAAACAATAGTTTCTACATGGCTTACATGCTTATATTAATTAATAAATTCGTATTCTTTTTCGTATGAGGTTGACAGAAAAGTTGAAAATATTGCTATTTGTTACCGTTCCTTTTTTTGTATTCATTAAAAAAAATAATAATACAAAGTAAGGGTTTTGAGTTTATCTCTTAAAATGTTGCATTTTGAAAATCATTGATATTTCTTCATTTTAAACGATGATGCCATAAGCAAATAAACAAGAAATTAATTTGATTATAGATTTATTTCTTTTAATGTCTCAAAAAGTGTTATCCTTAGTAATGAAATTTACTTTTTTCTGTTTTTTTCTTTACTATTGTGAACTTATTTGCCTGTGTTGTGTTTATTATTCATATACAATTTTTCCACATAAATCGGACGAAAATAATTCGATTGTGCAAATAGAGCACTTGTTTAAAAGATGACATTTCAATTTACATTTCTGGTCAATGGAGTTTTTTAAATCGTCGGTAGTGTAAAAATTTATATTTTTTAAGTTAATCAGTACGGGGGATGAAAAAAGGGAAAAAGAATCAGGATATTAAATGAAAGAAATCTTAACTAACGTCAGATTATTGCAATGCCAATGGTCATTTTTGATTTGCCGAAAATTGGTTGGGAACTTTGAATTCATGCACCCTTGAGACCGGATTCTACCTTTTTTCAGATTCTGCACAACTCTCATAAATATAAGATAAAATATTAGCCAATGGCTAAGAATAAAATAGACTAAACAAAATCAAAAATTACCAACAATTTTTTCTACAACCTTATTTGTAACTATCTTTACTCATCCGGTATTGCCCGAGAATCTATATACATATACTATAAGCGAGGTTAACATTCCCTTTTATTCCGATCCTATCAGTTTTTGGGCCACCTATTTGTTTTTATAAGAAAAATGCAAAGCCGTTTGAACTAGATGATGACCTCAGACTGAATCATTGATATTGGCGCGAATGGAGGGAGATTGTGAGAACAACCGCTTGTGGGGGTAGAACCAGCAGAAATTAAGATGGACTTTCTATCAGCAAAGGCTGTCGGCAAATCTAATATACAAGGAGTAGTCCCAGTGAGAGTGCTCTATATATCAGGTCACGAAAAATTCTTTTGTGAAAACTCCGAGGTGGGCCAATGTGCTCCAGTAGAGGCGGTAATAAGCAGCGAACAATTGCCGGAACCTGCCAATATGTCAGTCAAAGGCCAACAGGTATTTGATGAAAATGTAGAGAAATAGGTAGCAGGTCTAGCAGCTTCAGAAAGAAATAAAGCCAAAAAGCTGCTAAAGAAGTACGCCTGCGTATTCGCCACGAAAAATAAAAGTCAAGGTAAAACAGCTATGGTCAAACATGAAATTAATACTGGCGAAGCGAGACCGATAAGACAGGCACCAAGAAGTATACCTCTGGCGAAGCGTAATGAGGTTAAAGAGCTGGTCAATGAAATGGAGAAGAGCGGTGTAATTGAACCATCATCGAGTCCGTGGAGCTCACCTGTAGTCTTAGTTAAAAGGAAAGATGGTAGCACAAGATTCTGCGTAGACTACAGGAAGCTAAATGAAGTCACTAAAAAGGATAACTACCCGCTACCAAGAATTGACGATACGCGTGACACGTTAGCTGGAACAAAGTGGTTCTCTACATTGGATCTACAAAGCGGCTATTGGCAGGTAGAGATGGCAGAAAAGGATAAGAAGACTCTGCTTTCAGTGCGAACGGTGGCTTGTGGCAGTTTAAAGTTATGCCATTTGGGCTCTGCAATGCGTCGCTACATTCGAGCGGCTTACGGAGCGCGTATTAAAAAGACTTAATTTGAAGACCTGTCTGGTTTACCTCGATAACATAATAGTGATGGGCAGAACTTTCGACGATCACCTCAGAAACGTAGCAGAAGTTCTGCAACGAATATCAAAGGCTGGACTAAAACTAAGCGTGAAGAAATGTGCATTGTTCCAAAAACAGGTAAAATATTTGGGGCATCTAGTTACAGCAGATGGCATTTCAACAGATGAAGATAAAATACGAGCAGTAAAGGACTTGCGTCGCCACCAAAATCTTCATGAATTACGCAGTTTTTTGGGTCTCTGCACATATTACAAACGCTTCGTGCCTAATTTTGCGAGCGTGGCAGCAAATTTACATGAGCTCACCAAGAAATCTAAGGCGTATCATTGGGATGAGTCACAAGAAAAGGCGTTACAGACATTAAAAGACCTATTGTGTGCAACACCGGTTTTGGCATATCCGGTCCCAGGTGAAAAATTGACAGTGTTGTCAGTGGATATAGTATTGGTGGTGTACTTTTACAGGTGGTCAATGGGACGGAGAATGTCGTAGGCTACTATAGGCGCACGCTGACAAAGTCTGAACGAAATTATTGTGTGAAATGAGATATACGGTATAAAGAAGACTCGAACGACGCCGCTTCACCCACAGTCTGATGGGATGGTAGAACGATTATTCGTACCTTGGAGGAATACTTGCAAAAAGTAGTAAGCGAGCATCAGAAAGATTGGGACGATCACCTACCGAGATTTCTATTGGTGTACCCATCAGCTGTACATGACTCAACATCCAGATCACCTGCCAAGATTGTTTTTGAGACTGAGCTACTACCACAGAGAGAAGTACCACATATGCTGAAAAGCAGGAAGGCCTTAACGAACTTTACGAATTTTTGCGCTCACGAATTAAAATGGTTTGCGATAGAATGAAAGCTAGATATGATCGTGCAGCAAATACGGAGGGTTTCCATGAGGGACAACTGGTTCTACTCTACAACCTACAGTGTAAGAATGGATTATCTCCCAAGCTGCAAACTAACTGGGATGGACCTTACAAAATAATCAAAAGGTTAAATGATGTGGTATACCGAATCCAGAAGAACAATAGCCTGCGATCGAAAATGAAGGTGGTAAATTTAGAACGACTTGCGAGCTATGGGAAGAAGGATGATGAGCCTATTCGGGACGAACAGGCTTAAGCAGGAGGCAGTGTTACGAAAATGAAATTGCTAAAGGCAAAATTCACCACGTCAGAGCTTATTATGAGCTTTTAGCTAAAAAATGTATTGGCTTGTGTCAAGGCTTAAAAACTTCTAAAATTATCTGTACTAATTAAAAGTGCCGCCAATGCATGGACCGGTTACTTTTTGTTATTTTAGACCAGTTTAAATTAACGTCGAAAAATATATAATATATATATGGATTTGAACAATGTATAAAACTCAAAATTATGTACATTAATGTATTTTATTTGAATTCTTATTGAAATTCATTCAATTAATAGTTTGACTTTTATGCTGATCAAATAGGTTTAAAAGTGATATCTAATTTATCACATAAACAATTGTTTTTACTTTGGATTTAAAGAAAACAATTTATATGGTGCTATATTAACCTTATCTAATTTTAAACTAAAAAAATATATGTTAAAACACTATTTAAAATTTTAACTTATTTGTTCAACCGAAAACAAAATTTTTTAGCTTTTTTTTGAACGCGACTTGGCTTTCTGTCGTTTTAAAATCTGGTCACACAGCACAGAATCTAATATTATCGATTTCATGTTCGAATCAGAAATGCTATCAGAAAATGGTGTCATAGAATCTGATTTTATTGTTTTTTGTCAGAAGTAATCCGATCATTTAGCAGCTGTCAAATTTGCATTGTCTGTTTTGATTATCATTCATTAATAGAAATGTTGCCATAGCCTCTAACATGATTGTCCTAAAGAAAATTTGCACCAAAATTTATTTACCACTAAATTATTAAAGTGCAACTTAGAAATGTTTAAAAAATTAAAATTTAAGCCGGGATCACACGGCTGCTTCAAATATACCAACCTGATACAATTTTTATTGTGGCAAATTCGCACACAATAATAAAATTGTCCCAATTAAAAATTCTGTATTCACACGGTTGTCTTATTTTATACAAAATTTTTTGTCACAAGATGGCGAGAAACAATGTATTGGCAATAATTTTTCCAACGCTGTCACACGATTGTTCTAGCTTACGGCAACTCTGTGAATCAACTGTTGTGGTAAATTATTATTATTTTTTTTGTGTGTTCTAAATTGTGCGTCCTCTTTATTTATATTGAGCTCATTTAGTGAACAAATAAATAAAAAAAGAAAAGAAGTGTGTGGGTCACAGATTGGATCACAAGGGCCGTTGATGATGCATATGAGAGAACGTTTCAATAAATTTAAAAAAAAACTAATTCGCTAAAGTATTTATTTATTTAAATTGGAATATAATCACAAAAAATATTTAATCCTCTAAAGTAAAGATGATTTGTTCTCTAAAAGAATAAAAATTGTATCGGCTTTGATTATCGTTTGTCCGCTTTATAAAAAAATAGAAATAACGAAAAAAATGGTAGAAGTTTGTGATGTAATTTACATATAAATAATTAAAAAATGCATATATTAAGGGATGACAATTATATATACCGTACAAACATATGTTTTTTGAGAAAGAAATCAATAAAAAATAAAAATTGGTGAGTATTATCTTATTCAATTGCCGCATAAATATACAATAAAAATGTGTATTTTAGGCATTTACATTGTTGCATGATTACCTTTAAAGCTTTCACACGATTGTTGCACCAGGGTTGCATTTGATTGTAATAAATAAGTACAATAATATTGTGAGTTGCCGTATGAGACAACCAAATGTA
This sequence comes from Wohlfahrtia magnifica, assembly GCA_023159175.1. NCBI lineage: Eukaryota > Metazoa > Arthropoda > Insecta > Diptera > Sarcophagidae > Wohlfahrtia > Wohlfahrtia magnifica. The sequence goes on from JAKWBJ010000527.1 coordinate 710,852, forward strand.
TAATCACACGTTTGGCGTATAAAATAGACCAATTATTGGTGCAATACGACAATCGTGTGATCCTGCCTTTATACGCAACCAAATAAACAAAGCCAACGAAATGTAAACATAACAACCAAGGCGAATTTAATAAGGTGGTCTTAAATTGAAAATGAATACAACACTGTAAAACACAATTTCGGTGTGTCAATATAATGCAACACTGTATTAATCAAAAAGCTATAGCATCAAAAATATATTTTGTCAACAAAATACAGAATGTCTGTTTTTTGACATACGCGAATGTATCAGCTGTTGCTTACTTAGTAAATTAGTGACACCTTATTGAATTCGTCTTGTTAACGAAAAAAAAAATACAAACGTTGCCAACCAAATGTAAACAAAATCTTAACAGCTGTTTCGAATATTGATTTTGTTTATGTTCGAAACTAGACAAAACAAAGACGATTTCATGACGCCAATTCATATCAGAATTTATTTCCAATTCTCATGAATAACAACTATATCTTTGATTCTATAACACCCCTGAATCTTTTGTTATACGTTGTTATTGTACAGAAAGTAAACGTTTATTTTAGCCATTTTATCAATGCGTTGTAACACTGGCATTTACATCAAAGTCATCGTTAATTCTTGAACGGAGTTATGATGTCAATTTTTAATTGGTCGGCTCAACTTAATGTCAGCTGCATTGTATATTATGTGAGTATCGTAAGTAACCGACAGAGAATGAAGTTCGTTGCGCCGTTGTTTACTCGTTTCAATTAATTTTCGTTAAAAAGTACATTAATTTTTCTATAAAACATAATATTAATACATTCCATACGAAGGAGTTGAAATCTCTGAATATCGTTCAAATTGTGAATTAAAATTAAACAAGAATTATATAGAAAATACTTTTAATAGTGTTGTCGATTTTTTTTCTATCTAAAAATTTGACATGATAATTTCCAGAACAAAAAATTTTAGTATATCGGTAAGTATACTTACATTTTTAGGAGTAAAAAGATACAAATTTAAAAATGTGTTTGTGTTTTCTTAATTACACCCACTTAATATAGGGCATGCATTAAAGGATCGGAATATGGTAAAAGAGAAACTTTCTACTATATCTTTTATAATATGCAAATATGTTAAATTAAAAATATGCCAATGGAGTGTGTGTGTCATTTTCATATACAAAACCCGTTTTGATACCTGTAAAACTAAAGAAAGAAAAGATTTGCAATATTTATCAGTAAAAAGTTCTAATAAGCGAATCGCGTTGTCAACACAATTTTTTGTTTTTTGTTTGTTTACATTTATACGAAGTGCTTTTGCATACGCACACACTAAAACGTGTACGTGTACCAGGGATGCAAATAAGATTTTACAAATTGTCTAACTTTAATAAAAAGGTGTACTTTTTTAGTTCGATTATACTAGATTCTTTTTTAATTATTTTTTAATATAATAATTGAATGTGCAATTTCGATTCTATTATATATGTTTGTTTATATATTTAAAATTAAATATGTAGATGTGCCCTTTTCGAAATATATGCTATCGAGTACACAAAACTTAACGAAAAAACCATATTAATTTGCAGAAAATTTTATTTTAGATATCAAAAAATTAAAGGAAATACTTCTACTAAAAAGAAGTAATATACTTTTATCAAAAATCTTCTGAATTTTTTTTTCATTATTAGTTGTCCATTGCAGTATTTCATCTAAAAATTCTTTAAATTCTGCCGGTATATATTGCTTGGGTTTTACAAAATCTGAAATTTTCAGATAATTAATAGGTACTTTGTCTCCATAAGCTCGACAAGGAAGAAGAAGAAAAACAACGGCTTTGCGGGTTAAACAGAAAGAGCGGTTCTGCATTGCATATTTTGTACTCTTTGTTAAAACAATAATTTCGAAAAGGGCTCATCTCTTAGAGTTGTGACCTATCTGCCATAACGTTTAAAGTGGTAGGTGCAGGGAAGCTTTTGCTACTCATTGATACGAAAAAACGCATTTGCCAAAATGTGTGAGATGTGCCCATTTCGAAATTGCTTATTCAATTAATGTTTAATTTTAAAAGGTACACAAAAGACTATTAGTTGTTGAGATCTAAATCTAAAAGGATTGTTTATGATACGCTTTTTGCTAACTTACTCTTTTCTAATAGCACGAATAAAATGACCAGTATATCCTCCATTTGGATTAGAAAGGTTACAGTCGGAACAGTCTCTTCTCTTTGGCTTTTATTATATTTTGAAAAATTGAAATAGTGCTAGATTAGTGATTGGGGTACTATTGTGCTTTTCACTTACAAATAGTGTTAAAAAAGTACAATTTTTGCATCCATCACGTGTACATATACGGGGGGTACTATTTATATTTCGGGAACTGGCAACACCATAATAGTTTGATATTTTTTAGCATAAACGTACAATGTTTTGATATACAAGCGTTATTTATATTGTTTACATTGATTAAAGAAAATCCATTGGCCAAAAAATGGAAGTTTCAATTATATTTCATAACTTTAGTCGTGGATTATCTCAACAAGAAAGTGTCGATGAACTCAGTTCTTTGTATGGGCGATAAATCACCACCGAAAACAACAATATATCGCTGTTTTTAATTCAATCGCGATCGTAAGTCAGTCGCCGACGAATTTCGTGAAGATTATGCAAGATCGCCAAGTGACATGTTGTGATATAAAGGCATCCTTGCATATTAGTAACACTTCAATACATACGATTTTGCATGAATACATAGTGGTAAAAAAATTGTTCTCGTTGGATATTCCATGATATATCAATCGCGCAAAAAAGGCTCGCGTCGATTGGTGTAAGGAAATGATTGAAAAGTTCGCTCTTGGTGCTTCAAAAATCGTGTATAAAATCGTGACAGGTGGCGAATCATGGATATATGTGTATGAGCCGGAAACAAAACAGCAATCGATCGTGTGGGTATTCCAAGGCGAGCTAAATCCAACAAAAGTTTTTATTATTATTATTATGAATTTATTCATCAGTATTCATAATACTCATACAAATTCACATTAAAATTCAGAATTTAATATTTCTAAATATAATAATAAAAAATATAGTAATAAAAGTGACATTGTTGGTTAATTAACATTATTTTTTACGAAATTAATACATTTTCTTCAAAATTTTTATAATTTTGTTCTGCTTTTATATCATTTGTAAGCGTGTTAAATAATTAAAGGCCCATATAGTACAGTGACCTTTGCATTGTATTTGTATTTGTTTTCCTTAGCCTGAAGTCTTCTGCACTTCTTAGTTGATATGGTTGTACTTCACCGACATAATTTACCTGTTCACATAGATCTTCTGGAGCATTATTGTGTTTTATTTTATGTATAAAGCCGAGAGTATTACGTTTAAGACGTTGTTCGATATTCAGCCATTTAAGCGTATCAAGCATATATTGTATCGATGTATATCTATTGCATTGTAAAATGGTCCTCATTGCTTTATTTTGTATTTTTTGTAGCCTTTCTAACTGTGATTTATTACAGCACGTAAATATTATTGTTGAACCAAATTCAAAATGAGGTTTTATAATAGTGTGGTATATAGTTATTGCCGTTATTGTAGAAACTTTCTTTCTAATTCTACTAAAAAAAAAAAACAGTTTTTTTTACCTATTTTCTTACATATGTATTCTATATGATCCTTAAATTTTAATTCCTTAACTATTATAATACCAGATATTTTATATTCTCAACTTTTTCTATAACTTGATCATTAATTTTAAAGTCCCAATCGATATTCATATTTATCTCCAGAATTTTTTTTTCATATAGTTTTAATTTGTTCGTCTTCAGCCATTTGTTAACATTATCTATATCATTTGTTAGATTGTGTCTAGACTCTTCGTCGGATGACCCCTCTGTGTATATCAGCGTATCGTCTGCATATAATACAATTTCACATTTTTCTAGAACATTTGGCATATTAATGTATACATTAAATAATACGATAGCCTTGTGGTACACCGAAGTCGTTAATAACTGTATCAGACTTTACTCCATTAACTTTAGTAATTTGCTTTCTGTTCTCCAAATATGATTCAATCCATCTGAGTTCGTTGCCGTGAATGTCATACATACATAATTTTCGAATTAATATTTTCCTGTCAATAGTTTCAAATGCTCGTTTAAAGTCTAATAATACCGCCACGATTTTCCTTTTCTTTTCAATGTTTTTCCATCGATTAATAACAAAATTCACTGCCGTTTCACATGAAAATTTTCTTCTGAAACCTGATTGATATTGATAATAGTTTAGTTATTTTCCATATATTTTTCTAGTTGTTCTTTAACAATCTTTTCTAATAATTTTCACATGTCTTAAGCGTATTTATTTTCGAGTTTTTGCCACTTTTTCAACTGGAGTAATCAATGTTCCCTTCCAGTTTTCTGGCAATGATGATCCTAGTAGATATTTTACAGTAGTCAGGTTTGTTTTTCAAATTTTTCACTATATTTTTAAGGTCTGAAATTGTTATTTCCCGAAATTTGAATCTTTATTCAGTCATATGCATTCGATTATTATACTGCACATTTTCAATTGAGTCCATTTTTTCTTGAATGCTTTCCACAAAGTATTTGTTAAAATTATCAGTTATTTCAATATTATCCATAGATTCTACGTTATTAAATATCACTGATTTTATATTTTGGTTTTTATTTATTACTAAACCTTTTATCTCTTTCCACATATGTTTTTGATCTCTTGCATTAAACTTTCGTATTGTCTCCTCTAGGCATTTATTAAAACTTACTACCTTTCGATCAACATTCATATTCTCTTGATAGTACGTTTTGTTATTTAGTTCTCTTGAAAATTTGTTTTTATAATATTATAAAATGTCCAAAGTATTATCTTCCCTTTCGATGTTCCTCTCATCATCTTTACTAATATTTCAATAATTTCGTGGTCCGATATTTTATTATGTTTACAGTTTTGTACGGTTGCCTTCAAGCTGTTCGTAATAACATAATCGATTATTGTTCTGGATGTATTCGTACCTCGAGTGTACTCATTTACTATTTGTTTAACTCCATTATCATTCAATGATCTTTCTATTTTATTCTTATAGAAACTGTTTCCTGACCAATCTATGTTAAAGTCTCCCATTGTAATTACTTCATTAGATTGCTCACAGAATTTCGATTCACTTCCACTTGGCGACCTATAAATTCCTACAATTATCATTTGCGTATTTCCTCGAATTGCCATACAAGCTATAATCCAATATTCAGAATCTTACTTTTTTCCAAATAATTTCTTAACTCTCCAGTCTTTTTTGTAGTATATGATTACGCCTCCAGTTCTTACAGAATTTGAATATGATTATAATCTTGTAAAGCTATTTACTCCGACATATGTGTTTCCGATAATAAAAAAAATTTGGTGTTTCCGTCGCAACAACTATTTCTAGCTGATTAAAATTGTATGTGAGGCCTTGTACATTTGTATATAAAATAAATAAATTCTTTTATTGTTAAGATGATAAACCCATTTTTTTCTTTAGCATTTTGAGTTTATTTTGATATATAGAACATTCTTTGCTGTAAGTACCATGTTTCTCATCTAATCCCAAGATGATCGCATAATTGGACTTATGGTTTCCGTGACATTAAACGCACATTTCTTGGTATTTACATTCATTTGCTGAATGATTAAATCCTTTGCTTTTGAAACATCTTTTCACATCAGTGCCATCAAAAACTCGGCATCATTCCCAACCAATATTTAACTCTTGTGCATTTATCACTTTCGTATATAATTCATTATCTGTTCCTCGTATTTTTTTTATTTTAATTTCACAATTATTTATAATTGGATTCTGTTTTTTAATTTGTCAATTAATTCCTCATCCGAATATTTAAAAGAAATATCAGTTATGTCTATAAAAAATTCTGTTGAGTTGGGCACCTTAATTTCATAATCATCACTCAATTCATTTTGTATTGCGGTTTTTATTTTGTCCTTTCTTTGTTTTCGCTTTGAATTATTAAAGCCCCATTTCTTCTGTTTTCTATATTAATTATTTTGAAGTTAACGAGATTCACCTTTTTATTTAACTCTTCTTTTGTTTTTTCAGAATTTTGTTTTCCTTTTGGTTTTATTAATAATGGTACTTGCTTATTATCATCTGGTATTTTTTTTCAATTGCACAGCTTCAGATTATGACATTTTACTTGGTTTATTGTTTATTTCTGTTATTGTTTTTTTTATCATTGCATACCTGTTTATGGTTTTCTTCTATTTTATTGCATATTTGATTATTTTTATTTTCAAATTTTGCTATAACATTACATATCTTTCCTAATTCCAGTGCGTTTTTTTTTCAAAAGATTTTTGGGCTTTATCCATTTTTTTCAATCTTTCCTCGTACCGTTTTTCATCTCATCCTCCGTACAGCCCTGATTTGGCACCCAATGATTTTTTCTTGTTTCCGAAAGGTTCAAAGGTAAACAGCGTAGCCAACGATTTACGAGCGCTGAAGAAGCAGTTGAAGCGTTTAAAAACCATGTTTTGGAGGTGTCTCAAGAGGAATGGAAAAACTGCTTTAAGTAATGGTTTGGCCGAATGCAAAAGTGTATTGATCACAAGGGGAATATTTTGAAAAACAATAAAGCCATTTTCATGTAAAAATATTTGTTATTATTTGCTATTCCCGAAATATAAATAGTACCTATCGTAGTACATATCGATGGCTTAATATAGAAAAGGCGTATCTCGACTTTTTTGTTTTACAAAAGGAAAAAAACTTTAGAAACAAAAAAATCTTCGGTACAAGAAAAAAACCCAATTTTAGCTCAAAGCGAGCGGTAAATTCAGTGCTAGGTTCTTTTTCTATTTATTTATTTATTTATTTATTTATTTTTTTAAGTTGGAAGGAAGTTTTTTATTTGTTTTTTCTTAAGATAAAAAAATTGGAATGAGTTATGGCTCTCTAGTAATAAGATAAAAAACCGTCATATTCAAAGATAGATCACGGAATTCTCTAAGAAGGGTGTATTTTGAGGTACGCTACCAGAAGAAGCTCAAAACTCAATTTTGAAAAAAAATCGAGATACATCATTTTTACATTAAGCCAACGATATATTCTCTGTGGCCTTAAATAATTATTTTAATAAGGCAAACGTCTTATCTCTTTTTATTTGTTTTTCTCTATTGTTTAATAGTTTACATATTGTTCATCAACCTTTTTTGTTACTGCTGTTATTGCTATTGTATTTAAATAAATTATTATTATTAATTTTGAATTTCCTTTAATCATTAATTTATTTAGTTTTTGCATATAATTGAAATACTTCTAGAACATTAAATATTATACAGTTCACCTTATCACTGTTATTTGTAACAAAAATTATAACATTTGTCTTAAAAAACATTAGTCTACTGTATATTTAAACGTCATATGGGGCTAAGTAAGTAATTAATGGTAACACTAGTTTTCAAGGTTAACCTAATTTAAATAGGTAAAGATTATCTCTTTGTTGTTTTAATTTTATCTTTAAATACTGCATTTTTATTAAAATTTTATACAGAACTGTCAGTTTGTTTTTAACGATTTTGTATTCTCTTATTAGTTTTAGGAGAAATCTCCTATCATCTTTTTTCTGATTTATTAATCGCCTACATGTACTTTTTATGTCAGTGTCATTTTATGTGTAATTCAACATATTGTGTGAATTTATTTAACATTTGTGTAGACCGTGTTTAATTAGCTATATGCGTAATTTGTTTGTAATTTTACTTTGTCTTCTACCGTTTTCTTGTAACCGTCAAAAAGACGTAAGCACCATGATTATCGATTTTAGTTTTTGATAAAAATGAATAGTATTCGATCATTCCTACTAGCACACAATTTTATAGCTTTAAAATGTACCTTTATGATTTTTCAGCAAAAACAAAAAAAAAAACCTACTGTAAAATTTGTCTTTTTTTGTTGATTACGTCTTTTTGGCGGTTATGGCTCGATATTTTATGATTTCTTGTCATATGCTTTAGGTATTTTGGTTTAATTTAACGCACTATTTCAATCTTAAAATCCAATTTTATAATAAGTTAAACATGAAGTTACAAATGTATTAGAGATATCTTATTAGAATTACATTGTACATAAAGATTGTAATATTAACCCTTTATAGCCCAGGAAAAGCTGATATATTTCAATATGACATATATTTAAAAATAAAATAGTTATAAATTTTTTTATTTGGGGTTTAGGGTGTAAGGGGCTTTCTGTTACATTAAGTTAAAAGATTATAATTTATATGTAGTGTGAAATTTTACTAGTTGTATCAAATGCTATATCGCAAAATAATTTAACAAATTGTTTCATCTATATACACTGCGAGTCAACAGGATAGCGCCCCCTTTATATTGTCGGTTAATGTTAAATATTATCTGAACCAATTGGGATATGCGCTTAAATTTTCTATGTAGTAGATTTAAATCAATTCTGTTTAAAATAAAACAACACTAACTGCTGTACCATTCAGGATAGCATTTTAATTAATCTTTTTTAGAAAAACTACTTAAAACGCATTGAAAAAATTGGTTAACGGGTTAGCGCTATCAGCTACATATAATTTCAATTTAATTAGTATTTTAAGCAACTATAGAGCATTTAATTTTTTAAATAATATATTTTAAACAGTATTAAGGATAATTAGTAATGCGTAGGACCGTCTTTGTTTGAAATATTCCCGAAAATTCGACTGGAAATTGAATTGTAAAGCCTTATAATAGAATTCAACGTAATGTTGGCCCATTGTTTACCGGACGCGTACACTTTCCTAGTCACCCATCTCCAGACGTTCTTGGCTATATTTAGGTCATGCAAGTAAGGTGGTCATTCAAGGGCGTCACATTTTTGGCCCTGAATGTACGATTTCACGGATCGGACTGTATGGATTGGAGCATTTTAGATTTCCAAATAAGTGTTGAAAGTATGAAAAAGTCATTTTCAAAATGCTATTGTACTTCTCCGCATTTATACGTCTTTTGGAATCATTATGTGTGGGCTCTTTCACAAGAAATAGAAGATAGGGGCTTTGATAGTGTGGGAAGCAATATTCTACTATGGCACCTATGAGTTGCAATTTAAAAATCGCGTATGAAGTTAAAATTAAATTTTTTTCATTCGAATAAACAACTTTTTGCGAATCCTTAACACTGAACTGTTTTTGGCATTCTGCGTCATATCTCTGATATATTGAGGAAGTTGTTATAGCGAGCTGTGTTCAGTTCAGGTTTTTTAATTTAGTTTTCGTAATTGTAGATGTCCACTGATTAAAAGAGTACGTCGAAATGCTGATTTCCTTGCATTTGCTCCAGCTAAATGCTTCATTTTAGCGATCAAATGAGATGAATTTGAAGCTGTTTACCTGTTCATGTTCCTGTGCCCTTAAAGCTGTGTAGATATGTCTTTTGATTTAGATACGTCTTTAGATTTATAGGTTTCACTTTTTTTTAGATAACTCATTACCACATTATGGCTATATCCGATTTTTTTATAGCGATTTTCCGATGAAAATATCCTTCAAAGTGGTAAACTTAAAATTTTCGAGGAGCTTTATTTCCTTTGTCCACCCGTTTTAATTTAGTAATCTGTAGTCACGAACTTTAGGTTAATTTTTTTCAATTAGTATAAAAGTTTATCGCAACGTACGACCGATCTTAATAAATACCGAAAGTGGTTCTATCCTGTGAAACCAAAAAATTAACTAAAATTTTCTGCTTGACTAGAAAGAAGAGAAAAGTACCAACACACTGATCTTGGGTTTAATTTTAGAGTCTATTTATTATTTAAAGTATTTACTAAAGTACGAGATCTATTAGTCTGCAAAAAAATTTTCACTTATTGTTTCCGTATTCGCGATTTATGGCACTATTTTTAAATTATCCTGATGAACCGGAGTATAAATGACAAAATGACAAATGACAAATGACTTTGTGGTCAACACAAATCATCAGTCAAGAAGTGAGCGGAATTGGATAAGTGAGAGGTGGCACCTCTCAAACAAAGTAAATACTGATTTTTGTATATCTTTGGAACGGTAATAATGGATAGTGTATTAACTTCGTAGTTAATACACATCATTCAAAATATTGGCGAAATTTAATAAGTGGGTGTGGCACCTCTCATACAAAGTAAATACTGGTTTTTGTATATCTTTGGAACGGTAATAATGGATAGTGTATTAACTTCGTAGTTAATACACATCATTCAAAATATTGGCGAAATTTAATAAGTGGGTGTGGCAGCTCCCTTACAAAGTAAATATTGATTTTTGTATATCTAGAGAACAGTAATAGTGACATTTAGTGCAAATAACTTTGTGGTCAATATAAATCATCACTCAAAAAGTGGGCGGAATTGGATATGTCGGAGTGACACCTCCCATACAAAGTAAATATTGACTTTTGTATATCTAGAGAACGGACAGAATGGCAGTTTCTGATCTTGGTTTTTATGGCTTGGTATTCAATACAAATCATTGATTTTAACGCATTCCTTTAAATTTATCTTATGAGTTATATATTTTATAGGTATACAATACAAAGGCTCCCAGCAACGCGGAATGGGTTACTCTAGTTTATTTTATAACAACAAAATTTTAATTTTTCCCTGAAACGCATTTTTTTCTTTAAAGGCGAAGGTATAGAACATGCGTTAGCCGTAAAGCGCGTTGGGTACTTTGAGACTTTCAACGCTTCAACGACGGCATGTTAAAAAAAACTAGCTTAAACCCGGCGCGCTTCGCTACCCCATATCTTAATTATTATCTTAAATATTATTTTAGTTACATTTTTTACCCTTTTTCCAAATTTTGTACCCTTCCGGTCCAAATTCAAAAATATGAGATAGCCTATAGTTTCTTCCAGAAAGACACTCAATGTAGGTTCTGCTTTATTGCTGTATAGTCTTCAAACAAACAGACATTCATTTTTATATAGTCTACGTATATACATAGATGGCTTTTATACAGTGTGATTTCTACTATTTCCGCTTTTTGGCTGATGTGGATAGATAACGAAGCTTTAATTGTTGCCGTTCTTAAAAAATTCAACATTAGTATGAATAGAAGTTGCCACGCTCACATATCAAATCTATTAAGTAAATCAGAGAAAATTCTGAAGCTTTAGCTTTATTCGTTCTCCAGATATACTTTGTATGAGAGGTACCATGCCTTCTTGTCCAATTCCGCTCAGTTTTTGACTGATGATTTGTATTGACTGTGAAGCTATTTAGACCAAATGTAGAGACTTATACTGTTACCCTTTTTAAGATAAATAAAAATTCACTTTGCATGGGCGTGGCACCGCCTAGTTGAAATTTATATAACCTACAGCTCATTCCAGACACAGAGAGATACTGTAAAAATTTCAAAAAAATCCGTTCAGCCGCTTGGCTGTCTTAAAGCACAAATATACAAACATACATACATACATACAAACACACATTGATTTTTATCTATAAGATGTATGTATGTACATACATTTTATAATGATGATGATGTTCACTTTTGAATTTTTGTATTTTTTAATGTTGTTTTTAACGCAGTTATTGTTGCTGTCTATCGAATATTTTTTTCTTTTTCTTTTTTTTTTTCTTTGTTTAGTTGTTGAAATTTTTTCCTTGAGTTTATTGACTCTCCTTTAAGGTCAGTGTAAAACATTGAAGCTACGCTTGACAGTTATTGTTGATGATGAGTTATTATCACATACGTCGGCTGAGTGAAAATTAATTAGATTACATATGTATGTACAATAGTATGCTGCTTTTGTAAAGTTTGGGTCGTAACTCCCCTCCTGAAATGTTCGTAGCCAAATAATGTGTTGTGAAAAATTTTAGGCAGATTGCATTAGGAAAAGGTGTGTCGCATCCGCCCACATATGGTATGCCTTATAAGTATGGGCTAATTTTTCTTCTTAGTAATATTGTGTTTATTTTATAAATTGTGCTAATACAAGGTGGTTTGACACTAGCATACCAACAGTTATAACGGTTTTTATGTTTAATGGTTGAATGTATGAAAAATTGATGTTAGGGGAAATAAGCAAATTAACTTTATTATAAATAAACTAAAATTTATGTGTTCGTTTTTTGTTACCAAAAAAAAAAAAAAAATGTGTGATTTATTGCTCATCGGTGTTTTCATCATACTTTTTCCGTAAATACAGTTTTTACATATATAAAATGTTTCTTACTTTTTGTCAGTCACAGTCTTCTCAAAAATCAGCTATAAGTTCGAAAGCTAAATGCAGTAAAAAGTTTTACCTCGTGATATTTGTGTAAAGTTAATTCAGTAAAGTTAAGCGAAGTTTTTTATTTTCCTAAAAATACAAATATTCCAGCAACTACTGGTGAAAAAAATTGCTCATATTTGCTCCTTTAAAAAATAAATTGATTTATGTTTATAGATACTTGAAATACTTATGTATTAAAACTACTTGCTATAAATTATAATAGAGTATTTTTATGAACCACGTAGGCATTTGGGGCCTTAACGTCAATTTAATAAAGCGAATGCACGTAATGGTAACAGTTTCCAGTTCAAAAGAATGTTTACACTGATACCACTAAATATTTTGTGAAAATGTATCCTTGGTATATGTCCCCAACTGTTCACAAATATTTAATTTATGGACTAGAAATACTAAATCATGCCTTATTACCGATAGGGAAGTTGTCAGAAGAAGCCCAAGAAGTTCGAGATAGAGACTTAAAAAATTTTAGAGAGAATATTTCACGAAAATATTCAAGAGAAAGATCTAATAAGGAAATTTTTTTTGAGACTTCTTGCGACTTCCAATCCTATTATTTCCAATATGAGAAGGTTGTATAATTGCCCAATTATACATGTTGTGTAATTACCCAAAAGACTTGAAAAATCCTCCCTAAAAGCTGAATTTAAATATTATTGATTTGTGGGATAAGTTTTCAAGTCGAGTGCAAAATAGCTTGTGAGACAATAAAGAATAACTAAAAGTCGCATTTCAGGAAGAATGGAGTCAGTTAAGTGTTAATGTGAGCAAAAATGATTTAAATCCATTACAAGTAGACTGCAGGCTGTGGAAAATCAGAAAGGATATGCAAGAAAATAACAAATTTCATTTTAGGTTTAGATATGAGAGTGCCCGACTTTCAATGTGAGCACATTTTTGGAGTTTCTCACCTTGGTTTATTCTTATAACATTTTATGTTATAGTTGGAAATTTCTTTTCTATTTGTTGTTTACTTAATACTTTATTTAATATAATTGAACAAATTTTAAAAAATTCTGTTTTATTTCATTAACGTGCATCTAAAGTTAATGTAATAAGTTGCTAGACTTTCAATGTGAACCACGTTATATATGTTTGTATGAGTTTGAATACAACATATTTGGAAAATTACACTAAATTGGGCCTGTTTTCATCTTTTCCTACATATGTAACTGCAATTATGATACATTTGCTATAGACATCCGACGCTAACTAAAATTTAATTTCGAATGTATTAGGAATTTATTTAATTCCAAACTTATTAGGAATTAAATTTCAATTACTTTCTTGAAATTTTACTTTGAAGTTATTTTGATTTAATTCGCTACAGAAGAGCTTTTGCAGAAATATGCAACTTATTGGTATCGTTATGAGAATTAATTGTTACAAAAGAGTTATAAACTTTTTCTAAAAAACATTACGGCAGATGGCATTTTCACAGATGAAGATAAAATATGAGCAGTAAAGGATTGGTCTCATCTCCAGAATCATAGTGAATTGTGCAGCTATTTGAGACTGTACATATTACAGACGCTTTGTGCCTTATTCTGCGACTTGGCAGCAAGCTTGCATAAGCTCACCAAGAAATCTAAGCCGTACTATTGGGATGAGTTGCAAAACAAGGCGTTCCAGGCATAAAAACACCTATTGTATGCAGCACTGATTTTGGGTTATCCAGTTCCAGGTGAAAAATGTATACTAGACAGTGATGCTAACGGATATGGTATTGGTGATGTACTCTCTTAAGCACTCACTGGGACAGCAAAGTCGAACGCTGTCAAACCTGTGACTATGCGTGAGGTACTAGCAGCGCTGGAATGCATAAAACGAAAGATTACTGAAAGATTAGTGCAATTTTAAATGAGTCCTATAATGGACCTTGCGAAACTTATCTTGGTGTAACAAAGACTTTTAAAACTTGACGTTTTATTGGGTTGGATGTGAGCAAGCAGTAGCCGATTGTATAGTAAACGGCACATAATGTATTGAAGCCTAAGGTCCACCCTACAAATGAATAGCGATGGAGATAGCAGGCAATTTTCCTGTCAGTAACGCCAGAAAAATGTGCGTTTCGTCGTGGTGGACTATTTCAGCAAACGACCAAAAGTGTATGCCACACCCAACACATCGGCGACAACCATCGTAAATTGAGTATGTCGATACGGGATTCCAATAGATTAACCGGAGAAAATTTCAATTCAAATCAAATGCTTGTATTGAGTTAAGAATACTTTGAACTACTTGCTTTCACTTACTGTACTGAATTGTTTAATTGAATTCATTCATTTTTTAGGTACCTAAGCTTACTTTTGCTTAAAAGCGTTACAGGGATAAAAAAATATACGCATCAGTTTAATTTGTAAAACAATTTTTAATTGTGCCACTTGCTCTGTTTCTTGCACAATAAGTTTTTAACGCTTGTAATGTTTTTAACGTAAACTATATAAATATTATGTGGTAGTTGAAGAATATAAATTGTGAATTTTACTTCGAAAAAAACGAGATTTTTGGATTGGTTTTGCTTTCATAAGTCGGCGACAAAACATGTTAAATTGGAAAATTTGTCTGGTCCAAACTTTGATTACATCGCATACCGGTATTGTTTTTGTTTAAGTAGCGCAATCTAAAATACACTCACAGATGATGCTGATAAAAAAATTTGCTTTTCGGTTGTAATAAACATTTTGTTAATAAGTACTATTTCAAGTACATATGTATATTATAATTTTTTTAATAACTAAAATTAAACATTTCTGACGACTTCTTATGGATAATCCATTTCTCCGATGGACTGATTTGAGTCATCGTTCAATCTATAGTTCTTTTAATTACAAAAAAGATTTTTGTAGTAAAATTGTATACAGGCATTTATAAAATATCTTATTTCAGAAGTAAAAGCTACGCAGTCTAATAGCTGTGAAGGTAGGGGTAAAATTGAGTACTCTGAAAATGATCGATGAAATCTAGAATTCAACAAATTTATTTTAAAATAAAGATCGAGAAAACTAAAGTATATTTTCTTTCTATAAGAGTATTCGAATTTTAATGTGAGATAAAACGACAAAAAATTAATGAATTTTATAAAACTTTTATTTCGATTCGAGGAAAATCTCATGGTATTTATGTTCTAAAAACGATGACAACAAAGACACCCGATAAATGGCCTGCATGACTAGCTGTTGCAAGCGCTCCAAAGTTGCTAGGTTGTTACCATACCTAACGTACCACCAAAGGGAATATTCAATAGTCGCTAGATTGCACGGGTCACAAGGTCAATATTGTGAAATAATGTTATACGGAAATGCGGTTGATTGACAATCCACACCAAATAATAATTTGTATAGATGCAATGATGCCTCAGTAGCTAATTCCTCCCAAAGACGTCCAACAACATAGTGTTTTGGACTCCGCGCATATGTTTCTAGAATCTTGGATAAATTACGGATCATCTGAAGCTTTGTGACGCCTGATGTGTGCTTGAGATCGCTATCTTCATAGAATTCGCGGTTGTGGGCGACACCCAATTTTTATGAACTAACTTGAATTGTACTGACCACGAAGTTATTTGTACGAAATTTAGAAAATCTTAATGAATACTAAATACATATTTACATTGTATGCGCGCGGCACCGCCTAGTTCGAATTTTTTAAAACTATATAGCCTATAGTTCCTTTCAGACATATATAGGGTCTGCCAAATAAATTTTTTTTTTTTTTTGAAAATGCTATAAAAAAACTACTGAATATTTTCTCAAATTTCTTTTTTTATTTGAAAGTACAATCCTTCCGGTTAATAATGGAAAATAATTTCATTCAAATGGCTGCCTCGGCTGGCCATGCAGTAGCCTACACGATCGGTCCGATCTTTAAGCACATCGATTGTGTGCAGCTGTATTTCACCAATGGCTTCACGAATATTGTCCTTTAAAGCGTCAATTTTCTCTGGCCTGTTGGCGTAACACTTATCTTTGACGGCACCCCACAATTAATAGTTCAATGGTGTCAAATCGCAGCTCCGAGGTGGCCAAATGACACCAGCTTTGCGGCTGATAATGCGATCTTCAAAAACAGGGCGCAAAACATCGAGTGTAGCTTCGGCTGTGTGGCACGTAGCGCCGTCCTGTTGAAACCAATTGTTGCTAATATCCTCCTCTTCAATTTTTGTGAACAAAAATTCGTTCAACATGGCCCGATAACGACCGCCATTGACTGTAACAGCCACTCCTTGCTCATTTTTTAAGAAAAATGGCCCAGTTATGCCTCTGGACCAAACTCCGCACCAATCAGTGACTCGTCTTGGGTGTATCGGCTTTTTAATGTATGCGTGCGGGTTTTCTGTGTTCCAACTGCGACAATTTTGCTTGTTTACATACCCGCCAAGATCGAAACAAGCTTCATTTAAAAATATGTTTTTTTTTTTGGCAAAATCATTACCATGATTTTCAAAGTAATGTCGCAATATTTCCCAGCGTTGTCAAACGTATACACAACCATATTCGTTCAGCGGAAGGATAAAACTAATTATCTGTAAAATCACACATGAGCTAAGTGTTACTAATCAAGAATATGCACTAGTTAAAAAAAACAGATGGCGGACCCTATATATAGAGGTTCTGTAAAAATTTCCAAAAATCGGTTCAGCCATATAGCTGTTCATTGATTTTAAGCAAACATACACACATTAATATTTATATATTGGATGTTTTTAAGATCTCGAGAACTTAAAATGATAATACAAGGCAGAATATTGTTAGACTGATATTTTTTTGTTATAGTTCTCATGAAGCTAAAAAAAACACCCTATATTGATAATTGATTAAAAATAGTAAATATGTATATACATACATATATACATAATTTATAATTGAAACGTAAAATAACAATTTGTTAAGGGGATAAAATCTGGTTATGAATGTAAAAAAAGAATCAAATTCAAATTGTACATCTAATTATCTTTTTAAACGACAGTTAAATTTTCGAAAAATTCGTGGAAACACAAACTTAGTTTAACGATATTAAACAAATTCTTATTAGAATTTACATATTTCGTGCTTACACATTTTAATTCATTAAATTTAATTAGATACAATATTATAATATATATATATATATATATATATATATATATATATTTCTTTTAAACAAATGTATCATCTTTAATTGTCCATATAATACATTATTTGAGATCGTACACAATGAAAAAAATTCAGGGGATTACACAAAAATTGGTGTAAAAAATACCTTTTAAATCGTGTCATTTCAAATTTGATTTATTTAATTTATTTTAGTTATAATAATAACTAGTGTACATAGCGCCTAACACAATCAGCCGCATTCTAGCATCTCATATTTATTTTTTTTCTTTAAAATTTTCCATATAAAATTTTCTTCAAATAGATTTCAAATACATTTTTTATATAAGCCTAAAAATATAAAATAAAATATAAAAAAGAATTATTTTTATATGACAAATACAAAAAATATATACATATATATTTTCTTTTGTTTTTTATTTGTGTAAAAAAAATTACAACCACCACTACACACCTGAAACCAAAAATCAATCGAAGCAATGGGTGGAAGCTGGTGGAAGTGCTCCGAAGAAGGCGAAGACAGCGAAATCGGCTGGCAAGGTTATGGCCACTGTATTTTGGGATGCACACGGAATATTGCTCATCGATTATCTTGAAAAGGGATCCACAATCACAGGAAAGTATTATCGTGCATTATTGGATCAATTGATGCAATCAAGGAAAAACGACCAGATTTAAACAAGAAAAAATTGCTCTTTCTTCAAGACAACGCACCGCTTCACACAGCATTAGATACGATGCTAAAACTACGAGAAATCCACTTCGAATTGGTTGATCATCCACCTCACCTTATAGTCCAGATTTAGCCCCTAGTGACTTTTTCCTGTTTCCAAACTTGAAAAAATGGCTCGCAGGAAAAAGATTCATCTCAAACGAAGTAGTGATTACCGAAACTAATGCGTATTTTGAGGAGTTCCCAAAATCGTATTATTCGTCTTACTAAGTGTATTGAGCTAAAAGGAGACTATGTTGAGAAATAATTGGTTTTTGAAAAATATGTTTTTTCCTACTTAGGTAGCTTCAATATCAATCCGCTCTCGTATATATACATTTATATATATATATATATATATATATATATATATATATATATATATATATATATATATATATATATATATATATATACATTTTTATACATATTTTTTAATACATGTTAAATTTAAATTCAATTTATTATTATGTAATAATTTATTATTATGTAATTTCCTATTTATTTAATTTAAATCCTATTATTTAATTTTGGCGAAAAGAATAAGGGTAAGAAGTAGACCGGTTTAATTTCGGTAGAAAGTTTAAAATTGCTATCCTCAATAAATTTTTAATTTTATGTGCAAATCGTAGTTTGCTTTAATGAACTTCGCGAATTTGTGCGCTTACGAATTAAAATGGTCAGCGATAGAATGATAGCCAGATATAATCGTGCAGCAAATACGGAGCGCTTCCATGAGAGACAACTGGTTCTACTCTACAACCCACAGCGAAAGAAACGATTATTTCTATGGGGAGAAATTTAATGAGCCTATTTGGGACGAACAGGCTTAAGTGGGAGGCAGTGTTAGAAAATACAAAATATGCCAAAATGTTGGTATATTTGGTAGATATATGTCACCTTATCAATTTGACAGCACTGTCAATTCAACCATCTTTACGTTACATTTGAATTAACGGATATGAAAATAGGCAATTAGGTATATATAGGGACTGCTTTACCTACAAGTTAGTTATCGTTTGGCTGTCAATAAATAAAGTTGTGTAAAAGCGGTACTATACTATCCCGACCATGTTTTACTGTATTCTTTTTAAACGAACTTTGGTCTGAGATGATATGATTGTATCCATCAAACACGTTTTATTTTTTTTATAGTTTTTTCAACTCGAGTTATCATTAGTCGGACCAAATTACGGTCTCCCAAAACTAATTTGGCTTATCACCACGTTCCTTCTGGTGCAAAATAAAATCAAACATATTGAGTTTAATTTATACTTGCAATTGTCGCGTAGTGTATATAGATTAAGTATAAGAATATGCAAATGCCTTTAATGTTTAAATTCATAAATATGTACCTATTTCTACAAATTACTACAGTTTACATTTTATTTTACAAACACAATAAACTCTAAATTTAATGCAGCTATTTTTTAAAGTACTAAAATGTAAATAAACAAAAAGTATAATGTTTAGATTTTATATACAAAGTCCCATTTATACGAGCTTTCAAGTACAATTTATGAAGTAAGAATAATTTTTCTGTTATTTAATAATACAACATAATTACTGTAAAGTTCTATAATAAACTAATTGTAAGTAAAGATCAATATTAATTTTTTTAAGTGTTTTCTTAATTGGTGTGTATATACATATGTAAATATACATATTTTAGAATTATGTGCAAAATTTCCAAAAAACTAGCTGTTATCAGCATTCTAAGTGTTTTTTCGACATTTTTCTCAACATGTTTTTTGTTTTTTGTTAAACTTCAATTAAAATTGTGTTTTTTCTCTTTTTTATCATTTAGTTTAAGTTGGAACTGTGATACAAGTAATTGAACAAATGAAAACATACAAAGACTTAAAGTGCCCGTGATTAAGAAAGATAGAAAGAAATATTTGTTCACAGCATTTTTTAAATTTAGTTGTTCACTGGTTGAATTTGATTAAAAACGGATTTAATGAAGCCATTACTATGAGACGACCAAACGTTAAATGGCTTTTTAAAACAGCATGTCTTCTAATCATAGCCGGTACATTATTTATTCTTATAACAGGCTATTTGTCAGCAAGTCCGTATACCAATAGACCAAATGCAGTGCCATATGAACAACTGTCGGAACTGAGACAGTCTAAGAAATATAAAGATATTGTTGTGGAAGATCAGCCACGTAGAGGTGATTCTTTGGCTAAAGCGATGCCAATTGTACCTTTAGCGGAAGAGCCAGAGGCTAAAGATGAAGCTGATGATTTGAATAATGCAATTGACGAAGAAGATCCAAATCAAGTTGAAGAGGAAAATGAACAGAGACGGGAACAGGAACAAAAACAGCAACAACAACAACAGCAACAAATATTGCCTCCAAATCATCAAACGAAAAAAGATTGGCACGATTATATAGCAATGGAACGAGATGCCAAGCGTGTGGGTTTTGGCGAACAAGGTATACGTGCTGCCAACAATGATGAGTCAACTCGTGAAATTGAACGTAAAATGTCTTTAGAGAACGGTTTCAATGCCTATTTGTCTGATATGATATCGGTAAATCGTTCCGTACCAGATATCCGTTATAAAGGGTAAGCTAAAAATAGAGACTCGAAAAAAATAGATTTTTTTAATATCTAAGTTAACAAAAAAATAAAAATAAGAATTTCTCTATTTGGCATCAAATTGCTTACTATATGAATGCTTTACTTGCCAAATCGATTAACTCTACTTTCTGAATTTTATAAAATATTACATAATGTCCAAGCACTTTATTGACTTAGTTTAACGAAAATAACAAAGAAAATCGCCTTCAAATTAGTTTTTAACATCTCGTTCACCATCAAGCAACACGCGATTATAAAAATCGCTATTAGGACCGAATCGTCACTGCAGATGATAACGTTACGTTACGTTTTTACCCTTTTTAAAAACATGTATGAGTTCGTAGATTGTAGTTAAAATAAATTTTGTGTTTGGTTTTAATTAAAAATCCTTTATTCAACATAGTTGTGTGCACCACTGCTTGTAATCTTTTTACAGGCAATAACAATTTTAATTCTTAATTACTCTGCTTACAACTTTGCAAACAACAACAATTACTCGACAGATCTTTCTTCCTAAAGATCTTCCAACCCGATTGTAGTTATAACTTAGGTTTGATGACAACCTTATCAACCAGAGGTTATCCACACTTAATTCTCTTTACTAAGTTAGCTCCAACTAAACTGGTTTTTGCTTCACTACTAGCTTCTCGAGTTTACTTCTTATAAACTCTCTTCACACAAACTGTACTCGCTGAGTTTACTTTACTTAAACTGCCACTTGTTCGCATGGATGTGCTTTTAATATGGCTGAGTAAACAACACATCGAAAGCTCTCGAACCTCTCGATATTTCAGGTAGATTCCATTTCTTTTAATTTCTTTTTAGTTCTCTTATAGCCATGCGTATGTAAACATCTACCTCTTTCAGCTCTTAGTATTTGTTGTTGCTTGTTTATTGTCTGTTACTTGTTTTCTTTGCTGCTTAATTATTGTTGTTGCCGTGTTATTTTTATTTACTTTACCTCTGCTAATATTTGTTGTCGTAGATTTGGTTATTTGTAAACAGCACGTACAGTTGTTATTGCAGCTTGTGTTTATTTATTTTAGCGAAGTAATAAACGCAGCGGTTCCCAATCTTATTTTCGTAAAACTGCCGCCCACTTAATCCTGTTTGTCCCGAATAGGCTCATTACTTCCTCTCCCGTAACTTGCCAATCGTTCTATGTGCACTACTTTCATTTTAGTTCTTGGGCTGTTGTGTTTCTGTATTCGGTAAACTACATCTTTCAGTCTCTTGATTACCTTGTAGAGTCCATCCCAGTTACACTGTAATTTGGGAGATAGTCCTTTCTTCCTCTGTGGATTATAAAGCAGTACTAATTGTCCCTCTTGGAAACCCTCAGTATTTGCCGCTCGATCGTACCTGGCTTTCATTCTATCGCTGGTTAGTTTTATTCGTGAGCGCACGAATTTATGAAGCTCGTGGAGACTGTTGTTTCTCGAGGTAAGTCGCTTCTTTTTCCGCTGTAGATTTGACTCCATACTCTAAGTCACCAGGTAACTTTAACTCAGTTCCGAAAAGAATTTTGGCGGGTGATCTAGACGATATATCGTGGACAGCCTATCGGTACGTTAATAGAAATTTCTGAATGTGTTCGTCCCAATCTTTTTGCTACTCACTAACCACTTTTCGCAAATATTCCTCTAGGGTTCGTTTGAATCGTTGAATTGCGGGTGTAGCGGCGTCATTCTAGTCTTCTTTATGCCATATATCTTACACATTTCTTTGAAAATGCCAGACTCGAAATTTCTTCCATGTTCGGAATGTAACTCTATCGGAACACCATAGCGACATACCCAGCTATTCACGAAAACATTTACAATCGTAGTTGCCTCCTTATTGGGTATAGCATACACTTCTGGCCACTTGCTGAAATAGTCCATTACAACGAGAACATAACGATTCCCGGCATTGCTAACAGGAAAAGGGCCTGCTACGTCCATCGCTATCCGCTCAAATGGGGCTCCCGAGTTATATTATTATATGTGACCTCGACTTCTTCTTACTGGGCCTTTAGCTGCCAGGCTCTGTGTGCAGTTTGCTATCCAGTCGGCCACTGCTTGTTGACACCCAACTCAAAAAACGTTGTTTTAGCTTTTCTAGAGTCTTCGTTATCCGAAGATGTCCTCCACTAAGTCTATCATGGAACTCATTCAAAACTTTTTTCATCTTGGAGGAAGGCACTACTATCAGGTTGGATGAAGTTTTACCATCAGTACTCTCCCAATGACGTTATAAGCATCCATTAATCAATTTCAAACTGTCCCATAATGCCCAATACGCTTTTGTAAGGGGACCTTCTGCTGATATTTCATTGCGAGTAGGCCGTCTGTTCTGTTCTTTTGCGGCTATAATCTTTGTCAATATTGGGTCACTCTTTTGCGCTCCTGACCAATCTTCGTTTGCGTCTATTTGCATTAACCGGATATCAAGGATGGATTCCTTCCGCTCAGCTCAACATTTCCATGTTTTATGCCGCTTCTGTGTTTAATGCTAAAGTCATAAGCCTGGAGGTGCACCTTAGCAGAAAATGTTGACCATATAAGTACTTATGGTAATGTTTTATGCATTCCAGCACTGCCAGTAACTCACGTCGGGTCACACAATAATTCCGTTCAGGCTTTGGCAGCGTGTGGCTATAGTAGCCTACGACTTTTTCTGTCCCATCGACCACCTCTGAAAGTACACCACCAATACCATATCCACTGGCATCACTGTCAAGGGTGAATTTTTCACCAGGGACTGGATACGCCAAAACCGGTGCAGCACAACAATAGGTCTTTTAGTGTCTGGAATGCTTTTTCTTGTGACTCACCCCAATGATACGCCTTAGATTTTTTGGTGAGCTCATGTAAGCTCGCTGCCACGGTCGCGAAATTAGGCACGAAGAGTCTGTAATTCATGAAGATTTTGGAGGCGAGGCCAGTCCTTTACTGCTCGTGTTTTATCTTCATCCGTTGAAATGCCATCTGCTGTAACTAGATGCCCCAAATATTTTACCTGTTTTTGGAACAATACACATTCCTTCACGCTTAGTTTTAGTCCAGCCAATAATATTCGTTGCAGAAATTCTGCCAGTTTTTTGAGGTGTTCGTCAAAAGTTCTTCCCATCACTATTATGTCGTCGAGGTAAACCAGATAAGTCTTCCAATGTAGCCCTTTTAGTACGTACTCCATAAACCGTTTGAATGTGGCCGGCGCATTGCAGAGCACAAATGGCATAACTTTAAACTGCCACAAGCCACCGTTCGTACTGAAAGCAGTTTTCTCCTTATTCTTGTCTGCGATCTCTACCTACCAATAGCCGCTTTGTAGATCCATTGTAGAGAACCACTTTGTTCCAGCTAACGCGCCGAGCGTATGGTCAAGTCAATTCTTGGTAGCAGCGGGTAGCTGTCCTTTTTAGTGACATCATTTAGCTTCCTGTAGTCTACGTAGAATCTTGTACTACCATCCTTCTTTTTAACTAAGACTACAGGTTAGCTTCACGGCCTCGATGATGGTTCAATTACACCGCTCTTCTCCATTTCATTGACCAGCTCCTTAACCTCATTATGCTTCGCCAGAGGTACACTTCTGGGTGCCTGTTTTATGGGTCCCGCTTCGCCAGTAATAATTTCATGTTTGACTATAACTTTTCTACCTTGACTTTTATATTTCGTGCGAATACGCAGACGTACCTCTTTAGCAGCTTTTGGCTTTATTTCTTTTTGAAGCTGCTATACCCATTTCTCTACATTTTCCTCAAATACCTGTTGGTCCTTGGATGATATATTAGTGGGTTCCGGCAATTGTTCGCTGTTTATAACCGCCTCTACTGGAGCGCATTGGCCTTCCTCGGAGTTTTCACAAATGAATTTTACGTGGCCCGATAGATTGAGCGCTCTCACTGGGACTATTCTTTTTTATTGGATTTGACGGGGGCCTTTGCTGATAACAAGTCCACTGCTGGTTCTACTACCCACAAGCGGTTGTCTTCACAATCGCACTCTATATGCGCTCATATCAATGACTCAGTCTGAGGTGGTAGTTTTAGTTGTTTGACAGCAACTAATCTTCTGAGGTACACTTGATGCTGGTATCCCAAGTCAACAGGTATAATTACATTACGCCAACTCATTATCTGTTGCCCCATATTCAAGTTGATGCCATGGACTATCATAGTCAGTACCAATGATAACCTCGTCTACAATATCGGCGACAATAAAAATATGGCTTACGGTAATGTTCGCTATAGTCAACTTCACCTCAATTTTTCCGTAGGCGGTGGCAGATTCTTCGTAGTCTGATATCGTTGAGTACCTCACACTTTCCCTTCACTATATCGGGTCTGATTATAGACTGTGTCGCACCGGTGTTAATAGTGAAGGTGTATTGTCTGCCATTAATGTACCCGCACGCTGTAAGGTTACTATTATTTTTCTGCAACACTGATATGGAGATTGTGGGGCCATCGCTTGTGGGAGCTAGCTCTTGCCCCTCAGTGCTAGCTCGTTTTAGTTTATCAGGGATTCTTTTGTTGTATATGTGTGTGAAGATAAATTAAAATTTAACTAGCAAAGACGCAAACCAGGTTTTTTAGCTCAGCCATTTTTTACGTTAACAGAGCACTGTTAACGTTTTAACAGTAACAATAAATTAAAGTAAAAGAATTTATTGCAAAAATATATATGCCTGGAATATGGAGGAATAACACATCCTTGTTGGAATGGTGCTCCAGACATTCTTTCGTAGATCAGCTTTAGAGCGAAAACTGTAAAAATTGTGGAATAGCAGAAAATGTATTTAAGAAAATGAATTTTTGAAAATTATTTTTCTCTGTGGTTCATTGGTTATTTTCATTCCATGGGAAACTCAGAGAAAATTTAAATTTGAAAAATTTGTATTTTAACGCGTTTTGACTGGAGAGGATGAGTGGTTATTGTGCGAAAACTAGAGATGGCCGGAATACCACATTATATGGGGAGAGTGGCCCAAGGGGTCCCTATTGAAACTGTCCTCTCCAGTCAAAACGCGTTAAAATACAAATTTTTCAAATTTAAATTTCTCCAGTTCCAAAATTATTTCAGGAATACCACTAGCACAGTTTCATTAGGGACCCCTTGGGCCACTCTCTCCATATAGTGTGATATTCCGGCCATCTCTAGTTTTCCCACAATAACCAGTCATCCTCTCCAGTCAAAACGAGTTAAAATACAAATTTTTCAAATTTAAATTTCTCCAGTCCCAAAATTATTTCAGGAATACCACTAGCACAGTTTCATAAGGGACCCCTTGGACCACTCTCCCCATATAGTGTGATATTCCGGCGATCCCTAGTTTTCCCACAATAACCACTCATCCTCTCCAGTCAAAACGCGTTAAAATACAAATTTTTCAAATTTAAATTTCCCCAGTTCCAAAATTATTTCAGGAATACCACTAGCACAGTTTCATTAGGGACCCCTTGGCCACTCTCCCCATATAGTGTGATACTTGGTCATCTCTAGTTTTCCCACAATAACCACTCGTCCTCTCCAGTCAAAATGCAATTTTTTAAATTTAAATTTCTCCAGTCCCAAAATTATTTCAGGAATACTACTAGCACAGTTTCATAAGGGACCCCTTGGACCACTCTCCCCATATAGTGTGATATTCCGGCCATCTCTAGTTTTCCCACAATAACCACTCATCCTCTCCAGTCAAAATGCAATTTTTCGAGTTTAAATTTCTTCAGTCCCAAAATTATTTCAGGAATACCACTAGCACAGTTTCATTAGGGACCCCTTGGGCCATTCTCCTCATATAGTGTGATACTCCGGCCATCTCTAGTTTTCCCACAATAACCACTCATCCTCTCCAGTCAAAACGCAATTTTTCAAATTTAAATTTCTCCAGTCCCAAAATTATTTCAAGAATACCACTAGCACAGTTTTATAAGGGACCCCTTGGACCACTCTCCCCATATAGTGTGATATTCCGGCCATCTCTGAGTTTCCCATGGAATGGAGATAACCAATGAACCACAGAGAAAAATAATTTTAAAAAATTCATTTTCTTAAATACATTTTCTGCTATTCCACAATTTTTACAGTTTTCGCTCTAAAGCTGATCTACGAAAGAAGGTCTGGAGCACCATTCCAACAAGGATGTGTTATTCCTCCATATTCCAGGCATAAATATTTTGGCAATAAATTCTTTTACTTTAATTTATTGTTACTGTTAAAACGCTAACAGTGCTCTGTTAACGTAAAAAATGGCTGAGCTAGAAAACCTGGTTTGCGTCTTTGCTAGTTAAATTTAAATTTATCTTCACACACATTTGTTGTATGATGGTAGTTGGCGCGTTTATTATTTCTCAGTGGTGAAACGGATCTCGACCTTTTGCGCAGAGCTTTACAGTTTCTCTGGAAGTGGACACTCTTTCCACAGTTAAAACATTACAATTTTGATTTCTGTTCAGCTAGGAATCGTTTTACCACCTCCTCTATTTTGTTGATCTCATTATCTTTCTCTGCCTCAACTTCCAGATTACGTATCCTTTTCATTATCAGCTTTAGAAGTTTCTTGTACCTCAGCCAAAAGCATTTTGATTTGTAGTTGCATTTTTTCCATCATAGCGGAAAGCAGCGCATTGGTATCCGTATTGCTTTTAGCTGAAAGGGCACTCACCTCACCTCATTAAATACTTGAGCATCAACGTTAATGCCCCGTCGTTGAAACTCCTCATACAATGGCTTTTGCAATTCGGTCTTGGTCCCAGTTGACGGCAACTCCAATTTTGCCAACTCACGCAGTTCTCTGAACTTAATTCCTTCATCCGCCGTATTCTCGGGGCCTAGCAACGACGGGTAACCGTATTTTCTACTTCCTGTCGAACCATATGAAGGACGTTAATTTTGACAACAAAGGTGGCTTTTAAAACTGGATAAAATAGCTATTTTAATAGCAGACCTGCCGATTTTTGGCGGAACGGCATTGACAAATTGGGCAAGAGGTGAGAAAAGGTAGTAAAAAAAGTTAAAAACTACGAACTTGTCCCTCATCCTAATGTTTTTTAATATAATTTTTATACTATTTTCTAATTTTTTTCAAACTTTTGTTTTATGGAGTTAAAAGAATTTGTAAGTGAAGCATTCTTGTAAGAAATACATATGTACATATATATATATACATATATATTCCAAAAAGTATACATACATAGGTAATGCATATATATATATATATATATATATATATATATATATATATATATATATATACCACCGAAAATGTGGTGGTTTGGGTCGCATTTTCTGGGCACGGTGTTGACGCTTAGAAGGAAATACTTTTGAACACAATCAAAAAAGAAAAAAATTTTTGATTTCAAAAAGTATACATACATAGGTAATGCATATATATATATATATATATATATATATATATATATATATATATATATATATATATATATGCATTACATATATATATACATATGCATTACCTATGTATATATATATATATATATATATATATATATATATATATATATATATATATATATATATATATATGTATATATATATATATATGTATATATATATATATATGCATTACCTATGTATGTATACTTTTTGAAATCAAAAATTTTTTTTCTTTTTTGATTGTGTTCAAAAGTATTTCCTTCTTAGCGTCAACACCGTGCCCAGAAAATGCGACCCAAACCACCACATTTCCGGCACCATGCATTACTATCACTGATGTGTGGGTTTTGCTTGCTTGAAGAACGCCATGTATAGTATTTTTAATCAGATCCAAATCGAAAAAATTTGGATTCGTTACTCCAGAGGACATATTTCAAAAAGAGCGGTTGTTTTACTCTATGCTCAAGCAAAATAAAATTCGGGACTTCAAGTTCGTTTTGATACGTGAGCCTAATTTGTTTTTTTTTCTTTTTCCTTCTAATTGAATTTGAGTTTAGGACTTAAAGTGGCCTGCAACTGAGGCTCTATAAATAAAGGAGTCCTTTTTACGAGTTATTTTTCTAAGCCTAGTGCATCGTGTAATACTTTTGTATGTGCCATTGGCTTAAATATGAACTAATACGTACACCATCTTTTTGTAGCAGTTTAATAGGGAAGTAATGTCACAAACGATGATTCTTCTCGAGCTTATTTGATGAATAACATCAAGCTATGCCATTGAACACCATTTACCCTGACCCATTTCTATTTATTGTTTTATGGTTTTTATTAAAACTTTTTTAATTAAATGTTCACAAAATTTACCAATTTAAAATTTTAAATGAAAAATTAGGAAAAGTATCAATATTTGTAAAATGAGCTAAATTGCTGTCCAGTGCAGATTACCTATATTATTAAATAAAGATAAAAATTAAAACCGCGAAAGAAAATAATAAGAAGTTGCGGTACATACTGAGACAACACTTGTAATTAAATACTTTACTCAATTTTGATGCCTAGAAAAAATACACGCTTTTCAATGCACCATACATGAAATGTACTAATCAAATTTAAATTTCTCCAGTTCCAAAATTATTTCAGGAATACCACTAGCACAGTTTCATTAGGGACCCCTTGGACCACTCTCCCCATATAGTGTGATATTCCGGCCATATCTAGTTTTCCCACAATAACCAATCATCCTCTCCAGTCAAAATGCAATTTTTCAAATTTAAATTTCTCTAGTTCCAAAATTATTTCAGGAATACCACTAGCACAGTTTCATTAGGGACCACTTGGACCTCTCTCCCCATATAGTATGATATTCCGGCCATCTCTAGTTTTCTTACAATAACCACTCATCCTCTCCAGTCAAAACGCGTTAAAATACAAATTTTTCAAATTTAAATTTCTCCAGTTCCAAAATTATTTCAGGAATACCACTAGAACAGTTTCATTCGGGACCCCTTGGACCACTCTCCCCATATAGTGTGTAATTCGGGCCATCTCTGAGTTTCCCATGGAATGGAGATAACTAATGAATCACAGAGAAGAATAATTTAAAAAAAATATATATTTTCCTAAATACATTTTCTGCTATTCCACAATTTTTAAAGTTTTGGCTCCAAAGCTGATCTACGAAAGAAGGTCTGGAGCACCATTCCAACAAGGATGTGCTATTCCTCCATATTCCAGGCATATATATATTGGCAATAAATTCTTTTACTTTAATTTATAGTTACTGTTAAAGTGTTAACAGTGCTCTGTTAACGTAAAAAATGGCTGAGCTAAAAAACCTGGTTTGCGTCTCTGCTAGTTAAATTTAAATTTATCTTCACACACATCCCTTTTTTTTGATTGAATGAAGCTGTGTGTGCTAAAGGAACGTTAAGTAGCAGCTGAAGTACAGGGAGCTGTTAAAATTCGAACAGCTAATTTGCTTAATTGCGTATTTCTACAAATTCCTTTCCACAAGTTACTGGAGAAATCTCATCCAAACAGTTCCATGCAAAAGATTTTGCCCAGAAACCATTTTTGGCCTTGTAATTGGCAAAATCTGGCATTACATTTATGTTTAGCGCCTGTGACATTGTGTGAATGAATTCCAATGCATCTACTTCCTCAGACGGATCAAGATCACTTCCTTTTGCCTTAGGATCTAGCAAGTTCGCAGCCAAATGTATCGGTTTTATGGTTTTTTAAAATCGTGTATTGAATATGGTTGATAACTCAGTTTTTTCGGCATCATTCAGCATCAAAGTTGTGGCAAACTCAAAATCAAGCTTACTTTTAATTTCCTTAAACGCGAAACATACTCTGTGTATATTATATTCATTTGATTCGAGCTCACAAATCCATTCTGCAATGCAACCAAATATATTTGAGCTTAAATTTAATTGCTCCCAAAAGATTTCGCTAAGTAGCTGTGATTTTATCTCCGCTTGTAGATTAATGAGTTCAGAAGAGAAGCTTTAGTTTTTATTACACTCTGCATTGAATAGAAGTAACTTCCCCACCTTGTTTTGGCTGGCAGTTTTAATTGTTCACCAATTCCTTTTTCTTTCACAATTTTAGCTAAAGTTGCTCTTAGAACTTGATTGTTTTTAATTGTTTTGACTAGATTTATAACAGACGAGTAATTCTTCTGTAAGGTATTGCATTTTAAAAAATCCTGACAAATTAAATTAAGACTATGCGCTACACAACCCATAGGGACCACATTCGGGTGGACTTTTTTTACTGTTTTGAACGCCGTTTGCATATTTGCTGCATTGTCACCAATTAATACCGAAAACTTTTGTTCACCATATTCTTTCATGATTTTAATAGTTTCATGTGATAAATAGTTAGCTGTATGCCGATTGGCCTGTGTTGGCAGACTTTTTACAAATGCAGTTTCTGGCTTTGATATGAGAAAGTTTACAACACATCATTACGAATGTTACTCCATCCATCGCATTGAATATGTAAACAATTTGCTGCTTTTAGTTGTAAAGTAATGTCCATACTGATCTTGTTATAAATTTTATCCAAATATGTGGAGGAAATTGTTTTTCTAGTTGGAGCCTTGAAATATGGATTAAGGTCCTTAAAAAAGTCCTTCTACAATGGATGCTCTACCATAGCCAAAGGTGTGCCGGTTACAAATATAGCCTTAGTTAAGTTATATTGTGCTGAGTTTGAAGGAACATGCATATGTAAATCAGATAAAGGCGGAGAATCATTTGCTGCCTGTATCTTGTTTATTGCCACATTGGTTGCAAGCATATCTTGAACTCGTTGCTTTATTAATAATGGACACTTGATACACGTTATTAAATGTTTTCCCATTTTATTTACATTCGGAAATTTGTATCGCTTTTCGCAATGTGAGCATGTAACTTCAGTGCAACTCTCGCTTCTATGAAAATGTTTCCAAATAGTTTCATTTTTTGGTCTTCCCATCATTTGAAATATGATTATCAATACTCGCACTTTATTTCACTACTAATCGCTTGGAACAAATATTTATAATGAATGAACCAAATTCTTTTCATGCATCTGAGGGTCAAGCATGAGCTTCGGAACAATATATTAGAGAAATAGCTACTTATCCTCCCAAGAATTTTCACATTTTTCAAAAAGGCGATTTTTTTAAATTCCATTTTCTCAAATCCTGTGATTTTTCCAAACATCCCACTATATGGGCTCTGTTTAGGACCCTTTAAGCAAGCATATGTATATAGTGGTATATGTGTACCCTTCCATATTTTGGAGAAATGCCTCCGAAGAATTTTGATATTTTTCAAAAAGGGGAATTTTTAAAATTCCATTTTCTCAAATCCGGTGATTTTTGCAGACATCCCACTATATGGGCTCTGTTTAGGACCCTTTAAGCCAGCATATATATATAGTGGTATATGTGTACCCTTTCATATTTTGGAGAAATGCCCACTCATCCTCCCAAGAATTTTCACATTTTTCAAAAAGGCGATTTTTTAAAATTCCATTTTATCAAATCCGGTAATTTTTCCAGGTATCTCACTATATGGACACTATTGTAGACCCTTTGGGCAACCATACTTATATAGTGGTATATGGGAGCACCATCAAATTTTCCCGAAATATTCACTTATCCTCTGACAATATGTAGCATTTTGTATGTAATCACTGATAATCTCTTAACAGTTAACGCAAAATTTGAGCATGTTAAAAAAGTGTGGTTGGTGTCTTGGCTTTTCAAATTCGAATTTATCTTTACACACATAACAAAATACACATGTTGAAAATAAATTCCAAAATGTCCACATTGCTGTTACACTACGTAACAACGAGTATTCGTTATTCAAATAAGTATTTATCCGAAATTAGGTTAATACCCGGGTATGAAAGTGGGTATAAATGGGTAAATACCCAGGTGTAAACCCATGTAACTAAAATTAGTATATTAAAAGAAAGTAGTTTCATTGCTAGGCATAATAATTAAAAAAAAGTGCAGTTATTTACTCAGAAAAGTCTGCGTACACAAAATATTAATCTATTAATCGTTTTTTAATTTTTAGCTATTGATTTCGTTTAATTTTTAGTTAAATTTATGTATTTGCTGTAAGAAAATTAATTTCAATTTGTGAAATAACATTTTTGTTTGCAATGGTTTCAAAAAGAAGAGCATTTATCTTGCCGAAGAAAACTTATTTTTTTTCTCAGAAAGAGCAAATGTTCCTCTATCTATAAAACCATCAACTTTTACAAAGTAACTGGAGGCTTTTTATCAAAACCTCGTTCTGACCATTCTTCAAGTTGATTTTGAGAGAAAAAATACATCTCATCAACTCTATTCAGCAAAAAAATAGCCTTAAAAGTGGCTGAAAGCATTGATTTAAAATTGAATAGGAGTATATGTGATGATAATTTCAGAAATATATATTACATCGAAACGGTTTTCATGCTCGTATAAAACGTAAGAAGCCATTTATTTCATTGAAAAGAGTTAGAGAAGAGTGTTGTTCGGTAGAGAGCTGTTAAATAAACCATTAGAATTCTGGAAAAGGGTTATATTTTTGGATGAGAGTAAGAATTGCATTTCTATAATAAAAAGTCGCCAATTCGCGTAGAGAAAATCCGGTAAAACACTACATAAAGCTAATTTGTGCGACACGGTCATACACGGTGGTGGTGGTATAATGGTTAGGGGTACGTGCCGGCTAACGGGGTATACAATTTGCAGGTTATTTAGTTCACTGCGGCCAAGAGAGGTTACCTATACATTCTAAAGGTCAACTGGGAACAAAGTTTAACGAAACTGGTTTTGGTTTCATTTAAATAAGGTAACGGTTCTAAGTACGCAGCCGATATCGTAATGCTTCAGGTAGGTAGGTAGGTATGGTAGGTGGTACCGAAGTACCCCACCCAGAGGCCACAGTGGCCTATTGTGGAAAAACCTTTCCCCGAAAAAGGAATGAAGAGAAAGAGTAAAAGAAAAAAGAGAGAAGGACAAAGAAAGAAGAAAGAAATAGAAGAAGAAAAATGGTCAGAAAGAGTGCACAGAAAGAAACACGGATGGCCAAGAAGGACCAGGCATCACCTAAGGAGCCAGTTGAGACCTGACAGAAAGCCCCCAGGTCGCATATCCTAGCAGACGCAATATCACCCAGGCCAACGAAAGAGTCCCGCCACAACAACCTACGCCTGCGCCTATAAAGAGCCGGGCAGTGGCAGTGGATGTGTTGCAGTATCCGGTTCCCTTGTATCGCCGCAAACTCGGCAGAAAATAGGGGAATCTGCTTCCCAAATTCCAATCCTCGCCCTCAGAGCCCAGTGTCCAGTCACAAAGCCTATCAGAATTCTAAGAGATTCCCTCCTCCTCCCTGCCGCCTGACTGTCCAAGTAAAAGACCACACCATCCCCCACAACAGCCAAGTCGCGAGGACAGCGATCATCTCGCCCTGAAAAGCGCTGCACTCATCCGGGAGTATAAAGGACAGTTTATTCTCACATTCCGCAATGTAGTCCCCCGCACAGTGCCTTCCTCGGTCTTAGTTAGGTCCAAAGTCAAAAGTCTATCAACATTCCGCCATGACTATCTGGAAAAACTGCCGCAGGGCACATGTTGAAGTCGCATTCCCTGACCTTATATCCCGTAGAACCACCACAGGTAACCGAATGCGCACCCCAGTCAAGTCCCCCCAATATGGCAGAGTGTCCATAACCCAGAGCCTTGGCCAGACCTCCTTCAAAAATCATCAAGAAGCTCTTAGCAGTCCTCTTCACTGCAACCTCAAGGGAGGTCAAGTCCAGGATAATGTCCAGTGCAGCCTGAGGAGTACTTCTAAAGGCACCAGATATGCCAATAGCGACACACCTATGCATCTTTCTAGAAGTCTCCTCCGACTGGAATTTTCCAAGGCTCTCCACCATCCTCTACAGCCATAGGTGAGTACAGGTATGACTATGGAGTCATATATCCACTTCACCATCGCCGGGCGAAAACCCCATCTTCTACCAATGGCACTTCTAACCGTTAAAGCCCCTATTCATCCTCAAAGGGCATTCCAATTAAGTTTCCTATCCAAGAAAACTCCTAAGAACTTGGCCCCTTCAGACAGTTTTAGCACAATCCCATTTAACCTAGGTAGTTCAAACTTTTCCAATTTATATTTCTTGGAGAAGAGAACAAGCTCAGTCTTCGAGATATTGACGCTAAGACCTCTGGCGAACGCTCAGAAAGATAGGTTTCCAAGCGCCGACTGCATGATCTCACCAAGAGTCGGGAGAAACCTCCCCGACACGAGAATCACCAGATCATCCGCATAACAAACCACATTCCTGCCTTCATCAAACCTCCTAAGGATGCCATTCACAACAAGATTCCAGAGAGCGGCGAAAGTACACCTCCTTGAGGAGTACCACGAGACACCAGTCTCCCGAGGCGTACCTCACCAAGCTCCGAGCGAACAATCCTACCCCTAAGTACGTTGATTATCCATTCAACAACGAAATCGTGGATGCCACACTGAAAGTCCTCCTATCTATCCTGCTCCTCAAATGCAAATCTATAACCACTCTCTCCATTGTTTTCAGCAAAAACGATGACAGACTGATCGGTCTAAAATCACCTGGCATGGAATCGCAAGACCTGCCGGCTTTCGGTATGAAAACCACTCACCCTCCTCCATGCCATAGGCACAATTCCACCAAGAAAGCAAACACTATATACATCCACAAGGAACTTAAAGGGCAGAGATGGGGACATTCTGCAACATGGCCGGAAAGATCCCATCCGTGCCCGCAGATTTATAGGACCCAAAGGACTGGACCGTCCTAGTCACCTTATCCAATGTTACCATATCGGTCACCAATGCCCGTTCCTTATCTGTAACCGGTTGCAAAACTACCCACCCCGGCTCTTCAACCGCCACCTCCCTACAACCAAGCAAGTGGATCTCCAGGAGAATACCAAGTGACTCAGAGCTAGATTCAGCGCATGAACCGTCCTACCTTCGAATGTTACCAAAGACAGCATTACCCTTGTATAACACTTAGGAACTTGGACAGCTCATTGACAGAATCAGTGGACTCACAGAACTTTGTCCAAGACTCCCTCTTTGCGCTCTTGATATTCCTCTCATACCTATTGAAACAGATTCTATCTATACCTATTGAAACAGATTCTATACCTATCCCAATCCTCAGCCGAACGTGTGCACTTGGCTCTGTTGAACAGTCTTCTCACCTCCGAGCGCAAAGACCCCAGCTCCCTTGTCCACAAGCAAAGCTGAGCGGTCTTGCCCGGGAAAACCTTCGGGCAGATCTGCTCGAAGGACCTGACACAGCACTCAGTAAACCTATCAACCGATTCCCCAACAACCCAGCAGTTGACGGGCTCCAGAAACAGATCTCCCAGACTAGTCTGCACGCCATCGCTAAAAGACCGCCAATTGAGTTACTAGGATTCCTAAAAGGAACCCTTCTAGACCCTACACGAACCAGGCTGAAGCGAATCAGGCTATGATCCGAGAAGGAAAAGCCCTCATCATCCCTCCGACCCTCTACAAGGTCATCCCTATTAGCGAGTGTCACGTCAATGACCTGATCCCTAAGCCTATTCCTAAAGGTGGACATTGCCCCTATTACAAAAAAGAAGTCCATGATCAGTAAGAAAATTAAACACGGACTTATCCCTGACATTCACGTCACCATTACCACATTGGCAGTGATGAGCGTTGGCATCACAGCCTAGCACCATGGGGACTCCATCGACACTAGCAGACTTAACCAGTGCTGCCACTTCAGCGCCTGGCAAATCCGTCGCCTCGTAGGGCAGATAAACAGAAGCCAAAAGAAAACTTAGATGTAAGTCAGTCCTAGCTAGAATGCAAGACCTTACCTTATCTAAAGTGCTTGGCACATACAACTTGTAGCCCGTGACTCTTAATCCGCAAACCTTATTGCCAAAAATCCATGGTTTTTGGATGAGGGCCACGTCTACCTTCCCACGGCCAAGGATTAAGGAGAGTTCGGTTGAGGCTGCTTCCACTGGCTTGTGTCCAGGGCAGTATTCTGATTTGCCAGTATTGAGAGTATGGATTCCACCGACTACTGGCCTGAGAGTCAGCTCGGATGAGCTCGGATGAGCAGATCACCTCCAGTTTCGCACCTGTGCAGAGGTTGCCGCATTTGCCAATTGCGTCACGCAGGAAGTCAACTGACCGCAGTTCACAATTTTGACGCCTCTGGACCAGTCTGCGCCTAGGAAGGACATCTCATCCTGACTGCCTTTTCCATGATTGGCGATCTCTTTCAGTAGCCTTCTTTCAATCTGCTGCCAGAGTTCAGGAGTGATCCTCCCCTCAAGATCGCTCCTGTCAATGACAGCAATCTGATTGATAGAATCCAGGCTGTCGGATTTCTTCGACTTCTTAGATACTTGCCGCTTTTCATCACCGGATCTGACTCTCATGACATTCGCACTACGGGGAATGGTCGAGGAGACCGATATCATTGCATCGGCTTTCTCACCAGCGCAAGTCTTGGCTTTGGGCTTGGCGGAAGCTCGTGCCTAAGCCTTGAGCACCGACAAGACCTTAGCTTTCCTGCCGTCCTTCGCTGACCATCTTGACTGCCACAGCTTTGGCACTTGTGGTGGGGACCGAGGCAGCCTTTACCCCCTCGGAAGAAGGTGAATTCATGGCTGCTACCTTTGTCACACAAATTTAACTGAAATGGATGATCCCAGAAGCACAGACGTAGGGCCATAAATTCTTTCGAATTGGACACACTTTGTCTGTGTTTCCTTATGAGCAACCTTTCCGTCCTTGTCAAGGCTGATTTCTTTCAATTAAGGCCAGAGACAATAGTGTTCCATTCCTGGCCTTCTCTTCCTTTTTTCGACCATGAACACCCGACAGAGCGTTCTGCCGAACCAAGGGATTTTCAGAAGGAGCGGTTGAGGGCCTCAAAACACCATCATTCGAGGCCTGCACCACCAGGTTCTAACCATCCGTGCAAGTTATTGACGCTTGAGCTGAAATGACAGTGTCATCCAGTTCGTCGTCCGTACTCAAGGACAGATCATCAAGCCCCGGCGTAGCGCTTGTGCTCCCCAGAGGGGTGGAGTTTCCGGGCGCCAACAGCTCTTCTTCTAGCTCCTTTTAAAGCTGAGCCTGCTGGGC
Source organism: Wohlfahrtia magnifica (assembly GCA_023159175.1). Taxonomy (NCBI): domain Eukaryota; kingdom Metazoa; phylum Arthropoda; class Insecta; order Diptera; family Sarcophagidae; genus Wohlfahrtia; species Wohlfahrtia magnifica. The sequence goes on from JAKWBJ010000527.1 coordinate 748,617, forward strand.
AGCAAGACTCAGATTCAGAAGAGCCAGCGCGTTATCCTCATCCAAAACCAGTCCATCATCAGATATTCCAATATCATTTAAGTTTAAAACATTATCATTCATTTCTGATCTCACGAGTAGGCCGTAAAGGGAGCCAAAAAAGGAGCCCAACGACGGAAGCATTAATTGAATGGACTACAGCTGACACTTAAGCCACCACATCACGTCAAGATGTCTATCCAGGCGGTGGTGTAAAGCTTTAGATGATCTATAATGTTGCAAAACCCATTAATTGTTTATTGAATCTGTTGGAACAAAAAATTCTTCATCATGTTATAATATAAAAAATTATATTGAAAAAGTTTCGCCAACTGAATGGGAGAAAATATCACTGGAAGTCACCACAAACCTGGTTTATTGCGTGCAAAAAAGATTGGCTGTGGTTCTCAAAAGAACAGACCATCCAACTAAACAATTTATTGTTAATGCTGTTAAAAATATCAAAAAATAAGATTTTAAGAAAGTACATACATTTTTGTACGCAGACTTTTTCTTCGTATTTTTTTAACACAATCTTACTTTTTTGTAATTAATTTGCATATAATTAATTTTATTTGCTGGATTTTAATATTTATTAAAACTATGCATTAAGATTTAATAAAAAAAATAATATACTGTGGGAGAGATCACATATAATGATTCTCACAAGAAATTATAATGCAATAGAAGATGGGGGTGTTATGATAGTGTGGGAAGCAATATGCTTCTATGGCACCAGCGATTTACAGTTTTTAACATAGCGTATGAATGTAGAAAACGAAAACGAGTTTTTAACTTATTTAGGAATTTTGCAAAACATATTAAGAAATCTAAAATGATCCAATCCATACAGTCCGATCCGTTAAATCGTGGATTCAGAGCTAAAAACCTGACGCCCTTGAACGGCTACCTTCTTTGCCCGGCCTAAATATAATCATGGCTAGAAAAGTGTACGAGTCCGGAAGACAATATCACACAAAAATGGAATTAATGGAACGAGACATACACACTTGGTCCACCATTTCGTTGAATTATATTGATAAACTTTACAATTCAATTTTAAATCTAAAATTCGAGGATATCTCAAACAAAGGCGGTCCCACGCATTACTAAATATCCTTAATACTGTTTAAAATACAGTATTTAAGAATTAAAGTGCTATATAGTTGCTTAAAATACAATAATGCATTACGTTACATAAATTAAATTGAAATTATAGTTGGTAGCGCTATCCTTATGACCAATTTTTTCAATACGTTTTTAGTATTATTTTTCTAAAAAAAAAATTGTTTTAAAGGTTTTTCTAGTTGCTTTTCCTCTTAAAGCAAGGTTTTTTATTTACTAGCATTCATCATCTATTAATGTGTTGCACAAATGTACATTTTCAAAAGTTGCACTTTGTGGAGCTAATAAGGGGTGAAAGAAGAATTTGCTTCATAGTTCATTCTTTCGAAAGAGTTGTTATTACGGTATATCTTGGGAACTATAAAAGATAAGATTTCAAACTTTCCACATGGTATTCTATTATTAAGGTGAAAATTAAATTAATTCCAAAATAAGAGTGGGTGTGGCACATTCCATAACAAATAGTATTTATGTGGGTTACTTTAATTTAAAACGCACAATATTAATTCGTTTTATTAATTTATTTGTCTTAAAATATAAACTTAAATTATAAAATTATTGTCTTATTGTCTATGGCCTATATTATTTTGTATTATTACATAAGTTTTTAATTGATTGCTACACTTAACACTTAAATTTGACGTTACACAATTATACAGCTTTAATTCAACCTCACCGTCTACTCGTCACTTGTCCGTCTGTCGAATATTCCAGGTCTTTTACTCGTCAGTAATAATATAGTAGTTCTGCTCTAACCCATACTATGCTCTTAAATACAAAAACGTATAAACGTCTATCTCAATAAATCGAACTATAATCGTATAGAAACTTCCACAAACAACAGACGAACTTTTTAAAATAAAAAGTATTTTCTGTATATTGGTCTAGTTTGACTCACATCTGACATTTATTATCGTACATCTCAGTTTTAAATATTAGACCAAAAAACACTTCAGAATTGAAAAAATAACTTTAGGAGAATATTGATTAATTTAATCTTAGATTCCTTTGTTTTTTCACTTTATTTCTAAATATGAATGATAGCAATCTATTTTTTTAATTACAGTTGCCGTGATAAACAATATCTTGCTGAACTGCCAACAGTAAGCGTTGTTATACCATACTACAATGAACACTTTAGCGTTTTACTGCGTTCTGTACATAGCCTGGTCAATCGTTCGCCACCAGAGTTGCTAAAAGAAATCATTTTAGTCGATGATTTTAGCGATCGTGATTATCTTTTTGAACAATTGGATCAATATGTTGCTGAAAATTTTCTAAAATTGGTGCAAATCATACGTTTGACGAAAAGAACTGGTTTAATTGGTGCGCGTATGGCTGGTGCCCGTAAGGCCACTGCAGAGGTTTTAATATTTTTGGATTCACATATCGAGGCTAATTATAACTGGCTGCCACCTCTCCTGGAGCCAATAGCCATTAATAAACGTACTGCCGTGTGCCCATTTATCGATGTTATTGATCATAGCAATTTTGAGTATAGGGCTCAAGATGAAGGCGCCCGTGGTGCCTTTGATTGGGAGTTTTATTATAAACGTTTGCCACTACTGCCTGAAGACTTAGTGGACCGAACAAAACCATTTAAGAGTCCCGTTATGGCCGGTGGATTATTTGCTATATCGCGAGAGTTTTTCTTTGAATTGGGAGGTTATGACGAAGGCTTAGATATCTGGGGAGGAGAGCAATATGAACTGAGTTTTAAAATATGGATGTGCGGTGGAGAGATGTATGATGCCCCTTGTTCACGCGTGGCTCATATATACAGAGGACCCAGAAACAATTCTCCCAGTCCTCGAAAGGGAGATTATGTTCATAGAGTAAGATTTTTAATTTTGTCGCTCTTGTTTTTTTTTCCTTCAAAGACTAACATTTCATGTATTTTTTTTTCCAGAACTATAAACGTGTCGCTGAAGTATGGATGGACGAATATAAAAATTATTTGTATGAACACGGTCAGGGCATTTATGAGGCCATAGATGCTGGAGATCTTACAGAGCAAAAGGCTATTCGCGAAAAATTGCACTGTAAGTCTTTTAAATGGTTTATGGAAAATGTTGCATTCGATTTGGTGAAAGTCTACCCACCAGTCGAGCCACCAGATTATGCTTATGGTGCTATTCAAAGTTTAAGTACACCTACACTTTGTGTAGATACTTTGGGAAAAGCTCGACATTCAAAAATTGGTTTATATCCGTGTCATGATGATCTAACAAAACCAGGACGCAATCAAAATTGGGCACTCAGTTGGCATAGAGATCTTCGTTTGCGTCGTAAACTTAACTGCCTAGATGTTCAACAGACATATAAAAATGCTCCTGTGTGGTTGTGGGATTGTCACGGTCAAGGTGGCAATCAATTTTGGTCATATGATCGTGAAAAGAAATGGTTAATACACGGTCGCAGCAATAGCAACAATAAAAGGTGTCTCGAAGCTTCTCCGAAAGACCGCAAACTTGTTGTAAATGTATGTGACGATAACAATCATAATATGCAATGGACTTTTGGTGTCGTTAACATCACAGCTTTAGACAGTTTTTGGGATGATTTACCTAAGTCTGTATAATATATTAACAAAAGCAGTGTGTGATTAAATTTTTTTGTACTTAAATTAAAAAAAAAAAACATGGTTATAGTGTCTAATCAAATATATCACCTTGAAGATTATGTGTCCAAAAAATTCCGTTGGTTGTACAACTCTGAGTTCAGATGTAAATAAATCCATGCACAAGACATAATATTAAGTACTGACTCAAAATATATTCTAGTTCTTGAATGTATCAATTTAATGTTAACTATTGTATTCTGAATAATTGCCAAGTATTGTTTTAATGTTACGTTAAACGGAAAATAAAATTTGAATAATCCATTTTGCCAATAAAAAAAATATTTATTTTTAAGTATTTTGCATTACATTTCAACTGCAAAATATTAATAATTATATTAAAATAAGGAAAATAAAGTGTTCTTTATACAATTACTTGTAATTGTTGCTATTTTTATCGTAAATGACGATATACTTTTTTAAATAAAGCAATATGTAGTCTTAAAACTTTAATTATAAGTTGTTTTATTTAAAGATTATATTATGTTAAACCTGGCTATGTTAGTGCCAACTATGCTGACTCTGATCCAAGTAGAAATAAGGTTGTATAGTGTAAAGGCCCAATTAGTCTAGAAGTGACGTAGACGTTACGTGTCAGCTGATACGATAACTAAATGGAAAATACATACAAATTGTTAGTTGTTCTGTAACGAACGTAACGTACATGTGGTGTTTCTGTGTTCAACAGAACTTTTCTACGTTTTTACTTCACATACAACATCAGCTGACAAAATTGTAAGCAGAGAATTACGTGAGCCAAGATATCGTCGAAAACTAGCAACGAAAACGCATCTTTGAACCCACGTTTTTTGGAATTGGGACTTAAAAACAAAATAATTGGAACTTAAAGAAATTAATATTTTTTATTTAATATTATTAGAAAGTGTCTCTTTTAATTGATAATAACATATATTTTTAAAATACTTAATAAAACCTAAAATCGTAGTAAATAAGTAAATAATAAAGTGAGGACAAAACCGCCAGAACGTCAAATATCGTTGCCTCAACTTTGACTTTTTATTACCGTTAGGGGCATTACTAAAAATATTTGTACAAGTTTTTATAAAAATCATCAAACAGTTTTTGAGAAAATCGCCAAAACGTCAAAGATCGTTGCTGATTTTTAAAAACCGTGATATAAAGGGTGTTTTTTATAGATGTATAGAACTTTAAAATGGAATAAAAAAAAGATGAATTTTTTAAATTGACATGAAATTTACTTTATTCGAAAGATAACCTTCTGGAATTACAATTTAAATATGACTTCTGGCATATAACTGCCACGGCTGGTTCAGACGTAGTCTAGTCTGGAGATTCAATTTTCGACGACTTTTTTCAACATTTGTGGCCGTATATCGGCAATAACGCGGCAAATGTTGTCATCCAAGCGGCAATCGTTTCAGTCTTATCGGTGTAGACTATCGGCTTCACATATCCCCATCGAAAATAGTCTAGCGGCGTAAAGTCGAACGATCTTGGAGGCGAATTCACGGATCTGAAACGCAAAACTATGCGTGAATCTAATTTTTCTTTCAATAAATCAATTTCGACACGAGCTGTGTAACACGTTGCGACGTCTTGTTGAAACCACAGCTCCTGCACATCATGGTTGTTCAATTGATGAACGAATAAGTCAGTAATCATGGCTCTATAGCTATCACCATTAACTGTAATGTTCTGACCAGTATCGTTTTTTAAGACGAGTTTCCACCAGCCCATAAAGCACACCAAACAGTCAGTTTTTCTTTACGTAACGGTGTCTCAACAGACACTTGAGGATTATTATCACTACAAATACGGCAGCTTCGTTTATTGACGTATCCATTCAAACAAAAGTAAGCTTCATCGCTAAACAAAATTCGCAATCTTGTTTTGGGCCCATTTGGCCCATTTGAAAGCATTGTTCAGGCGTGAGTCTATTCATGATGAATTGCTACGCCAAACTGAGAATAAATTGCTTAACAGCTGTTAAATCGGTTGCCATCTTGAAAAGTAATGCCAACTTAAAGTTCTATACCTCTATAATTACTAAGAATATTTGTGCAAGTTTTTTTTAAAATTCGTACGAACAGTTTTTGAGAAAATCGACAACGCTAAAGTTGTTTCTAGACAGGAAATGCTTATGCTTAAAATGCATTTCTACATAATTTTAATCGTATTACGTTTATTTAAAAGTGTTGCCACATTGAAAGAAAAGGCTTACATATTTCATTCCATTTCGTTTTATATGAACTATATCTACACGTAACGAAACATTTACCACGCTAGAATAATGCGTCGTCACTAGAGTGGGCCATTGCTCATAGAATAACCACCGCTAAGCGGAGCCACAAGATTATATAGAAATATTGTATAATGATTATACAAATTATGTATATAATGATTATATAAGTGAGCCGATTTTCGGATAACATTGAAAAAATCAATAGTTACATTCGAACATCAAAAAATAAACTAAAATGTTATAACGCATGTGGGAGCCGCCATGCTGGTGGATCAATATATATGTATGTTCCTTGGACTGCCCTAATGTGTATATTAATTACCCAAGAAGCAAAAATTAAGCGCTAGTTAAAAACATAACTTAAGCACATCAGCAGCGGGTAATTGTAGTACGACTTTAAGCGGTACAAACAGCAGCAGATTAATAGTATCCGTCGTGTCTACACCAGTACTAGAAAGAACGCCAAAAATGCCAATGCATCGACATATGTATATGGATATCTGGATATGACAGTACTGGGTGTAGGTCAACTAAAGTCTCATGCTACACAACATAATTGTAATGAATCGAATATATGTTGCCACGATGAATTAAAGCCATAAAACAAAAAGAATTTGAAGATTTATTATCTCTGGCAGCGTTAAAAAATGCTTGGCCTGGTTGAATGCATTTGTAATTGCTTAACCTAAAGAAAATCACACAGCAAAAGTAAAAAGATAAATTTTTGCGTTGCTTCAGTTTTTTAGCTGTAAATTATACAATTGTGTTGCTGAATGCTTATTGAAAAGAAAATAAGCAAAAGTAAAAGCAAAAAAAGTATGTAACTTGCTTAGTCAGTAAAGCAGCTATTTTTGCTTTTGCTGTAAGGAATATATAAGTTATTGCTTATTATTTTTATTTACGGCAACAACTTCTGCTACCAACATCGCGAAAAACTACTTGGAAATCAAAGTCAGAATTGAAATATTTAAAAAACAATTTAACCAACTTTTTCTTCAAGAAACGGCATACGATCGAGAAATTCGAGCAACAGCAACGAAGTAAGTTAATAGTAGTAAACAGTTAAGCAAGAGCAATACTTGATAATGTGGTTGCTTTGTTTAAGCAGAAAACACTCATAGCAAGCCTAAGCAAGCTATTACGATCCAACTTTTTTCTTTTGCTTATTATCTTACCAAAGTTTTCAGTAAACATTCAGCAACACAATCATTTAATTTGAAGCTGATGAAAAATTTCAGTGCAGTTGCTATTTTGAAGCAAGAAATTTAAATCCTGATTACCCAGATACTATTTACAATCAACGCCACCTAAATCGGCAACATCACAAATTTCTTGGTCCGGTATACATACGTATATATGTGAGATAATAATATTGTTACCAGAATAAAAACGCCTAAATTGTGGGATTTTGGTATATTTTGTGTCGCCCTGTCAATGCCATACTTATTTGTGTATCTGGCAGTACTGCCAATAAATCATCTCTGGGTAACACAAGCTTATATGTTGAAAATTAACTGATAGAGGATATGAGATCATTTGAAACATTTCCGGAACTTTCAAAACTGTAGGCAATTGGGTATATAAGGCTGCTTTGCCTACGTAGTTAGTTATCGTTTGGCTGTAAATAAATAAAGTTGTGTTAAAGCGGAAATAAAAATGTTGTATAAACGAAGATTAAGTGTAGTATAAAAGTTATAGTGGAATAAAAAAACTGTAAAACAAGAAAATAAAACGGTGTTTATTTTATTTTAACGTAATTTAAATGAATTTAAACGTTTTAAAAAGGTTAAAACGTAATAATATTTATGAATTTTTTTTCCGTTACTCCTCTTGGGAGCATATGGCTTCCACAAAGCATCTCCATCTAACACGGCTTACAGCTGTTGACTTCGCCTCTTCCCATGTTAGGTTGTTCTGTCTCAGTTTTTGGATAATTATGCGTCTCCAGGTGTTCTTTGGTCGACCCATGAGGATTCCACTCGAGTGACAATCTAGTGATACTTTCTGGACTTTTTCGGATGGTGTGATCGATCCATCCCAACTTTCTTTTCCTTATCTGTTTCAGTATGGGTTCCTCATTAGTCATGCTCCACAGTTCTGTGTTACTTATGGTGTTAGGCCAGAATATTCTGCATATGATTCTGACGAATACCTGGAGTTTCTGTGTGTTATTCGAGGTTTCACTGCCATACAGCAGTACGGATTTAACACATGAATTGAATATTCTGAGCTTAGTTCGTCTGGATATATGTGAGCTTGTTCATACTGACTGTAGTTGTCCAAATGCCGCTCTAGCTTTATTGAGCCTGTTGTCTACATCTGTTTCTGCGCCACTCGACTGGCTGATCCTGTAGCATGATGTTTTCCGTGCTCGTATTGTTTATTCTCATGGCCTTGGTTTTCTTGATGTTTATCTCAAGCCTAATAGCCAATCTTTCCAGGTCCTCCAGTTTCGACTGCATATTGGAAATCTTATGCGAGAGTAGACAAATGTCATCCGCATAGTCCAAGCCTTCGAGTTGGCGTGAAAAACTCCATGTGATCTCTCTTTTTTTCGAACAGACTTTGCTCATTATGTCATCCAACACGACGGTGAATAGCTGAGGTGATAGTGGGGGCATCCTTGTTTAACTCCAGCATTGGTGTGGAATGGTTGGCTGATGTTCCCGTGGTGAAGAACTGAAAGTTCTGCATCCTCATACATCTCTCTAATTATTCGAATCATCTTCTGGGGTACTCCTTTGGTTCTGAGTGCTTTCCTTATAGCCGTTCGCCTGATGGCATCAAACGCTTTCTTGATATCGACGAATAGTAGATACAGGGTGGTACGCCATTCTATGAACTGTTTAATGATTATTCGTAAAGTGTTGGCCTGATCTACGCAGCTTCGATTCGGTCTGAAGCCAGCTTGTTCGTCTCGTAGTATATTGTCTATTCTGCTCTGAAGCCTCCCCTGTATTATGACTGCAAGTATCTTATATATGGTGTTAAGTAGAGTAATTCCTCTAAAATTATTACAGTCTTTTAAGTCGCCACTTTTTGGTAACTTTACAATGATGCCCTTTTTCCACGTAGGAGGCAGCCTCTCCTCCTCCCAAACTGATGTGATGTGAGGCAGTAGAAGTTCAGCTGTGGTTTGGATGTTAACTCGTAGAATTTCCGCTGGTAGTCCATCTTCGCCTGCCACCTTATTATTTTTCAATCTACCAATCGCCTCTTTTTTCTCATTCAGATTGGGAGGGTTGCATGATATTCTTAAACTGTTTTCCTCATCTATGTTCTCAACTGTTTCGCTGTCCTCAGTAGTGTTCGTGACGTTACTAATTTTATTGAAATGTTCTCTCCATCTCTGTGTTTGTGCATCATTGTTCGTTATTAGTGTACCATTTTTATCAGCAACGGATTGGTTCCTATTACACTTTTGATTAGTGAGATATTTAATCGTCTGGTGTAGTTTTCTCATATTATTCTGGCCAGCTGCTTCTTCTACCGCTGTTGCCAGTCGTTCCAGGAACTTTCTTCTGTCTCTTCTTGCAGCTTTCTTTACCTGTTTTGCCAGCTGATGGTATTGCTGCCTCAAGGTATTGTTGCTATTCAGCTGCAGTTTTAGTTCCCTTCTTTGAGAAACCAGGTTCCAAGTGTACTGTAATATCCAAACTATTCTATTTGCTTGCACTACCCAAGTGTTTCCTCCACGACTTTATTATATATTACTTTGATATCTTTCCATGAGTGACATTGGTTTGTTGGTAGCCGTTCACGGATTGCCAATGTTAATGCGTGCCTGGTTGCATCATTCTGGAATTTTTGTAGGTAGAGCCGTTCTCGCCCTGTGTGTCTGATGGTGTTTCTTTGACATTTCAATTTAATCTTAATTTCACCAGTGGTCACTGCCGATGTCAGCTCCTCTCCTATTTCTGACATTCGATAAAGAGCTTCTCCATCTTCTGTTCACGCATATATTATATGGTCTACCTGATTGCGCATATTGCCGGTCAGGGCTGTCCAGGTATACTTGTGTATTTCCTTATGCGGGAAGATGGAGCCCCCTATGACTAGTTGAAATGTCTGGCACGATTCTATTAGTCACTCTCCATTCTTATTCTTGACTCCACAACCGTGTATTCCCATAGTGGACCGGATGTTGGTATTATCGCTACCTATCTTCGCGTTAAAGTCACACATGAGTATGATGATGATATTATCACATCTTCGAATTTCCGTGAGCGTGGATGTTAACTGTGTGTAGAATTCATCTTTATTATTTTCTTCAGCGTCTTCCGTTGGGGCATAACACTGCGCCAATGGTCACATGTCGTCCTACTCTCCCCTTGAAGCGAGCCATTATCCGATAATGGCTTCATGTTTGAAGGGAGTTCTTTACTCACTTTGATATTATTAATCCAACTCCACTTACGCCACCATTTGTTCTTCCACTGTAGAGTACGGTATTACCATTTGCAGTAATAAATTTCGCCATTGCCATTCCACCTCATTTCGCTTATCCCTAAGACTACAAGCCTTGATGCTTCTCGAAGAGTAAGAGAGGTTGAAGTCTCTTAATGAAATATTCGAAAACCACAATTAAATTTTTCACTCTGCTGGGGCTCGAACCTGGATTGTTTGAGTTGTCTGCCGACATTCTAACCACCACACCACTGCTACCAACAATATTTATGAATAAAGCGATATGAACAATAGTATTAACAATAATAGCAATTATTTTAGCATAATTAGCAGAGTAATCATAATAATAATAGTAACAAAATGAATAAATGCAAACTTTATAAGAGAACAACTTTATTATAAGAACAAACTTTATTATTATTTTGTATCTAAAAACAATTTTTGGAAGAATATGCAAAATACGAAGTGCGATCGGAAAGTCTTTAATGTTCAAAATATGTTTGTGTCAAAAATATTCACCAAAAATGCTTAGATGACATACGCAAATACATAAAAGACCAACCTTTATAGATTTTAGTAGATAAAACAAATGGCAAATGACAAATAAGCATCAACCTAAAAATTCTGAATTAACACAATTGTTTTGTACAAAGCCAACCACTTCGTAATTTCGCAACTTTTAGACAATTCGTTAAAAAAACTGGACGTAAATTTAAAGAAAATCTTGAGTTTGCTATTTGTGGCAGTCACTCTGCGCCGTATATGGTAAAAGTTGCCAAAGCTATAAAGGTATTTTACTAACGCATATTACATGTATTACTAATGGACTGCATTGTTTATGCGAACGTGTACGAGATCAGTACGAAAATGTAAACAAAGTTATTACAAAATGCAAGGAAAGTGTTCTTGAAAGTTCCAAATAGACTTGAAATCTTAAAAGAAACATATCTAGACTTTCCATTGCCGCCCGAACCAGTTATAATTCGTTGGAGAATTTGGCTTGTGGCCATCAATTACCAAAAGATCTTAGCGCGTCCTTTTAAATCAAGTTCTAAAATATGATCTTAAGGAATTGTTATCCCTTACATATGACCCCATTACATTAATAGACATTGAAATGAATGAAAACGCCATCAAATGTATTGTATCTTATGAAAAATTTTAAGTTCTATATTCAGATCTCCTTAGAAATTGAACTACAATTTTTAGTTTTTATTCTTTTGTATTGTTTATTTTTTATTTTATATCTTACCTTCAATATATACAAAAGATATTGAATTGTTGAATAAGCAATTTTTATTATTAAAGAAAAGTTTATTATTAAGAATCGTGATCACTATGGCCATTATTACGTAAACTAACATTAGACCAAGAATTATTGCCGATGTTGCCGATTTAGGTGGCGTTGATTTTAAAAGTTTAAATTTAAAAATGCAATAAAATAAAAAAGGTTTGAAATTTTGCCAAATTTTTTGTTGTTGTTGTGAAGTACAATTGTTCCGGTTAGTAATTGAATATTATTTCACTCATATGGCTGCCGCGGCTGGCTTCACAGTACACCATTCGATCGGACCAATTTTCGAGAACTTTTTCGAGTATATGTGGTAGTATCTCGGCAAAGGCATCACGAATGTTGGCCTTTAAATGCTCAATAGTCTCTGGTTTGTCGGCATAACAATTGTCCTTAACGGCGTCCCAGAGAAAATAGTCCAACGGTGTCAAATTGCAGCTTCTTGGCGGCCAACTGACATTACCATTTCGACTAATTAAACGCCTACCAAACGCTTGTGGAATGAGATGTGTGGCACCATCCAGTTGAAACCAAACATTGTTCACATCAATACCACAAAAAGCGGGCACAATGAAATCGGTTATCATGGTGCGATAGGTGTCTGATTGCGCCGTCCCCATTTTCAAAGAAATATGGGCCATTGATGCCTCCGCTCCACAAGCTGCACCAAACAGTTTCTCGTAATGGGTGCATTGGCTTCTGTAAGACCACGTTTGCGTTTTCTGAGTCCAAAATACTACAATTTTGCTTATTAACGTACCCACCAAGATTAAAATGAGCTTCATCCGAAAGTATGATTTTTGCACATTTTTATATTTTTTATTTTTTCTATTTTTGCAATTTCCGACCAATTGTCTTTGTTTTGGAAATTAGTTAGCAATAAATCCCAACCTTGCTCAAGCGCAAATCGATTCATTTTCTTTAGTAGAGAAAATATACTGGGGTTTAATCACGGTACACGATATCAAGTCGTTTTGATCGAATAGATTCATTTTGGGATTACGGTATTCGATAACGAGTTTAATCTCGTAAACGTTGCGCGATCGTAAAATAGCTATCGTAAGCAAGCAAAATATGTTTTATTAATAGCAAATTTAACGAAAAGTTGTGGAAAATTAATGTTTTATTTATAAGAATAAATCATTTTTAATTCGTACTCTATTTAGTACGTTTTAATTAATTTATAAAAGTATAAACTCCTATTAACAATGATAGTGTTCTCTTTGCTTTTGTTTTATATATAATTTACCTCAGCATTTGTTGCGATTTTTTTCAAATTTGATTAATACATTCACATTAAGCATGTAATTTCGATACGATAGCAACCGAATGTAGTGATTAGCTTACTCGACACGTATCGTAATGTTATTCGATACGATAGTACACTCGATATCGTATGCCATGATTAGACCAATGGTCTACAGCCAATAGTCAGCGCATCAAAATCATTATATTCCATATAGTTTTATATAAAGGCCAGAACATTTTTTTTTGTTGACCAGTGTAATTATTTCTCTGTAAGCTGTATGTAGACTTTTTTCCTATGAATATATAATATTTGTATTATTGTTGATTTTAGTAGGTAAATCAATTACTTTTTTTATTTTATAAATAAACTTATTTATTAATGTCTTAAATATTAATATAAACATTTTTAATTTTCTTCACAAGCTGTATAAAACCACTAAATCAAAGGGTGTACGAATATGTAGGCTTTTTCCTTTGATTGTATTTATATGTGTAAGTGTATACAAAAAGACGCGATTTTGTGCTTACTTAGAGTACACATACGATTTATGATTTCAACTAAATTTAAAATAAACCAAATAAGTTGGTCCCAATACCTATCTTGTGTACAAGTTTGGTCGAAATCGGTTGGTTGAATGTGGCGATATACGTAAGCCCAAAATCGCCTCCTTTTTTATATTTAGTGTGTCACAAAACTCTTGGTATCTACCCACTTAAAATATTGTTTGCATTAATCTGTTCTACTTATATATATTAGATGAGACCTATAAAGTAATCTTTGTTAATTGTTCCTTTATACGCATTTTATTAGATTGTATGCTCAAAAGATGCAAATATTTTAAAAAATAAGCCAACAAAATTGAATAAACGCTAAATGATTGTCACAAATCTTATGGTACCTTTAACTAATATATAGTCACCTACAGCTTATTTGATGCAGTCATCGGATTTAAGAAAAATTTCAAAAATTTCGAATGTTGTTACTTATAGAATAGTAGTAGTAATAGTAAATTTTATTAAACAAAAAATTAACAGAAAATAATTAAATATAAAATAATAAACTAAAATAATACCTCAAGTTTTTCGGCTTACAGCTTAAATGATGCATTATATTTCTGTCTTGATAAATGATAAGTGGTCTTTATCTAACTACTAATAATTACATCTAGTATTTAGTGAGGTATCCATTTTAATTCAGTACAGATGTTAGGCAGATTTATATTAATTCTACCAACACCCTCGTGTAATCGGAATTAATTGTAGCCCATTCCTCTTGTACAACACGTTTTAGGTCGAAAGCATTAGAAATACTATTATTACGAATTTTCTTTTGAAGCACTGACCATAAGTTTTCTATGATGTTAAGGTCTTGGCTATGAGCAGTTGACTATACAACGTGTGAGCAGTTCCAGATCAGACAATTCATTACAATAGCTGATGATGTACAATAGCTGACCATTGTCTTGATAAAATTTAAATGAATGAATGCCAAGCTTCTCAGAGCTTTGTAATAGCTTTTCCTTCAGTAGAACAAGATACATGTTTTTGTCCATGTTTCCTTCGATAAAGGTCAAAATTCAAATTCGATAAAGGTTAAACCATTACACTGTCTCCATCATGTCTAACTGTACTACGCAGTGTGGATATAAGACAGTGTTTGGTTCTCTCCAAACACAGGATTTGTCATCGGATCTAAATAAGTAAAACTGACTTTTATCAGCATAAATAACTGACTTCCAGAAAGAAATATCCTTGTTTAGATATTCCCTTGCAAATTCTATTCTATTGTTCGTTGCATTAATCAGTGGCTTGATTCGGGCTTTCCGGCCATAGAAACTTGCCTCTCGTAAAACTTTTCGAATAGTTTCTGGATTGGAAGCCTTACCCAAGTATTTTTTTACTTTAACTGCCAAGTTGGGAGCTCTAAGAACAGATTTTTGCTTAATTTGTCGTACGATCCACCCCCTATTGGTATCATTATATATCTTATTTGGTGATACTTTCTATTTCACTTTGTTTCAATTCTCTTTTCATTGACAAACTTTTCTATGCTGTGCTGAAGTGCTGAAGGACTCATTGCGACAATTTTTCCAATTTTCTCTGCTCGAAACGCCAAATGACATCCGTCCGCTTTTCAATTGAAGTTTGCTTTCCAGTTTTAAAAAATTATTACAAAATACTTTGAAATCTCAACTTCTCTTTTAAAATGATGTTTTTAGATGTCGTTTTCTTAAAGCTACACCAAAAATATGTTAAATTGGTCAATTATTTTACTTTTGTGTAACTGTTTTATAGAATTCATCAAGCTGTGAGCAAATTTTTATGTGAACATTATTTGTTTTGTTGATTTATCTTTAAGAGTATAGTTTGTTGTTGTTGTTTTTCTTAATTGTCATGATTAAACGAAGTTTTTAATGTGTAATGTAATAAATTATGACATTTTGATATTTTTTGCAAAAGTTTGTAACTGCATCAAATAAGCTATGAGCGACTGTACATATACATCTCTGCCAAAAATATGTCTCTGGTTTGTACGGAACTGAAACGCTATCCTACGCTAATATCGTGGTATATTAAGGCGAAACCCTTTATTTAAGAAGTTAATTAGCAAGTGTTTGTGAATAATAATCACCCCTATCATGAATAACATGGGAAATTTCGAAGGAAAAATGGCTTTCTATCTCCCATGAAATGTTTGTTCCCTTTTTTACAAGCTATCATTTTACTTTGAATGTTAGCAAAAATAAATTAAGAATAAAATTTCTAAATTTTTATTGAAAAGTCAAATGTTTACACAAAACTTATCATAATTAAACGGAAAAATTAAATAAAAACAAATTAAAATTAAAACTAACTCATGCAAAGCAATTACCATGCAAAGAATTGCATCAACAAAAGCCAGAAGAGAAGAAGCAATCGGAGGATGTTGACGATGTCGTTGTTGTCAATATTTTATGAGCGAATTTTAAAATTCAGCCAACGCATCTCTTAAACTACAGGAAATAAATCTTTTACTTCACTTTATAGTGATTTATATTGTTTTGCGCTTTATCACTTCTAATCCTAAAATAAGTTAGTAAAAACTTGAATTATCCAATGGAAAAAAATACTTAAATGATAAATGCAACTCCCCAACAAAAATGATCTGAACAAATCAGTGGGAAAAGGGAACAAAATCGAGGGAAAATGCTATTGACGATCAGAGGAATTCTTATAGGGCTATCATTCCCCACTGAATAATCAGAAAAGGGGAAAACATTGCATGCTAAAATTATTCATTTTTGCAATTATGGGAAATGGGAAAACATTTCGAGGGAAAAATTATTAATTTTCGGGGTGAATATCTCTGAAAAATATTAAAGCTAACATGTCCATTAAAGAATTAACTATTAAACAACGTGAAATAATAATAAATTGCCACAAACAGGGAGAATCCTATAACGACACTGCAAAATTAATTGGAAGATCAAAGTGAACTATACAAAAACTAATAAGCCGCTTCAAAAATGAAAAAGAGTTGAAGATAAGCCCAGATGTGGGCGTCCTGCAAAACTAACAGTAAAAGAAAAGCGTGCAGTTATTTCGATTATTAAGAAAAATCCATTTGAAATGGCAACCAAAATAGCGTTGGATATTGAAAAGTCTTTTAACAAAGAAGTTTCGGCCGAAACAGTTCGTAGAGCTATTAAAAGTGCTGTTTTTCAATCACGAGTACCTAGCAACAAACCCCTTGTAAACGAAAGAAATCGAAAAAATGTATGGACTTTGCAAAAATGGATGTTGAAAACGAAATACATTTTTGGGACAAAGTTATTTTTTAGATGAGTTAAAATACAATATATTTTGCGCTGAAAGCTACGTGTATGGAGAAATGCGGAGAAATGCGGAAGATAAACTCAATCCAAAGAATACTTGCTAGACTGTGAAACATGGAAGTGGAAGCGTGATGGTGTGGGGATCCATGTCATTTGAAAGTTTATGCAATTCAGCTAAATTCGATAAAATTATGACTAAAGGAGTTTATTTAAATATACTAAAAAATAATTTACAAAAAGTGCAGAAAACTGGGACTGTTTGACCGATTTCAGGACAAAGATCCCAAGCACAATGCCGGTATCGTCCAAATGTGGATCATCTATAATACACCCCATATCCCTCAAACTCCTCGCCGAAGTCCTGATCATAATCCTATAGAGTATCTGGGGAAGGGATGCAATATAAGATTTTCTTATTGTACTAACTTTCATGTAAAAGTGTACTTTTTTCAGTCCGATTGTACTAAACTTTTATTTATTTATTTTTTTATAAAAAATTAACTAAAGACGTAAATAAAAATTCATTTGTACATGCTCTATATCGTATACTAAATCATAAAGTCACTACTTAAAATTTATCAAAATCGATTTTTTCATAAACTAGTTCGCAGGTCATATCTCTAATGACCTTTCCTGAATATTTGTGACTTTTAAGTTGCAACTGCTTATAATGTTTTTAATAATTAATAATTTATACATTTGACAGTTCTCGAAACTTTTACTGTCGTTAGGAAATATTTTTAATATTAACGGTACGATGCTACAAGTTCTTCCCGAAACAACAGATGATTGGACACAATGTGCTAAACAAATCACCACAAATGTTTAACTAAAAGTTGTCATATGAAAATAAAAGGAACGCAGAAAATGTTATAATGATGAAATATAATTCTTCAAAATGTATTCGTGAAAAATAGTGATATAGGGAAAATTTGGACTTGCAAAAGTGCTAAAAAAAGTACAATTGTATCAACTTTTCCATCCCTGATATGTGGGACTATCTAGAAAAACAGATCAGAAAACATCAAATAAGAAACAAACCTCTTCTGAAGGGAAAATGGTAGAAAATTTGACCAGAAGCTTGTCCATTACAAACCAGACCGGTTAAAAGCAACAATACAACTAAAAGGAAACCCCACGCAGTATTAAATAAGAAAAATTGCAATATTTCATAAAACAAGTTAGTTTTACTTGTTTATATTTTTGTAATGGTACCATGACTTTTGAGACTAAATTTTAAGTTATTTTATGTTCGATATGATTTTTTATACATTTTTGTTAATAATGTTGTAAATTTTTGTTTTTATTTTGTGTAAGAGAAGATTGAATAAAACAGATAAGTTATTTTGTTTATTTCGCCCAAATATGTTCTATTTTTAAAAGTCTTCAAACAATAACACCAAAACTTTTGTGACTCCCTGTATATAAATGCCTGAATTTGCTACGAAATTAAATTTTATTATGATTAAGAGCGAATGTAATTTAAGGCAATTAAATGTCTATAAAAGGCCATAAAAGTCATGAACAATGGACATGTCCAAATTAACGTTGGAATGACAATTTCAAAAAATAAATCTCTTTTTAATGTTTTTTTTATTTATTATTTGCTTTTATTATATATTTTGTTCATCTTTCTTTTATTTTTATATCATTATTCATATGTTAAATAAATATAATTCTTTATGTATTTTTTGTCTTTATTTTGGTAATATTTTATATTTATTTTTTCAAATGTTTTACAATTAAATTATTTCACATTTTTCTTTTGCTCGGTTGCATATTTTTTGCAAGTTTATTAATTTTTTTTTTGTATTTTTGTATTAATATATTGATGCATTCAAAAGGGTTTTTTTTGCCCCCTTTTTACAGAAATACAAACATATGTATAAATATTTGCCAAAGTTTTGCATATATTTACGAATTATAATTTTTTAAATTTATCCATTTATAAATTCAAATACGTATAGTTGTTGTATATCTTCTTTGTTGAAGTTTAATAAATCGGTTAAAAAATTAAAAAAGTAAAAATTAAACCGAAATTCATAAAAATAAAACACAAATTAAATAATTTACTTAAAATTTGAAATTTATTTATATGTATGTATATGTATAATATTATTTACTTGGTTGTAAATATGTAGTTGTCTTCTTGTTCGTTTCTTTATTACAAAAAAGGAAAAGGTTCTTAAAAAGATTACAATTATTATTAAAAAAATAATAAAAAATAATTATAATTTAAATAATTGCGAAAATATTACTGAGCTATTCTAATATTTCTTTCCGAATAATTTTAAAATCATAAAAATTAAATTAAAAAGTGTATAATTAAGAATAATAATTAAGTATAAAAATATTAGATATTTAACATAATGAAGTTGAAATAAAAATAAAAAATATGAAAGCATTTAATTCTATGTAAGTAAGTATGTATGTATTTATGTAGGTTTCACAATAATTATAAAAATACTATTGTTTTTTGTGGTTAAGAAATTAAGAAACATCAACTAAATTATTAACGATGATTTAAAAAAAATAAGAATCTGTTTTATGTTTTATTTTTTTGTTTTATTTTTATTACAAAATAATAGTTATTGGTTTGACAGACAGTTTTTTAATAGAAATATTAATAATAATTTATAATAATAATAATGATGATGATAATTATGACAATTTTGTTTATTTAAAATAGAATTAAAAACTATTTTGATTTTTTCTTTTCTTCTTTTTGTTTTTTAAATATTTATGTATAAAAAAATAAAATTTATTAGACAAATAAAACATTTTCATTTATTTTAGTCACTTGGAAATTAAAATCGTATATTTGTTTTTTACTTTATTTACTTATTGTTTTAAAATATTTTTTCTTTTATTTTTGTTATTTAATATGAATTGGATGGCAGATTTTTATTTTCTTTTGCTTTGTGTGATGAGTTTTGTTTTTTAGTAACATTTAAAGAAATTTTTTAACTTCACTTAAAAAAAAACTAATACAAAAAAAATAGTCATAAAATATATAGTTCTTTTACGGTTTTCCTATTACTTTATTTCTTCTCGTAATACTTGCATGGTTTTGAGTCTTTTATCAATTTAAGTTTTTTTCATATTTTATTTTTATTTTTTAAACTAAACAATAGAAAACAAATATTTCGAAATTATATAAATATTATTAATTTATTTGTTCTTGTTTTCTTTTTTTAATAAAAATGCTTATTACAATTTTATTATGTGATATAAATTTTAATTTGTATGACTTAATTTTAAATTTGTTTATGTTTTGCTTAAATTGTAGAGCATATTTTGTAAAATAAATATTTTAGGCATAAATGTATAGTGTGTGTGTTTGTTTTGTTTTTTAAATTTTAGTTTTATAACTTCTAATATGTTTTGTTTTTCTCTTTTATATATAATATATGTATATAAGTTTAAATTAAAAACAAAAAATGTCTTAAACTGTTTGTTTGTTTTGCTTGATTCTTTTTTTTTTTTGTTTTGTTTTGTCATTCATGTAATCAATCTTACATCATTCTTCTCCTTTATGCTTAATTTTAGTACTTTTTCTTCCTAAATTTTTAACTTACAGACTAAAAAAAAATGTCTCCCTTCGCTTACAAAAAGCAAAAAAAAATTTTTTTTACTTCGTAATGGATGTCTCTTAACTTGAATTATTATTTTTTGTTTTTTTTCTCTTAATATTTGTTTAGTTAATAATGTCAGAGAATTAATCAATTAATGAAATTATGGCTAAAATGTGATCTTCAAAAATAGTACATAATTTAAAATATTGATGTTTTTTTCTTTGTGTTGTGTGTTCAGTTGATACTAAGTATGTACATATAAATATTGTATAATAATATCATACAATTCTAATATGTAGTTGTTGGTTTTCTTTTTTTATTTTACATAATTTAAATGGTGATTTCTTTCGATTAGGAAACAAACAAATAAAGAAAAAGAAAGTTTGGGTATAGCAACGAAAATTCACAAAAAATAAATAATAATAATTTAGTAATTAAAAAAAAAAATTAACAAAAAATTGTTTTTCGAATTTTATTGTTCTCGTTTTTAAGCATTTAGGGTTTGTTGTAGAATTAAAGTTAGAATTATCATGTATCAGAACTGAAAATCTATTTTGTTATGAATTGATGTAGCGTCAACAAAAATCTTAAGAGAATCAATCATCTGTTATGTTTTTGTGTAAATGTACAACATATTCATACAAATTATGTTTTATAAACCTTGTAGTCCAGGACGACAAACTCTTCAATATTCTTAGATCCTTGGCTGTTGATGACAAAGAAATTCAATAAATTTAAAGCTTATATTGCTATCAGACAGCTTATATAATAGTTGATAGCGACAGCACGAGAGATATCCCAATATCAAAAGGTGTTAGATAAGGTAGTATCTTTTGCCACCTCTTTTTAATATATGTGTACTCTGAAATAATCTCTCAGGAAGCATTAGAGAACATAGAGGAAGATATGCTGCTGACACAGAATTGTTAGTTGAGGGCCCTACGGGCCTACAAAAATTAGTCGGCACTGTGATACTGGGAAGTCAGCAATACATAAAAAAAATAATAAAATAAAAAAAAAATAAAACTGAATCGAAAGGAAAAGAAGAAGACTATAATATTCTCAAAAGCATAGAAACAGAAAAATAAGCAAATTGTAACAAAAAGTCAAAATGAAGTGCATATACAAAATAATTAATAAGACTCACTTTTTCTTTGTCTTTATCATGCAAATGGACAAGCGTAAATTTATATTTTTATAAAATGTGTTTACATTTTGTATATGTATTATCATTTTGTATTTAACAGAAATAAATAATATAATCAAAAATGTTAGCCAAATATTACTTTGGGACTAAGAAAACAAAAATCGGAAGATTCTCCGTCACAACTTTAACAACTTAGGAAGACGTAGCTATGCTCGATCGTAATGCAGAATACGTATAATTAAAAAAATTGAACGGGGAAAATTTCGATGGGTGATTGAAAATCAACATTAGCAAAACAAAATACCTACAATAATACCTTTCTCACAATTTACAATGCTCCCAGAGATAGAGTGTACAAATTTAAATACCTTGGTTGTCAACAGAAATAAGAAGTCATACCGAAACACGCAGATCTGCATTTCAGAAATATAGAAATATTTTTCGCCGACGAGATTTCAATTTGAAACTCGATCGGTTCTTCTGTATGGTATGGAAATATGGACCTTAAGAGTGTCTGATATGAACAGATTAAAAGCATTTAAGATGTGGATTTTACAGGGATTCTTAAAAGTGCCATAGACCGCTCCGGAGAAAGGCAATTGCTCAAGATACATCAAACGAAGAAAAACATCGTATTTCGGTCACATAATGCGAAACTACAACTTGTACTCCAAGGAAATATCGAAGGCAGAAAAGGAATCGGTCGTAAGCAGCTATCTTAATTCTGAAATATAAGGCAATGGACTAACAACAAGTAGGTCATCTCTTGGAAGCGGCTAGAGACCGAGACTTATTTTGACATATCATGACATAACAATTGTTTTGTAACTGCATAATCACTTAGATTCGACATTGAATAACAAGTAAAGAAGAATAAATCTTTTATAAATCGAAAATTTTAGTGACTACAAGTCTATAGTTTTGGTTTTGAGTTGTCACAATTAGAATAGTAGTATTTTCAGCCGAAATGTTGTTAACAGCTAAATTTTTAAGTTTATTGCAATATAAAGCGGTTTTTCAAATGTTTTTGGATTCCATTTATCTGCCACATTGAGATTTATGACAGAAATGTCCTGTCACAGATCAGTTTCAAATGATTCTACCTAACAAAAGTCTTCATAGAAGTACAGTATCAATTTTGAGTAGTGTGCTTAAAGTTCTGGAAAGGCATGTACGTACGCTCTCAATGAGTATATGAGATGAAATTCTAATTCGAACATAACATCATCTAATGAATTGTGCGTCGATTTCATTTCCAGTTCTGATATCAATCATGTTCCACAACAACTGCGATTAATTTGTGTGCGATTTCCATTTATAACTTTAATGGCTTTAAGTATGATAAATTTATATTTAATTTCTTAGGTAGTATGTGAGTGTGTGTACCACCTGTGTAAGCAATGTAGCATGTAAGTGAGAGTAAGTATGTATGTTATTTTCTTTAAGGTTTATTAGTTAATCCAAGAAAGCTTATAGTGTAGAGTCTATTATTAGCAGATAGTATATAAATGATTATTATATTATGCATAATAATAAAAAAATAAGAATGAGATGATGAGATAATGATCTAAAAAAATAATTTTATTATTCCAGTTGTTTGTATTGGATTTGTAAAAGTGGCGAGATAGTTATTTTCATTTTAAATTAAATTTAAAAAAAGTTAAATATGTATTCCCTTTAGTAATATTATTATTTTCTCGTGTATGTTGTGTATTCTTTTGTTTGTACTTTTGGCAATGATCTTTATCTAACAGTATTTGTTTTTTATAATTTTATTTTCTTTAAGTTTAGGTCTTAACTGCATTAAAAATTTATTTTTATATTTAATCACTCTTGTTTTTTTTTCTTTTTTTGGAAAATATATTTTAAAAAGTGAGAGCCTTAAGAAAAAGAAAGCCATAAAGAAACTAAAAGAAAAATATAAATTTGTAACTTAAATGTGAGTTAATGATATACAATTTTATTATATTTGGTTTTACATACGTACATATGTATGTATATTTGCAATAATACGAGTTTTTATATTACTTTTGTTATCACCAAAAAGCGTTTCATTATCTTTATATGTATGTATGTGTTTTTTTAATGGAATTTTCAGTTTTTTTTCGTTTTGTTTCTGTTCTTTTTTCCAGCAGTCATTTAAAGGGTTAAATAATGTAACCTTTTTTATCATTTGGCTTTGAAAATTATGGCAAAAATCTTGTAAACAAATTGATAACGTTTTATACTAAAAAAATAAGCTCATTAAATAATAAAATTTCAATATTTTTAATAATATTATGGCACAAAATGTCAGAATTAATTAATCAAAAAGAAATTTTTTTTGTTCGTTTTAGCAAAATTCAGTTGATAATCTTACTCTCTTTTGCTAAGAAATCACTGGATTGTTTAGGTTTTGGATTTTTCGTTTTCAAGTTTAGATTTATTGTTGTTGTTGGTGCGACGGCGGATGTTCTTGCATCTGCTGCTGTTGAACAGTTGTGGACGTTGGACTAGTGTTGCCCTCCTGATATGGCCCCGTAACTACACATGGATGCATAGGAAACAGGGTTGTCCACGAAGTTGTTGTTAATGTTGGTGCTCGGAGGGCAACTTTCTCGTTTTTTGGCTCAGTGCCATTGTTGCTGCCATTGCTATTGCTGCTACTGTTGCAGTTGTTGTTGTTATTTTGAGAATTTTGGCTGTTCTTTTTTGACGATTCCTTTTTCTTTTTACCACTAGACGGTGTGATAGATGTGCCAATAGCAGCAGCACCACCACCACCACCACCACCACTAGTAGTTGTGCTTCTGCTGCTATTACCACCAGAATTTCCTTCTTTTTTATGCGATGTGGTTTTTGTTGCTGCAGATGTGGTGCCCGATGACGTTGTTGTTGTTGCGACTGATGATACCGCCGACGTCTCATCATCTTCATCATCATCTTCGTTTTCGTTATTCTGTTCTTTTTTTATTTTTTCCTTTTCCTCTTTGGCCTTATTATCCAAATCTGTGTTGATCTTTTTGACGCGCATCTTTTCCTCCCACTCGTCAATGCCGTGATGGGTGCGGTTTAGATTACGATGTTGATAAAAAATGAGGGTCATGCGTGTGGGTTCATGGCGGTTGGGATGTTTTAAAGCTGTTGTAGCATGCATTTCATGTTTAGCACATTCGATTAAAACACTGCCATGGTTTAAAGCTATAGCTACACCACCCATTTGTGGATCTTGAAAGGCTTCCACATTCTCATTGAATTCCGTTACCTCACCGATCGGTTCGATCTTATTGGGATTGTTATTTGTAGGCGGGCAAGCAGGATTTGATGACTCTGTGGCCATAGACACGGGTGACGGTGTAGTATTGCTCATATTTGTAGTGTCATTTGATGTTGGAGCAACACTGTTGCCACCGTTCGCACTATTCACATCTGGAGATGTAAGGTCTGTATTAGAATTTGTGGGTGCAGTCACTTCCCCGTTAAGGTTATTTGAAACCTGGCTATTGTTGAGATCAGATATATTCGTTTGGGGATTGGCTAATGATGAGTTTTGTCCACAGAGCGTTGAGTTGTTATTGGTTGCTATTGTCGGTGGTGTCAGCACTCCACCATCATTTGATGATTTTATATTGCTGTTGCCATTCGATAGCGCTGCTTGCCCAGCAACCAAAGGAGTCGAATTGAGCATTTGCCCCGTTGATTGATGTATGGGTCCAGTTGCTGAGGGTGGCAAGGGCGCAGAAGAGTATGGCGTAGCGGCCATTGAACTCGCCGTACCTTGGTGATGACCATACATGTTCCAATTGGCCGAGGGAGGTGGCGTGGGTGGCGGCGTTTGTTGGGGATACATTCCATAGGGAGAATACGCTTGGTGATAGCCATAATTATAGTTCATATTTTGGTAGGCATCGTACGCTGAGTAAGCCGAATGTGGTGGTGGATACATTTGATAATTGTTGGGATACTGCGAGTACTGGGAATAATCAGTCGGTGGTTTTGGCTTTACAAAACCTTCTTCGATTGGTGACACATGATGGGGATGATGAGGTGAAGGAGGAGCGTGAGTATGGTGTTGAGTCGTTAGATTAGTCATTGGTGTCATAGGTGTAAGAGTAGTTAACTTACTTTCTGCTGCCAAAGTGTTATTAACTAGTGTGGTCGAATCAGGATTCTCTTCGCTGCCTCGACTTTTAACTTCTCCGCGCATGTCGTGTACCTGGGTTAATTGTTGGCTGCCTGCAGTCGGTAAGGTGTTGTAACACCCTGTATTGTAACCGCTTCCCTCGATTTGAGTTGCACCAGTCGTATGCTGAGAAGTCTGCGTTTGAAGACCACCATTGGGTCCAGTTGGGTTTGCCATTGGATTTGAGTTCCCTCCTGTAGGTGTTGTGGGTGGACCAACAGGTACAGCTGGGCCCATTGCAGCAACTGCATGTGCTCCAGTGTGAGGATTGTGTGGATGGGGAGGTGGTGGCCAGTTACCATAGTAGTTCCGTGAATCTATGTAGGAACCGGTTTGATAGTCGTACGAATAAGGTGAATCTAGAACCGTACTCGAGATTTGATTCGATTGCAGTTGGGCGTCTGTGAATGTATCAATCATAGTCGCCATGTTCATAAGACTGGAATTGGATGACATAAGTTGATTGGTGTTACCTCCAGAAGTACTACCGTTGCTGCCCGAAGAGTTGGAATGGTTATTATTATTATTGCTAACGGGTGGTGTGGTAAATGCACTGCCTGCAGGACTTGGATTGTTAGTGACAGGCGTTTGACAACGAGGTGATGGCGTTGTTGGCGGTACAGATGAAGCAGCCGTTGTTGACTGTTGGGTTTTTGTCTTCGACTTCGATTTAGAGGCAGAAGAAGTAGTTGTATTTGCCGGAGTGGAGGAGTTGTTAGCACTTACATTTGAATTTGTGGCATTACTATTGGAATCTTTTTTCGCCCCCGCAGCTGTTGAACTGTTGTTTGTATTTGCTTGAGAATTACTGTTGCTATCAGTGACTGGAGTCAGAGCAGGAGTTGCAGAATTATTTTCGTTTTCCCCTGGTGGTGTCTCATCCTCTTTGCGTTTCTTACCATGTCTACGACATGGTATGAGAGGTGTAGAGCGTACACGTACTTCGCATGGAAATCTAAAGTTAAAAAGAACTGATTAAGTATGTATGTACATACATATTTATGTAGGTTTCGTAATTGACGTTTGAAATTGCATTTAAATTGAAGAAAAATAGGTAACATGAAATGTCAACACTACACTCACTTGTCCAAAACTTGAACTGCACCAGTTCGATGTTTATCCCTTTGACCTTCAACTGTTTCAAATTCATCAGTTGTGTCCATTGTGTACAAAGGCAAGACATGAAGTTGCTCATCGTCAGGATTGGCAATATCACGATTTGAGGGTTTTAATAGGGCCACCTGAACTGTGCACCCATCTTGCATATTGTGTAAGTCCCGATGGGCGTGAGCGCAGAAATCTAAGCACGCACTAACACCTGAAAATGGTTTGCCCTCTTTGTTACCTAGCCGACAGTCCTGAGCTTCTTTCTCGTAACGTGTTTGATTGTCATAGGAACGTGGACACATTTGCTTAAATAGAGGAGCCAAGATTGTGGCCAACATATTCATGTGCTCTTCAATGGCAGACTCCTCACTCTTGACAGAAAGACGGAACTTTCTTACCGTTTTGGAACGTGCATATTTACAACCATTATAGTACATAGACCATGAACAGCCAAAGCTATAAGAAGCACCTGATGTTTCTGGATCGAGACCTTCAGTGAAATAGAACAGGAAGTTGTTCATTATTTCTTCAGAATTTTAAATGGAAATATCTTGTTATTCATTTACCTTGACAAGCACAAGTTCGGTTTTCATTAGTGGCACAACGACGAGTTGTGGGTAAACCGAATTTGTTAAGTTTCGGTATAAGATTTTTGTATGCATTGTCTGCCTCCAAGCGAGGCATACCATCCCAAACAACCATACATACTACAATATACGCAGCTATGCATCTAATAAATAAAAAAATAAAATTATTATGGATCGGATGTTTCGATATGTGAGTGCGTTTGGATATACCTATGACCAGGACGCTTTTTGACAACGACTAGAATCTTTTCTTCAGGATCTGCTCTTCGTATAACCCATTTTGCCAATGGACAACCTGTGGAAGTTTTACCCTCTTTGCCACTGTATAAGATTTTCTCAATTCGCAGCTGACGACCAGTAACATGTGTTCGTTCTTCGAACTCCCTGCGTAAATCTGCTAAATTTGAAGCAGTACCTAAATTTTAAAATTGAAAGACGTTAACAATTAAATGGTATTCTTTTTTTTTCGAAAACATTTACCAAGATGAGTATAGTAGGTACCAGGTTCGGGTGGACTTTTGTCAGACTGAAAACAATCACATTCAGGAACTTCTGTTTTGTTGCCCTTTTCCAAACGGTCTGATGTATCAAACATAGGATTAATTTTTTCATGTTTCACAATGACTTCGCTAGACTCTTCCTGTTTGGCATTTTTTTTCTTTGGTTTAGCACCATTCTGGTTACCTGCCGTTTGCACCTCTTCTTCCTCATTGATAATTTCGTCTTTGGTTTGCATTCCCATGCACGAACCATCTTTTAGATGTTCTGCGGTAGGAGCACGAGTGCCACCTTGACGACAACAGGAGAATCCAGTGCTATTTTTAATAGCTGCTGGACCTCCTTCACCATGAAAAGGATATGCCGTTTGGCCGTATGAGCCATCGATATTCTCAACTTTCGGCTCCAGTAAGCCAGAACCAAGATGACTATGTGGAGGTGCATGACCCAATGGGTAACGATGAGGCGGAATGGGATAGGCGTGTGCTGGTATATCCTTTTCATAATTGGTTGGTAATGGTATAATGCTACTGGTTTCCGGCTTTCGATCCACATCCATCATATGACTGTTGTGGAGGTGTATACTCGAGGAATGGTGTTTGGAAATGGGACCATTAATCGATTTCGAATGACTGTGCGACATATTATTTGAATGAGGATGAATGCCGTGAGCTGCATTGCCAAAAGAGGACGCTGAGTGCTGATAGTTTGGAACGAAATTTTGCTGATAGTTCTGTTGAAAACTTGAAGATGAGCCATAGTAACCGGTATTGGGATGATATCCGGCTGCCGCATATTCTTGTTGACTTTGATGGTGAGGATGAGGTGGCTGTTGTGTTAAAGACTGAGAAGCAGAACCGGGTTGGCCTTGAACTTCGTTCTGGCAAAAGTCGGCATATTGCACAAAATTCTGATAGTTGCGTTCATAACCCTCCATTTTATTGTGTTGTCCCGGTATAAGGCCGGGTTCAGTTTTAATGTAGGGCGAATGATGATAGTCGGGATGCTGGGGTGGATAGTGTGAAGGTGGTGGTGGATACGCGGCGTTTTTTTCCAATTTTATGTTGGCCAAGTGTGTCAAGTGATGACCACCTCCAGGATCGTGACTATTTTTATTAATTTCTGCATTATCAGCATTGGCAATGTTGTTATGGGAGGCGTTTGTGGCTGTGGCGGTTGAAGCAGAATTTGAAGACGATGAAGAAGAAGATTTTTTACTTCGACTTCTAGACTTTTTTGCCGGTTCACTATGAGGGGTAGTGGTATGTTGTGGAGGTGTTTGTGCCATGGGTTGTTGTGATTGATGTTGTTGTTGCTGCTGCTGTTGTGTGTGATGTGGATGATGATTTTGATGATGATGAGGTTCCACAGTTGGAAAGCCAGTTGCCACGGGCTTCTTAAAAGAGTTTGCGTGGTGTGGTTTCCAAATTTGGTCGCCACCACCTCCGATTGGTTCCGCTGTTGCCAGTGAGCTGCTCGTTGTTAGTCCGGCTTGTGTTTGCTGCTGATGAACGGGCTGATGCGGTAAAGCTGCTCCACTAGTACCATTCGAACCATTGGCATTCATTACTGAATCGCTT
The DNA here is from genome assembly GCA_023159175.1 of Wohlfahrtia magnifica. Taxonomy (NCBI): domain Eukaryota; kingdom Metazoa; phylum Arthropoda; class Insecta; order Diptera; family Sarcophagidae; genus Wohlfahrtia; species Wohlfahrtia magnifica. Next base: position 778,021 of record JAKWBJ010000527.1, read on the forward strand.
CGGAGATGGTGGCTATACGATAAAAAATGACCGGTCTGTTGTTGTTGTTGACTGGCATTTGCTGAATTAATGCCAGCTAATGGCGATGATGGTGCTCCGCTACCCAAACCATGTATATCGGGAGGGGCACTACCGGAAAGTGGGTCTTTTGGATCATTTTTGCGCATAATCATCGATTTAATTCGTGTATTGAGGTTAAGACGTTCGCCTCCGGGGCCTGTAGTCTGCTGGTATGGATCATTGACGCTCTGAGGCTGACTATTCCAATTCCAGTCCTGTTGCATCGGTTGAGGATGTTGGGGCGGCGAAGCAATATTTGTTTGAGACTGTTGCTGTTGTTGCTGCATGCTAGCAATACTATGATGAGTGGTTGCTGGTATGGTTGTACCACCACCATACTGCTGCTGTTGCTGCTGAGCTAATGGCATATTGGCATTGGGCGATTGGGCAATTTGATTAGGTGACTGAGAAACGTGACGTGGCTGCTGCTGGGCCATCACCTGAGACTGAGGCTGCTGCTGCATGACATTACGAGTAGGTGAGGGCGGCACTGTTTGATTATTTGCTGCCATCATGGGAGAAGCTGCCGGTTGCGAGACCGAAGTATTATGAGCAATGGTTTGACCTCCATTGTGGGCCACTGCAGTAGCGGATGTTGATGAGTTATTGGCCGCAATGCTACCATGAGCGTTGACCGGATTGGTGTTATTACTGCTGCTACTGCTATTTGTGGTGTTTAAAGTCTGCTGATTACTGCCGCTGTATTCGCCTGAATATCCGTTACAATTGAGTGAGCGCGGCGGCACGCTGCTCACCCGTGGATATCCAGGCGTGTCGTTTCCCGACATAGTCTTGTTGAGATCTGAAACACTGCCCAAATGCTGTTGCTGTTGTAGGCCCACTGCCGATGGAGCTGCCGGTGTGGTCGATACTTGACCGGCATAAGTGACCGCAGCAGGACCAAAGCCTACACCCTGCAACCCGACCTGATTTATGGGCGCACTCGATAGCTGTTGACTTTGAAAATCATAACGCTGAACTGGGGCTCCATAAGGCGAACGGCCATAGTTGGGATCAAAACCTAGACCCGTCTGTACGTAACCATTTGATGGATAGCCATACGATTGAGTCTGAAAGTCCAGTGAATTAAGCGATGTTATGGCCGGTGTATTCTGTGGTATTTGTTGAATGAACTGGTTCTGCCAACCCTGTGACGGATCGGCTTGCCATGTTGGATAAAAGGCCATAGGTGCCTATGTAAAAGAGTAAAACGATGAAAAAGGAGAGAAAAAATAAATTAAAATTAAATATTTTTTTTGTAAATTAATACTTTAATGCCTTACAGCGTATTTTTATTTGTGTAAATGTGTTTGTACGTGTGTGCTTAATTAGATTTGGTTTATAGCCTAAGACTTTCCAGCGTATGGTCGAATGAATGCTGAATATGCGAAAACTGGTTCCATCAAATGTTGAAAAGTTCCATTATATTAAAACCAAAATTTTGTTTTTCTCTGCATCTCAAAAGTAATTAAAACAACCCCTACAATCCTATTAGTTCTTTCAGGGGATGTTTAGCAGCCGAGTTGAATAAAAAATTTTAGATTTTATTTTTTATTTCAAAAAGCGAAAATAATTCCATGTTTACGGATTGTGAAAATATTTTACATTAAATTATACCCCATTTACGCATTTTTATGTAAATTAATTTTTTTTTGTTATTAGTTAAAAAAAAAAAAAAAATTAAATTAAAAGCTGCAGCAAAATGCAATGGGTTTTAATGGGGTGGTGTAAATACATGCATACAAACATAAATAGTATGTATGTACAGTGGCTCACAGCTAAATTCGTGTGCATTGAAAATATAACTTTGTACGTTTGCAGCATCAAAACTAAGGCTGATATCAAAAGGATTTAAGCGCCCAATTTTTAAAAAAATACTTCTTTGTTTAAATAAAATTATGTGACCATGTTTTTAAATATTTGTAAAAATAATTTTAGAAAAACTTAAAATATATGAAAAATTAAAGTCACAGCTTATTTCGTGTATTGTCAGCAGTCTTAGAAAAAAATTAGATGGAATTTTGACCACCCTTTACATATTAACAAATTTAATTTTGTTTTTATTATTATTGTTATATTGTTAAAGCAAAAACAACAACAAAGAGAAGAATTTACTTTTTTTGGTGAAAACATATTGCAAACTCATTGATGCACTCAATAGTCATAAATTTTAGACTAAATTTTGACTATTTTCAAGTTCATGAAGAAAACAAAACCATGCGTTCAAAAATTTAGACACATGCATTAAGCGGCGATTAGACGATCCAGCGCGGCTTGATAAGAGAGTGTTTTGCTATCACACAATCCAGCGACGTTTGTCAAATATCAGTATACACGCAGACACTGTGAGTAGTGAGGTTGATATTCATTATGGCGCATGAGTTAGTTTAATTTTTCTATAGGTTTAATATTACTTTGTAAAAAAAAAAAAATAATTTACTAATAAGTAAAAAGTTATGTAATCGAAATTAAAAAAAAAAAAACAGTAACAAAGCACAGCGACTTATATACAGTGGGATCAAATGTCATCAGTAATACCGATTTAGTTATTAGGTGTAAAATGCGATGTAAATGAATGATAATATACAAAACCAAGTGGATGTTTTGAAATACTCATTGAAATAAAACAAAACTTCACATTGTAAACATTCATTGTTGAGTCCTTTAAAAAAACATTCACAAAAAGTATGATATTCCAACACTAATTGAGAGAAAGAGTCCGCATGCACTTAGTTTTGCACCTTTTGCTGAAATAGAGAGAAAAGTATACTTTTAACACTCTTCCTAGAGCTTTTTATTTTATGAAGTGTTTTTAAAGAATTTAGATATACTCTCTACCAGGGTTGCAAAAGTTGGTACAATTATACTTTTTTTGGTACAATTTCAGACCCAAAAGTACAATGGTACACCGATTACTCATTTAGTACCATTTATGAACTTCCTCAGTTTATTTTTTTAATAAAATTGCTTTAGTTTATCGTTTAGTTGATTAATGCCCGTAATTTCTAGAAACAGATATCTGGTCGAGTTCGTACATAACAGTTATCTTCACCGATTCGGTAAAACAACTTTGGTAATTCCAACTTTGGTACATTTGCGTAAGTGTTTTAATCTTTAAAAATATGGTAATATTTGCCTAATATATTTGTCATTTTATATTATTTCTCCCCATTTTATTGCATTCCAGTCCACTTTCAAACATTTAAGATCGCCTACAGTTCTTCCTGAAGGACACTGCAAAAATTTCAAAATAATTGCTTCTGCCGACAAATATACGAACACACATTCTTTTTATACATATAAGATTATTTGTTTTTATATGTTTACAAAATTTTTGCAAATTATTTGACATTCAATAAAACATATGTATGTATGTATGTATGTATGTGAATTTACCTTTTGAATTACCTATCGAAAATCAATGGTGTAAAACTTTAACCAGTAAGTAAGGTCTGAATTAAAAAAAAATTCGTTACACCATAGATACGTATACACGGCTAGATATCTATTGATAGATATTACGGGCATTACAATGGCAACTGATCTTTACTATCATTTCTTTGTGATTTAGTTTTTGAATTTGTCGTTTTATTTTCACACAACTGCAACCAGGGTTACCCATCCCCTGTACGTTTTTTGACACCATTTATAAGTCAAAAGTACAATAGCACCCCAATGGCTAATTTAACACTATTTTAAAATTCCGGATTCGTATCAAAATATAATAAAAGCCAAAGAAAGGAAGAGGCTACTACAATTAAAAAAGAGAGTAAACAAGCAAAAAGAGTATTACAATTGAAGCTTTTACACATATGTATGCATGTATGTATGTATTATATAAAATCAAAAAAAAAAGGAAATACAAAATAAGCACAATCAGACCGCTAAAAGTACACTTTTTCATAAAAGTTAGTACAATTTGAAAATCTTATTTCTCATCCCTGCTCTCTATTAATATTACCCAAACACGTAAGAGAAATCTGGTCCTATTTGTACTATATTCGTTACCATAGCTTCAACATGTTGCTCGAAGCCCAATTATATTTTTCCACGTGTTTTTTACTATTGTCCAAAAATCCTCCATTGGATTAGTATTTTGGTGACCACTAATTTACCTAAAATTTTTGCAGCAATAGCCATTTTTGACAATATTAGCGGTTTGGCTTAGATCTACATATTACTAAATGACGACTTTTTCTTTTAATGACAGTAGCATTCTGTCGTTCGTGCCGTTAATAAGTAACTAATTCAACAACAAAGTGACCAGCACTCGTGCCGAATTAATATATGAAAATCAAATAACAAAATATCAATATTTGGACAAACAACGAAACAGAAAAAAAACAATATCAACATTGAAACAAACACAACAAAAATTTCACAATATTAATACTAAACAAACAACAAAAAGTTAATAAACTGAAACAAACGGTGCGAACCGCTTGGAGGGGTTGTTGTTAGATTATTCAGTAGCGAAGGTATAATACTGGCTACTGAATAATCAATCAACAGAAACCCACTTCCCTGTCGTCCGCATCTGAAGAACAGTTGTTCGATTTTTTATTTACTTATGATTTATTATGGCTTGATGATTACGGATTGATTTCTGCAATGTGCGCGGGCTACAGGCGAGCTTTTTCTCGGCCATAGGCCGGATGTTTTCGCCTTATGTGAGACCCAGGTTTCGGAAAATGCTGATCCACAGGGTTTTCATATCCCTGGGTATCACCTACTATCCCTTTTTTATTTTCATAGGGGTCTTGCAATGTACATATGAAGTTGTGTACCAGTGCCAGCAACTACTTGGCACGTATGATGCAGAGTTTAACTGTCTTTGGGTTAAATTCAAAATCAGGGCACATCTTTTGCATTTTGGGTTCCTGTATAGAAGCCGAAACGCGGGAAGAGAGGTTTCCATATCTGGCTTTGACTCTCTTTCCGATTCCATATCAAGTATCCTTGTGAATTACCCGAACAGTGAAATTGTTGTTGTTGGTGATTTCAATGTTCATAATTCGTCTTGGCTACGCCATTCAGGCCGCACAACTCCAGAAGGCCAATACGTGGAGCTATTTGCCGCGCACAACCACCTTGCGCAATTAGTGAATGAACCTACTCACATATCGTGTGTAGAAGGGCAACAAAATAACACCCTTGGTCTTTTCTTGAGGTCCTTGCACGTCTCGGAAATCCGGGTCTCTGTACCATTTCTGCCTCTTTCCCGTCCTCCACTCTTCACAACGCTTCACATACAGCTACGAAGCGTGAATGCCATGGCCGAAATGGTTGTCAATATAATAAAGCTAGGGATGGATAATTTCATCCCATTCAAGAAATAAATCTTGGTTTAATCAGACGTGCAAGCTTGCAGTCAGATCCAGAGAGGAAGCATTCAAAAATTGGCGTAATAACAAATGCGATCATACTGATTCGCTACGCAAACAGGCGAGCTCTTCGTGTGTCGCAGTACTTAAGCGCGAAAAGACTCTATATGAACAGCGCCTACGTACTAAACTTCTTACTTTTACGAAGTAAGTAAGTAAGAGATTTTGGTCATTCATTAAAAGGCTTAAGAACAGCGCTAGTGCAGTTCCAGTCCTTATAAAGGATGACCAAACATTCACTAACCCAGTTGATAAGGCAAACCTTCTGGCTGAAATGTTTGCAGGTAATTCGAACTTGCCGGAGATCATTCAACCACTGCCTGAACTTGAAAGAGTATCAGAGACTATGCCTAGTATATACTTTCGAGCCCGTGCAGTAAAAAGGGTTCTTGCAAATCTCGCCTAAATGAGTCTTCTGGGCCGGATGGCATTCCAGCGCTGGTCCTGAAGCAGTGCTCTTCGACGCTTGCGCGTCCATTGTCTAATTTTTTCAGTGCGTCTTATCGCGCGAGTATTTTTCCATCTTGCTGGAAGATTGCTAATGCAACGCCAATCCCTAAAAAGGGTGAGGCTAGTTACCCTGAAAACTACCGCCCAATAGCAGTTTGTTCGGCACTTTCCAAAGTTATGGAGAGCATGATTAATCATCACCTTGTTAAGTATTTAGAGACCAACAATTTGCTCAGCGATCGTCAATACGGTTTCCGTAAGGGTCGCACTACTGGTGATCTGCCGGCGCTACTCTCTGAAAGGTGGAATAAGTCCATTAATGGATTTGGTGAGAGTAAAGTTGTGGCCCTGGATATTTCCAAGGCGTTTGACACAGACTGGCACGAGGCTTTCATATCCAAACTTATTGCTTTTGGTGTCGGTAGTCACTTCTCTCGATTTATATCGAGTTTTTTCAGAGATCGCTTTATAAGAGTGGTTATAGATGGAGTCTCATCCGACGAGATCAGGATAAACTCAGGGGTACCGCAAGGCTCTGTTCTTTCTTCTACTCTTTTTCTAATATTTCTTAACGACTTTCTTTTTCTCACTTCTAATCCTATCTACTCTTTTGCAGATGACAGCAACATTTGTCATTCATATTCGTTTGGTCGTAGGCCGAGCCTTTTGGAGATTGGGGCGAAAAGGCAGAATATGAACGACACACTTACAAGCGACCTGGCGAAAATCTTTGAGTGGTGTCACGCAAACAGGGTCGACTTTAACGCGCGCAAGACCCAATGTTGTTTTCTGACACACAGACGTGGTGGTGTGTTGTCATCTGTATCTATGGGTAATGTAGATATTCAGGAATCAGATGCTCTTGATGTTCTTGGCATGAGAATTAACTGTGACGTTCGTTGGAACGAGCACATATTTCGAGTGTTGAAAGAAGCATTTAAGTGCCTCGGCTTTTTAAGACGGTGTAAGAATTACTCACACCATCGGATCTTCTTAATATTTACAAGACCTATATTCGACCCAAAATGGAATACAACTCTCATGTATGGGCCGGTGCTTCAAAGTCTATTTTGGACCTTCTCGACCGCGTACAAGAGAGGGCGAAGTTTCTTATAAATGACGGTAGGGTAGCCAACTCTATCGATTCATTAGAGCATCGTCGCATGTGACGTGTGTTTCGGAATGTGTTCTGACGAAATTAGGGAACTAATTCCTAGTAATCATATATTCTTACGTAGTACTCGTATTTCTCGTAGAACGCATCCCTTTGTAGTTGATTATCCAGCGAATCGCACAACGCATTATAGGGAGAATTCGTTCTTTGGTCGCACTGTTCGTTTGTGGAACAATCTTCCTGGGAATGTCTTCCCTTCCTACTCACTCTATCCTCCTTCCCACAACCTATTTTTCTAGTACCAACACAATGCACTGCATGAGTAGGAGTTAACTCTGAGTGCTGGTCTTAAACAAAAAAAAAAAAAAAAAAAAAAAAAAAACAAAAAAAAATTACTTTGAAGCAAAGTGGCTTATTTGTAGATCACTTAGGTGAAGCGTTGTGTTATTTTTATATAATTTGTTTTTGTTATAAAAACAATTTTCATATAAATAACGCAACGGACCAACTAAGTGATTTACAAAATTATCCCCAAACAATTTATAAAATAAATATATGTATAAAAAAAATTGTACAAATACATATTATACAAATACTTAAATATTAATAATAAAAAAGGAATCAATAAAATATTTATTAAAACAAAAACGAATATTTAAACACTAAAAATAATTTAAATGCCACATTCTATTTGTCACAATTCAATTCATACATTTCAATAAAATGTTTAAAAACGTGCAGTGTAGCCAAGCCATCTATACAAAAACAGAAATGAATTTTACACTGTGTTTGATAGAATTGCTATTACACAAGCCTGATGGCTTGTGACAAACACAAACTATCAAAAATTTTTGAAATCCAAGCGAATTTGACAAACGCGACAAACACGACCTTGATGGCATGCTGACAAGCCGCGCTGTTTCGTCTAATAAGCCCGTTAGTTAGCACGTTTGTGTGTGTGTGTGTGTATGTGTGTGTGTGTGTGTGTGTGTGCGTGTGGAGTGAAAAAAGTGGTAAATATTTCCCTAAATGCTCACAAATTTGTTTGATTCATAAAACGTTTTTACACCCACACAGATAAACTCTTCCATTTAAATAGAAATTTTATCAATGAATTTGTGAACTTTTTGTTATTGTTTTTACTGCTGAAGGGCTGGTACACTGCCAAACATGTTTGTGCAAACATTGTGTTTGTGTGCGTTTGGTTGCAAATAAATGTTTGAATCGGTGATAGACTATTTTAAACTTGACAATCAAATTTCACTTTTAAATGGTTTTAAAGATGAAGGAAGTGATTTACTGCCAGCAAAAAATATGCATTTAAAAGCAGTTTTCCATAAACAAATATACGTATATATTTTTTTCATTTTGAAGAAAAATAAAAAGTAATGCTGATATAAAAGTGTTGAAGTGTATGTTGTTATTGCGTTAAGCAAATAAATTAAACATTTATAACATTTTATTGCATATATAAATATAAATATATGTATTCATATTAAAGACTAAATCCCCAAATAAGCGGGTTCAGGTTCGGTTTAATCGAAATAAAAAGTTTAGGTTCGGGTTTGATTCAGTATTTGGTTTGGATTCGAAATTTAACAATGTATAAATATTTTATTAGTATGAAATTGATTTATTTTGCAAAGTAATTTTGGTTTAATTTTATAATTGACATATTTACTTTCCAAACTTTCTTCTTTTAAATTTGTTCTTTGTGGAGGCAAAATAAATTTCAAGACTAGAAGGTAATACGAATATAATCTGAGGCGCCTGTCACAATTTTGGAGTAATCGTTTTATGTTGCTCCCAAAATAGTATAATGGCTTTTTATTTTCCCAGTCTTAAGACAAATGCATTAGAGAAGTTTTCAATAGTAGTAATACTCATAACAAGTTACTAGTTAATGTTATGAGGTGATACCACTGTCGATAAATTTTTTGTTTTTTTAAGATGGTCTGAGCCTGGTATTGAAGCGAGAACCTTCTGGTTTGTAGGCGGGTGTCTTACCTACCATACCACAGCGGCACACTGATTCATATATTAAATTTCTTGACATTATAAAACACAACAAAAAATAAATATATATATGAAACTGGTGAAGTAACGAGATGAGCAACCTTTTTTTCAAAATTTTGTCATTTATTTCTTCCGAAAATTTTTATGCTGCCACAAACAAAATGTAAATTAACATCATTCAATCACTAACAACGTCAGATGCTTCAAACATTTGAATAATATCAAAAGCATTTTGATATTCTTCAAACTTACACACAACCTGTGCGTGTGGCTATTTTTTTTTTTACTTTTCACGCATACATACACAATGTTTGCCAGTGTATCAGCCCTTTTGCTCGTATTACTCTCTCATGTTAAAATATTTCTCTATTTGTTTATGAAATTTTTTTTCACACGTTTGCATATTATTTTTGTTGTTGTTGTTGTAGCCATTTTATTTTAGCATCCGTTATTGTTGTGTTGTAACTGTCGTTTTTGTTTATTCGTTTCCTTATTCGTGTTTTATTTATTGAATAAATTTATTTATTTATTTTTTGTTGTTTTATTATTATAATTTATTATGCATTCATTCTCATACATTCATACATTCATTCATTCAACAAAAAAGAGAAAGTTTCATTCGCATTAACATGCAATTTCCGTTAGATGTATGAAAATAATTTACGAAATCGTTGAAATAAAATTAATTGCATATATAATTTAATTAAAACAATTATTTTAAATCAATATAAAAACAATAAACAAAATATGTGAACAGTATAACTACTAATTATCCTATTTCTGGAGAACTGCAATACTAAGTGTTTTTGAAAGCGATATCCTCTTGTTACATTAAAAAAACGTTAACTTTAAGTAAGAGCCTGTTGATATACATACATACGTAATCTACGTAGGAGGAGTTTTCTTACAAGTGGAAATGAGCAAAATTTGTAAAAATTATTTTGTATGTAATATTTGGGTATCTTGCAGAAAATTTTTATAGTATGGTTTTGAGTACTTTTAAAGTATTTGTGGCCAAATATACAATATGAGTGTGTAAGTTAAAAATAAAACGATATCCATACACAACATATTCAATGCTAGCGCAACTTGAATAACTACAAGTTGGAGTTGCATGAAGTGCTTGTCATACCCGGACTTTAAGTGTAAAGTGTGCTTGAGTATAAGTACATTTATACTTGAGAATGGGTACATTTCTACAAAATAAAATTGCTGTGATACAGTTAATAAAAGTATTTTATATTTGTCATTTTAATAACGCTAATATCCCCGCTTGACATGAGATTCACCATAAACGATTGTTCGCTATTAGCGAAGAATTTTCGAAAAACAATATTTGTTTTTGCTAAACAAAAATGCTTAAAATAGCATAGAACATTGCTATTAATTTCATAAGACTTCAATTCACATATATTCTTATGCTCTTGCTTTTAGTTGTCACTGAAACAGCAACGAATGAACACGCGTATCGGCTACATGCTGATATTTTTCTATTTTTGTTTTTGGTTCTGTTTTTGTTTTCTTGTTTCTTTAATAAAATAAGGAATCTTCATTGGTTTTTAGCACTGAGCGACGAAAAAAAAAATACAAAAGCAAAAACAGAAGAGAGCAAAGCAAAGTTATTCGCAAGCGTTCGAGATCGAAAATTTTGTTGCCACAAACTGAGCGACTTTGTGATATTATTACCATCAGCACTCTCCCAATGACGAAATAAGCATCCATTAATCATTTTCAAACTGTCCCATAGTGCCCAATACGCTTTTGTAAGGGGACCTTCTGCTGATATTTCATTGCGAGTGGATCGTTATTCTTTTCTTTTGCGGCTATAATCTTTGCCAATATTGGGTCACTCCTATGCTCTCCCGACCAGTCTTTTATTTGCGTTAGCCGAATATCAATGATAGATTCCTTCCGCTCAGCTTTCACACAATGTCAACATTCCATATTACAAGATCGACGTGAGAGCGCATCAGCATTTCCATGTTTTGTGGCGCTTCGGTGCTCAATGCTAAAGTCATAAGCCTGGAGACGCTCAATCCAACGTGTCAACTGTCCTTCAGGGTTCTTAAATTGCAGCAGCCAGTAGCTCACGTCGAGCCACACAATAATTCCGTTCAGGCTTTGAAAGCGTGGGGCTATAGTAGCCTACGACTTTTTCTGTCCCATCGACCATCTGTGAAAGTACACCACCAATACCATATCCACTGGCATCATGTCATGGATGAATTTTTCACCAGGGACTGGAACGCTAAAACCGGTGCAGCACACAATAGGTCTTTTAGTGTCTGGAATGCTTTTTCTTGTGACTCACCCCAATGATGCGCCTTAGATTTTTTGGTGAGCTCATGTAAACTTGCTGCCACGGTCGCGAAATTAGGCACGAAGCGTCTGTAGTGCAGAGTCCCAAACAGTTGCGTAATTCATGAAGATTTTGGGTGCGAGGCCTTTACTGATCGTATTTTATCTTCATCCGTTAAAATACCATCTGCTGTAACTAGATGCCCCAAATATTTTACCTGTTTTTGGAACAATGCACATTTCTTCACGCTTAGTTTTAGTCCAGCCATTTAACCAACGAATAAATTTCCCTTATATTATACACATGTGGACTATTTTCAAAACATTTTCAACGTGTTTCATTTAAAAAATAAAATATTTTGCTTATTTTGTATAGAAAAATAAAAACTAATAAAAAAGTTTTGATAAAATTAACATTATTAAAAAGTCATATGATAAAAAAAATCTGTAATAATTAAAAGGTCCGCCATCTAACGTTTTTTTTCAACTTTGACAGATAATTAGTTTCATCTTTCCGCTGAACGAATATGGTTGTGTATACGCTTGAACAACGCTGGGAATCTAGGCCCGCGATCGAATTACAGAAGATGCTGATTTTGCCAAAAAATCATCTTTTCAGATGAAGCTCATTTTGATCTTGGCGGGTATGTAAACAAGCCAAATTGTCGCATTTGGCCGATACACCCAAGACGAGTCACTGTTTGTCACGTTATCGGGCCATGTTGAACAAATTTTTGTTCACAAAAATTGAAGAGGAGAATATTAGCAATATTTGGTTTCAACAGGACGGCACTACGTGCCACACAGCCGAAGCTACACTCGATGTTTTGCGCCCTGTTTTTAAAGATCGCATTATCAGCCGCAGAGCTGATGTCGTTTGGCCACCTCGGAGCTGCGATTTGACACCGTTGGACTATTATTTGTGGGGTGCCGTCAAAGATAAGTGTTACGCCAACAAGCCAGGGACAATTGACGCTTTAAAGGACAATATTCGTGAAGCCATTGGTGAAATACAGCTGCACACAATCGATAATGTGCTTAAAAATTGGACCGATCGTGTAGGCTACTGCATGGCCAGCCGAGGCAGCCATTTGAATGAAATTATTTTCCATTATTAACCGGAAGGATTGTACTTTCAAATAAAAAAAGAAATTTGAGAAAGTATTCAGTAGTTTTTTTTTATAGCATTTTCAAAAAAAAAAAAAAAAAATTATTTGGCAGACCCTATATTTGTATTTTTAATTATTTAAATACTTTATCAGTGTACGGTCAAAGGCAACTTTTTTAAAGGCTTATGCTGAATACCGATGAAATTTGCAAAATTAGGGCAAACCGAATTCCTTATTAAATTCATTAAAAAACTTACATGTTTATATAGCTATACAAACAAAGAACAAATTTACATCTCATTACTACCAACTAGGAATTAATCGCTGGTATCCTATATTTTACGAAATATTTTTTATACAAACAATTTAAAAACATAATACTGTCCATTGTTTTGGGCTCCAACAGATTTGCTTTTTCGGTAATAATATTTCTATCTAAGGAAAGAGCACGTTCGGATGCTGCGCTACCAGCAGGAATAGACAATATTTTCATAGCTAGTTTTAATAATTTGAAAGAATTGTTTTTCCACGTCGAAATACTGTAGAATCCCCACCGTTTTTTTGCAGTAACGCTCGACTTCATCTCTTCCTGTTTCCAGTGTAGCGACTGGCGTGTTTACTAGACTTTAAAAAAAAAACTTAAATTTGAAATAGTTGTCTCTGGAAAAGATGTTTCCACCCAACTTGTTTTGAAGTACTTATCGGAGACCCAGATACTGCTGACGTGTGTGTGTGTCTTTAATTAGTGGTTATATTGCTGGTGTTGATTGATATGTGTGAGAAAATTCTGTTAAAACTTCAGTATGATTTTGGGTTAGTTTATCGATGCAAAATTCTTTTATATTGTTTATTTTATTTGACTGTAAATATATTGTAGGAGAATATAAAAACATAGCTGCATTATGTAAAATAATTAAATTTGAACTTAATTTCTGCAAGTGCCACATTATATTAATCTTTAGAACAAGGCAAATTATTTTTATTTTATTAAGGGATGGAATAACGAAACAAAATGTAGGAGAGACACTGGCTTGAAGTTTTTAAAAAATTATTTCGAAGTTTTTGCAAATAAATCTCTGCTAAGCCTTGGAGGACAGAATAATTAAAATTTAACATACTCCGCCTTTGTACACTATCCGCAAGAATTTCATTGATCTCTGCGTAATTTTCAAAAATTGACTCATAGATTGCGAAATTCGAATTCCACCTTGTAGGCCAATTACTCTTCAAACTTGTTCCCAGCATGCGGTGCTTATTGGCCTTTTTAAAGTATTTTACTATTTTTTGCAAGTATTTGTAATCCCTGTATTTGTAATTCATTTGTATATTCGAAAGCGTCGATTAGGACATTAGCAAAAAGATGGGCCGAACAGTTTATTTATTTATTTATTTGTTTATTTATAATTATAAATTTAGTTCAGTACAACAAGAATATAAATCTTATTTAATAGTACATGGTAGGTAATGGCATATAATAAGAATAAATACTATGTACATATGTACATATATGTCAATAAAAATATGATTCTCCAAAAAAAAAAAAATATATATATATATATATATATATATATATATATATATATATATAATTTTATTAATTTGTATTAATTATTAATTTTATTATTTTAAATTGTTATTGTTTTATTTATTTATTTATTTTATTTATTATATAATATATTATTATTTATTTATATAATATAATAATATAATATATAATATATAATAACATAATATATAATATATAATATATAATATATAATATATAATATATAATATATAATATATAATATATAATATATAATATATAATATATAATATATAATATATAATATATAATATATAATATATAATATATAATATATAATATATAATATATAATATATAATATATAATATATAATATATAATATATAATATATAATATATAATATATAATATATAATATATAATATATAATATATAATATATAATATATAATATATAATATATAATATATAATATATAATATATAATATATAATATATAATATATAATATATAATATATAATATATAATATATAATATATATATAATATATAATATATAATATATAATATATAATATATAATATATAATATATAATATATAATATATAATATATAATATATAATATATAATATATAATATATAATATATAATATATAATATATAATATATAATATATAATATATAATATATAATATATAATATATAATATATAATATATAATATATAATATATAATATATAATATATAATATATAATATATAATATATAATATATAATATATAATATATAATATATAATATATAATATATAATATATAATATATAATATATAATATATAATATATAATATATAATATATAATATATAATATATAATATATAATATATAATATAATATATAATATATAATATATAATATATAATATATAATATATAATATATAATATATAATATATAATATATAATATATAATATATAATATATAATATATAATATATAATATATAATATATAATATATAATATATAATATATAATATATAATATATAATATATAATATATAATATATAATATATAATATATAATATATAATATATAATATATAATATATAATATATAATATATAATATATAATATATAATATATAATATATAATATATAATATATAATATATAATATATAATATATAATATATAATATATAATATATAATATATAATATATAATATATAATATATAATATATAATATATAATATATAATATATAATATATAATATATAATATATAATATATAATATATAATATATAATATATAATATATAATATATAATATATAATATATAATATATAATATATAATATATAATATATAATATATAATATATAATATATAATATATAATATATAATATATAATATATAATATATAATATATAATATATAATATATAATATATAATATATAATATATAATATATAATATATAATATATAATATATAATATATAATATATAATATATAATATATAATATATAATATATAATATATAATATATAATATATATAATATATAATATATAATATATAATATATAATATATAATATATAATATATAATATATAATATATAATATATAATATATAATATATAATATATAATATATAATATATAATATATAATATATAATATATAATATATAATATATAATATATAATATATAATATATAATATATAATATATAATATATAATATATAATATATAATATATAATATATAATATATAATATATAATATATAATATATAATAATATATATATATATATATATATATATATATATATATATATATATATATATAATAAATAAATAAAATAAATAAATAAAATAAAATAAATAAATAAAACAATAACAATTTGAAATAATAAAATTAATTAAATTAACTATAAGAGAACCCCTATTAGATCTTGAAAATTGCAACCTATTGTACAAATAACCATGTTGTTTCCTGTAAATAATATTATGTAAAAAGATAACAGTACGATATTTCCAATAATTGTCCAATGATATATCGTAAATTTGCCTTGAGTAAAGTGAAATATTGCTCTTCCTATTGCGTTTATATATCTATATATCTGGCAATATTATTAACCGTAACATTGTGTTTACGCCTGCAGACCGCATCCAAACCCACGAATATATAAGTGCAGGAATTAAATAAGTTTTCGCCAAAAGCATACGTATATTTAAAGTAGTATAAAGCTGAGTTTTCCATAAGTTCCTCAACATAGCATAAGTTCTATCACATATAACATTGATATGGCCAGTCCAAGTGAACTGGCTATTAAATATTATACCGAGATTATTGGCACTTTGAACTATCTGTATAGAGGAGTTTCCAAGAAGAAGTAATGGCAGCGAGTCCGCCATGCAGTTAATATTTCCAATTACTATAGACTTCGATTTTCTCGCATTTTAATTGAGACCATTAGCTGAAGCCTACCTAAATACACCATCAAGCCTGTAGTTCTGATTACGAATACAATTCTTGACGTCAGTCCAATTTATGTAGAGTAGAACATCATCAGCATACATTTTAGTCCTACAGTAAGTAATATGAGAGGGTAGGTCGATAGAATATATTGTGTATAATAGTGGACCAAGAATAGAGTCTCGCGATACACCTCTCTTTAACAAGTAACTAGCTGACCTTTTGTTACCATAATATACTGACTGACTTCTATTACACAGATACCTATAAATTAATCTCACAGCGGATAAGGAAAAGTTAAATTTTTTATTTAACTTATGACATAGTATATCATGATCCACAGTATGGAAAGCTTAAGAATGGTTAAGAAGTACTAGAAATGATCATGTTTTGATCTACCTTCGATCTTAAATCCTCAGCAACATCCACTAACGCTGTTATACAGCCTTGTCCCGATCTAAAGCCTGATTTTCTGCTAGTAAGTGGAGAGTTATCGTTCAAATATTTACTAATCTGTGAGTATACTATGCGTTCAAATGCTTTAGATAAATTGTGTTAAACAAATGAGATATGTATCTGATAATATGGTACAATATGATCTTAAGAAATTTTGGATGTATTTTATCACATCCAATTAAGTCAGATTTAATGCTTTAAAATGATCTTTCAACTTCCTCAGGAGTGACATTCGCAAACTGAAGTCCAGCATTGACCAGATCCAAAGCTTCACTAGTATTCGAAAGGTCATAATAGTTGATGCTAGAGCTTGGCATTAGTATATTGGTAAATTCAAAATTTTATTGATGAACATCTAAATCATAATCAGCTCTCGTGCCATTGTCTAAAACACCCATGTCACACCCTCCATTTTCGCCTAGAAGATAAAGCAGTAGAAAGTTTGTCCTGATATAATTTGCGTTTAGCAACCCTTATTTTATAGTTAACCTCGCTTCTCCGATTCTTGAAAATGTGCCTTAGTTCCGGTGTTCTAAACCTTTTCCATCGTACGCATTATTCCTTTCATTAATTAAGACCGTAATCTCATTTGAAAACCATGGCTTTATATTAGCACTCAGCGTTTTCGACTTTAATAAATCATATTTCTCATATAGAGGTTTAATGGTCTCATGCAAAATGGACATCTGTTCATCAACATGTGGCATTGCGAAGACCATGCTCCATGTAATGCTCTAAAGTTCAACCTCCAGAGAGAGAGAAAAGATCTATATTCTTATAGTCACGAAAGGTTATTTTTCTGTAAGCTTTTAAAATTTCTTAGTGCACTTAAAATATTAATTCCGTAATCAGTTTCGAACACCACATTTGATATATCAGTTACATCGAATTCTTCAAAACGGCTGCTTATTTTTTCTTTTATATTAACTGCTTTATTAGATAAAATCACTAGATTTTTATTCCTAAGGTAATATCCACAAATTTGAAATTCACTTAGAGGTGTAAAGTGGCACACAAGATATTTCTCTTAATGAAATCGTCGCTCACATATCAGTTGTAACCGCAGCCTCACCATTGGTAACAAGATTCTTTATGTGTGATTTTATTTCTTTTTATCTCTGTGGCCATCGATCGGGTTTTTAGTAACTTGCGCAGGGAATAAAGCTGTCTGTTCACCATACTTTCCACCAATTCGTATGTATTCGTTGGACACTTTTGAATTAAACCGGAGCCTTCAGCGCTACTAAAAGTACGACAGTCTTCTATAGCAAAATCCTTGAATGACTCAAAGTAAGCATTTTTCTTTTCGGTATTTATTTGAATTGGTGTACTGTCATGAGGCTGTAAATGAAAGCACTTATGCTTAATTAAAATTGATATTTGCTTCTCTACAAATTAAAAAATCTTTCGGCACTTTTATCTGTATTCTCTGTCTTGTAAAATAGATAGATAGATGCTTCGATAGGGCCTCTGACCTTGAGGTAATACGCGGAAGCCGATACTACTCGCCGGTAGATCTGTTGACACTGGGAGATGGAGATCTCCTTTATAGGGATGCAGACCTTCTATTTTACCATAGGAGGGTGAACACTTTGAATATTGAGGATCGGGTTTACGTAACTACCCAATAGATAATTTGAGGTGGGAATTAATTTTATTGATCGTTTCCAATATTATGTTAATTTTTTTTAAGATTAGTTTTTGGATCTTTTTATGGAAATTTATATATTATTGAGTGTATTGATAGGATCGTATATTTGAGGACCGCTGCAGTAGGGCTGCAATTCTACAGGGATAGATTTAATCTTAGATAAGTACATAGTACGTTAAGAAACTTTAGAATATGAATAGTATTTTAAGAAACAATGTAAAATGATGATATTGATTGAATAAAATGAAATGAAATGAGTACTTATTGCCATTCTCTGGTATATTGCAAACAAAGTGCTGAGGAACGCTGAAGCAGAGAAGAGATAGCTTCGTAAGTTAAATTATTTTTTTAACATTTCTGTAATTTTAACAGTCACTGTTATTTAACATGAAAAAGAGTGAAGTTAGCTTCGTAAGTTATATTCTTTTTTCAATAACAGTAGAAATAAAAGAATTTAACATTGCAAAAAAGAATTTAACTTTACGAAGCTAAATTTTTTTAGGTGATATATTTTTATTTGAAAGATAATTAAAAACATTAAAATCTAAAAAAGTAATGTTAATGAAGAAATTCTAAAATATTTACTAAAGAAAATGTAAAATATTTATTGTTATTGTACAAATTGTAGTTTTATAAAAGCATGCAGTAATATAAAATAAATTTAAAAAAATCCGGTAGAAGATAAAATTCTGGGGGAATCGGACCTATTTGAGTGGAAAGGTATTCCTTCAATGAATTCGCGAGTTTTTACCCCATGACCCAAAAGTCCTTGTGGACCGAGATATACCCCGTTGAAAAAGGCCATATTTGGCCATAGACACATAGATATTAGAAAAATCGGGTAAATGATAAAATTCTGGGGAATCGGACCTATTTGGGTGGAAAGGTATTATTCCATCAAGGAATTCACGAGTTTTTACCCCATGACCCAGAAGTCCTTCTGGACCGAGATATACCCCCTTGAAAAAGGTCATATTTGGCCATAGACACATAAGATATTAGAAAAATCGGGTAAAAGATAAAATTCTGGGGGAATCGGACCTATTTGGGTGGAAAGGTATTTAATCAAGTAATTCACGAGTTTTTACCCTATGACCCAAAAGTTCTTGTGGACCGAGATATACCCCCTTTCTAATATCTTATGTGTCTATGGCCAAATATGGTCTTTTCCTCGCCAAAACCACTTCTCCGAGAGCAACGCCAGCAGGTCACTAGTAGAACGGCCTTTTCGGAAACCGTACTGACGATCGCTAAGTAAATCGTTAAATCTAGATATCCCACAAGGTGGTAATTAATCATACTCTCCATAACCTTGGAGAGTGCGGAACAAACTGCTATTGTTCGGTAGTTCTCAGGGTTACTAGCCTCGCCCTTTTTGGGGATTGGCGTTACATTAGCAACCTTCCAGCAAGATGCAAAAATACCGGCGCGATATTACGCACTGAAAAGGTGAAATAATGGACGCGCAAGCGTCGAAGAGCACTGCTTCAGGACCAGTGCTGGTATGCTATCCGGCCCAGAAGACTTGTTAACGTTAAGATTTGCACAGACCCTTTTTACAGCACGAGCTCGAAAGAATATACTAGGCATAGTTACTGATACTCTTTCAAGTTCGGGCCGTAGTTGAAAGCTCTCCGGCAAGTGAGAATTACTTGCAAACATTTCGGCCAAAAGCTTTGCCTTTTCAACCGGGTTCGTGAATGTGTGGTCATTCTTTATAAGAGCAGGAACCGAACTAGCGTTGTTCCTCAACCTTTTAACGAATGACCAAAAGTTTTTACTTCCCGCGGAAAAGTAAAAACTTTAGCGCTGCTCGTATAAAGCCTGTTCGCGTCTAAGTACTGCGGTACATGAAGATTTCACCTATTTGCGAAGCAAATCAGTATGGGCACATTTGTTATTGCGTCAATTCCTGAATGGTTCCTCTCTGGATCTGACTGCCAATTTATACGTCAGATTAAACCAAAGATTTGTTTCTGGGTTTAATCGAAAATATTCATCCCTAGCCTTATTATATTCACCACCATTTCTGCCATGGGATCGACGTTTGAGTCAAGGAAAGTTTCCAATTAAAATGCCCAAAAAAAATCGTTGAGGTCAGCCAAACGAGCATCCTCGTAGTTAAAAATAGAGCGTTCCGTAGCCATGGGTGGAACCTCGCGAAGAGCGGTAGACGCGGAAAATAACTCAACGTATTGGCCTTCTGAAGTTTTACGGCCTGAATGGCGTAACCAAGACGAATTATGAACATTGAAATCACCAGCAACAACAATTTCACTGTTCGGATAATTCGAAAGAATACTCGATATTGAGTCGGAAAGAGAGTCGAAGCCAAATATGGTAACCTCTCTTCCCGCGTTTGGGCTTTTATACAGGAACCCGAAGTGCAAAAGATGTGCCCTGATTCTGAACTTAACCCATAGACAGTTAAATTCCGCATCATACATGCCAAGAGGTTGCTGGTATTGGTACACAACTTCATTGCGAATGTACATAGCAAGACCCCTATGAAAATTAAAAAGGGACATTAATATTTTATATGTACTATATTATATATATTGGTACTGAAAACAAAACTTTAAAACACAAAAACCTGCTTGTTTGTTTAGTACTATTTCTTTGATGATTTTTTGACGATTATTCGAAACTTAAATGACGATATTTTTTTAAAATTTATCGGAAGAATTACGATTTTGTGAAAATTTCATCTGGCAGCCCAGCTTACAGTGGCTCAAAGCTAGGATTTTCAGATTTGAAATCAAAGAGATCAGACCGAAAAAACAGTATATTTGATTAAAAATCTGCACACATTTTATTAAAAACAAAATTCATTACATAGCGATAAAGAAAACTTATTACAGACATTAAAAGCAGTTTAAACAATACATTTTAAAGCTACGTGTTAATTATTAAGTTAAATATATTTATCGCTTTTTTGTATTTGCAAAATTAATTACAAGTATTGGGTTATTATTTAAGCCTGATAAAACTCATAATTGTAAAAAATAATATAAAAAAAATAAATAATTTATTCGAAAAACCAGTATATATATGGCGTCAAAATTTTAAAAATATTATATTTCAGGCATCGTATAACTACTGCGAAGCGCAATCTGGACATCCAATTCTGGGCCAATTTTTTTGAGCATGCCGCGAATAATACAAATAATGTTGGCCTCCAAGGCGGCAATTGTTACTGATTTACCAGTATAATCAATCAACTTAACGTCGTACCACAGGAATTAATCGAGAGTCTGGTTTCACTGAAGCAATTTGATTTATTAACAAACCCGTTAAGCCAAAAATGAGCCTCAAAGCTGAACATAATTTTGACCTCTATAAGTGTCTCGAGTTTATAACTGATTTTCAAAGTAAATCTGGATAATTTGGCAGTGTTGTTTAAGCGTCAATCTATTCAAAATGATTTTCCAGAGTATATTGATCATAAATGTCAAAATGTTTCAATTCTATTTCACAAAATTTTTTATATAGCGCACACCAAATCATGAACAGTCACAACTCAAAATTGATCAAAATCGCTGTTTTTGCATAAATAAATTCACAGATCAAATCTCTAACGGTCACGAAATTTTCGTTTGCATGTCTCTTCTATTTGTGTCTAGAACAGTGTCGCTCACAAAGAGAGCCACACTTAAAATGAGAGAAACACACTAAAAAGAAAAATTAAGTTTTTCGATGTATTCTTTCTTAAAAGACTTGTTTTTTTGCATTATAAATTAAAAATAATTTTAAAAATAATATGTACATCTGCCAAACAAAAAATATGTAAGTATATGCAATGGGATACGAAAGGGATTAAAAAAGCTAGATACTTATCCGTGTGTTTATATGAAAGTGTGGACAAATCCGA
Source organism: Wohlfahrtia magnifica (assembly GCA_023159175.1). NCBI lineage: Eukaryota > Metazoa > Arthropoda > Insecta > Diptera > Sarcophagidae > Wohlfahrtia > Wohlfahrtia magnifica. The sequence continues at coordinate 800,437 of JAKWBJ010000527.1, forward strand.
ATCTAGATTTTTTTAAATGAGTACTTACTGTCATATATTAAATATTTTGCACAAACAAAGCCCGATTTACATACTTGATTAGCTGTTTAATAAAGTACTGTCAAATAAATGCTTTATTGATTTTCTATTCTATGTAAAAGGATATATCGCAAAAAAAAAAGAAACACAAATGCAATCGTATCTCTCTTTTTGGTAAAGATGTTAATATAAAAAAGAAATAGAGTGTAGAACTTTTAAAGCACCAAAATATTTTAACAAAAAAAATTGATTCATTTAAAGAACAGTAGGTGAAGTTAAATCATTTTTCTTGTGTTTGATAAAATCTATCAACTTATCAATATCAATTTCCTTCTGATAGCATTTGATTTTTCGCAATGTCTCAATATGGCTATCTGTTAGCTTGTTTCTGAATTTGTTTTTTATCTGCGACATTGATGAAAATGCAGACTCGCAGATATATAACATTTATAAAAGGTTTAATATTAAATAACATTAACATTAATATTAAACAACATCCTACTAATCGGATATTTTTTGGGGCAAAAATTTTTCCAAAAATTGACACCCATTTCTCATCAGTGTCAATTCCTCTTCTATATTATGTTGTAGATTTTCTAACGAACACGTTAAAAGATTATTAAAAATATGTTTATAATCCATTGCAAGCTCAAGAAATCTTCAAATCTACCTTGAAAGTTTTCCAAAGGTAAATCTATTTCTTTTTTTATTTTTTCTAATTTTCTTGATTTAAAATTATCTGCACTTTTGGAAATTTGGATAAATCTTGGCATTGAATTTGATTTTTCAAAATGAAAAGTTGCATAAGTTCTGCCATATTTTTAACTTTGCCTTGTAAAACAAGGTTTAAACTATTAATGTGATGGGTTATGTCAGCAAAGAAGGCTAAGTCGTAGAGAAAATTAAGAAATGTCTGCATATTTGCTACAATCATGTGTTTGGAAAAAAAGCTCTAACTCCAATCGAAGATTGAAAAGACGCTCTAAACATTTTCTTCGACTTACCCATCTAACCTCCGTAAACATTAACACGTCACCTTAGTCTGCATCTATTTCTTTCTGTGAGAAAATGCGTTGTGGCCTCCTTTTAGGCATTTGAAGATTTCTCCTCTTAAGCAAATAATCTTTGGCTAGTATCGGATGCGTCTATACTTTCATCAAAACACACGGACAAGTATTTAGCATTTTTTATACGTTTTTTATACGTTACTTCTCCAAATAAATGCATTATGGATAAGCATGGTTCTTTGAAAAAATTTCCATCTTCAAAAGGGCGACATATTTTACTAAAGCAAACTAATAATATATGTAGCTTTCATTTGATTATCAGTGGTGCAATCTAAAGAACTGCTCGCATGTCTACTTTGAACATAATGATTTTTAAGTTGATTTTTTACTAATTGGTTTCTATCATTTCCAGAAACACAATGCAGTTCAGGATGTATTCTACCATAATGTCGCTTAAGACAAGATTCCAACATATTTTTTATTGCTTGATAACATACAAGGCATTCAGCTTATTTATATGTATTGATAGAAAATAAAAAAGTGTTTTCCACTCAAATTTATGTAGCTTATCAAACTTCTCATTGTAATGAGCATAATATTAACTCTCTTCTAAATCACGTTTTAAAAAAATCACGAAATTAAAAAAAAACATAAAAACATGCTATACAGTCGTTCTCCTTTGGCAATAAGCAAAACACTGTTTTAAAATTGTGGCGCACACACATTTTTTGTTGTACATATGGTTGCCATTTGAAATAATATAAACTAAAAATATGATTTTTTTATACAAGGATTTTATAGCATTGTTTATTTATTACAATTTCTTAAACTTTTGATAAGAAAATAAAACAAAAATATTTTTTAAGGAATAAGAAAAGCAACATCCAAAAATACGGTGTGATATACACTGGCGAGCAAAGCCGAGTACAAAATCAGCATTTTTATGTTAAATGTGCTATAAATTAATAACTAAAAGGACGATTTTTTTGTAATTGAAAATAATTACTTTTTATTCATTGTAGGATAAAAATATTTATATAGAATAGTAATAGCACAACAAAATCAAAAAGGTTCAATATAAAAACATAAGGCCACTCCAAGCATACAGTTTTGCACGTTTTTGATATGAATAATAAAAGTGGTGAATCACATACTGAAAATAGTAAATAATACGCAATACGCATGCGTTGGTGATCTATTTTTGTTAATTCCTATCATTGTTAATTTTTATCAGTAATAGCAGCTTTATAGAGCAAAATAAAACCAAAATGAAGAAAATTAATATTGACGTCGAAAATTCTATAGTATTTTTGACTGAAAGTGGATATTCATCTAGAGTAATTGCAAAAAAAGTTAATTTGAGTCAACGTTCAGTGGTTAAAGTTAAAAAAAGCGAAATGCAGCTCCTAAAATGAATGTTTGAGATCGCCCTCGGTTACTAAAGGATTCAGACGCGCGCCCAATGGTCCGAGAAATGAAAAAATATTCCATAAAAACACTCAAACAGGCTGCTATTGCCATAAATAGAGAAGTCAGTGAGTGAACAGCTCGTAGAGCACTTCACAGAATCGGTTTAGTAGCAAGTGTTAAAAAGAAAAAGCCAGCTCTTTCAGATAAAAACATAAAAGCACTTTTGGAATTTTGCAAAAAGCATGAGCATTGGACCATTGATGATTGCAAGCGAGTTATTTGATCTATTGAGACAAAAATCTGATGGTAAAGATTATTTTTGGAGCAGACTTCATGCGTCAATTCAAAAGCATCATGTAAAACAAACTATTAAACGCGGCGGAGGCAGCTTGATGATTTGGGCCTGTTTTACATGGTGGCACTTGGGTCCAATAGTAAGGATTAATGGTGTAATGAAGAAAGAAGACTACCTCCAAATTCTGAAAACCCATTTATCCGATTTCGTTGACTGGAGCGCCTATCCAGAGGACGAAGTCATTTTTCAGCAGGACGGAGACCCTATACACACGGCCAAAATTGTCCAAAAATGGTTGTCTGAGCAAAAATTTCAGGTAATTAAATGGCCAGCGTAGAGCCCGGATCTTAATCCGATAGAAAATTTGTGATACATATTAAAAATACGATTGGGAAAGTATAATAGAGCGCCTACCAATATTGAGGAACTTTGGAACCGTGTGCAGTTATAATGGGGAAATATTCCTAGTGAATTTAAAGAGAACTTGGTTGAAAGTATGCCGAGGCGCATAAAAAATGTTATTAAAAATAAAAGATTATGGATACCATACTAAAATTGCAACCTTATAATTGCACTAAAGAATCGTGCAAAACTGAGTACTTGGAGTAGCCTTATGTTTTTATATTGAATTTTTTTGATTTTGTTGTGTTATTACTATTCTATATAAATATTTTTATCCTACAATGAATAAAAAATAATTATTTTCAATTACAAAAAATCGTCCTTTTAGTTATTAATTTATAGCACATTTAACCTAAAAATGCTGATTTTGTACTCGGTTTTGCTAGCCAGTGTATAATTTGAAAAACTATGTAATAAAGGTTAGCGGTATAGTTGATTTTGGTACATTTCAAGAAAATTTCTGGTAGACTTTTTTTAGCAGCCCTGGTTGTAATATTCACGAAGAGAATAAAAAAACAGCCAAATATCTTCGTAATCTGAACAATATGGATGAGCGACGCTGGTCTAGAACATAATCAACTAACGGTTCAGTTATATGTCACTCATTGTAACGCCATAGTTGCAACGTAGCTAACCAATCTTTGGGCCACACTTTGATCGATTAGTGGTGACGTACCATAACTACATAACTGACCAATTTAATTTTACAATAATGTTTCAAAAACAGTTTTTGCCTCTCTGAACATTTGAAAATTCTGAGATGTGACTGTTTGTCATTTGGTGTGGGATATAAATAACTGTTAGCTTTTTGTTTAATTGAAATTTTTGGTATAAAGTCACCGGAATTATATAAATCATACAAAAAAAAAGTAGTTCTTTGCTTAAAAAACGCATGCGCACATTTCTTTACGCTTTATCAAATTGATCGCAAGTAAAAATCATAAGTAAGTAAGCTAGTTGTCTCAACTATAACGAATAATTCATACTTTTAGAGCCGCCAATTGTCCATACAGCAAAAATAATCATTTTAGAGGCAAAAAACGTCAATCGTCATTTAGCCAAAATTTTGTTAAAAAATCATCAAAATGGCGATAAATCGTCAAATCCGGCAGCTATGACTGTAAGTAGCAAACAAATATTTTTAATAATTATCCCAGCAAATAATTTTATTTAATTTTTGTAACTACATACTCTGTATCTTTATAACTAATTCTCTCCAAAATTTTTACTAAATATTTCAATGTAGACTAATATTTTATGGAGCCACCTTCACTTATTAAAAAATATTTTATCGAAAATACATTTTTTTTGTAGTTTCGCTTGAATTATTTTGCCATCCTTTAGCAAGAGCAATTTTTAAGCTCTATTTGTTTGTAACTGCGCTTTTTATACTCGGCGGTCTAATTTATTAACTACATGTTCTACGGGGTTTACATATATCAGGTGACTAATAAAAAGAATGGAGTTGATCTTCAAGCAGGTTCAAATACGTGAAACGATCCATAGTTTTTTCCATAAAAAACCTAAATGCCAATTCTAGCCGGCCATATGCAATGCTTGATAACCTTATAGTTCGGCGTAATTCTAGCTTTGTGGGGGTAAATACATATGTATACTTTTATGTGTGACTGTATGTATTTTACACAAGAATTTTTTGAGTTTTTTTATTTTGTTGATGCTTTTTTCCTCATTTTCTTTATGCTGTTTTTTTCTATACAACAACAACATAAATTATAAATTTATAGCCTTTATAGCCTAAGGCAATACACTTTTTCAATATAATTGCAACAATATGTTGTTGTTATTTTGTAAGTGTTTATACAAAAGAGCATGTTAGCAGTGTTGTCAATTTAGCGCGTTTCACACTATATTAAGCGATTTTGAACTACCGAAATCTCGCATTTTTTCTCTTAAATGCTTTTTAAAAAAACGCGCTAAGTTAGTGCTTTTCTATTTGCAATATTAATATGAAATAGAAAGTCAATAAATTGAATGAACGTATGAATTTGTATTAACTATGGACTTGGAATGTTTCATGAAAATTACGTTATTCCAGATATTTGTACAAAAATTAATAAAAAAATGGTGTTTTTGAAATATATCTCAAATCTAAGGGCTTTCTTTTATTTTAAGTAAAATAAAAAATTATATATTTTGAAGGAGAAAGCTAAAACATTAATTATTAATTACAATACTAAACTTGTAGTTGTTATTATAAGAAAGTTTAAGTTGTTATTATAAGAAAAGTTACCAAGGGTATCATAGGTTCATAACAAACTCTTTCCATCCACGCCTATCTAAAGTCAATGACCTAATCTGGCACCAAGTCATTCTATAGGAAGCAGCTTATTTTTTAATCTGTCTTCTCTAGGAATGGGCCGGCTTTCCAAATCTTCTGCTTCCCTGCAAGTTTCATTCAATGGCCAGTTTCACCAAGTCGTAGTTTGGTTTCCTCAGAGTGTAACTTATCCATTTCCTTCTCAGAATTTTCTTCATTAGAAGATCTTAGTGCGAGATTGTTCTGATCAGAATATTTTCAAAGTATGCCGTAGACAGCGTTTTATAAATGCCTGAATGTAAGTGACACCAATCACAAAAATAGATGCACACACTAGATATGTGGAGAACGCTCTATAGCATTCAGTCGTCCAAAAGATTGGCTGCCTAGACTCAATCTGTTCTAAACATCAGCATTAAAACCGTCGGAGTCTTAAGGATACTTTCGAGATAGCAAAAAAACGGGACATCTCCCGAGTTTCTGTTTCCAATTCGAAGGATCGGTACTATCCTGTTAAATCTAAAAATTGTGTGCTTGACTAGAAAGATGAAATAAAAAATATCAGTACAATCATTTAAAGTATCTGCTGTTCGTCTGAAAACAAATTTTCACTTTTTTTTGTATTTGCGATTTATGGTATAAAAAAAAGGTGGTGCTATCCTGTTGAGCCAGACTGTACTAAAAAATCTTTGTAAAAATGGAAATTTGAATAATATAATTTTTTTTTTTAAGTTTCAGTATATTTCTCTGTTTTTAAATATTATTAGCGCTTTTTATAGCGCGTTTTGATTACAAATAGTTCCATAAATTATAATTTAGCGCTTTTTAGCGCCTTTTGAGAAGGAGGTCTAAAAAGTTGACATAAAGCTAAATCGCGTTCAAAAAAAGGCTAAAAAAGCTAAATATTTTGTTTTCGGCTAAAAAAAATAAGCTAAAATTTTAAATTGTTTTTTAATATATATTTTTTTAGTTTGGTATTAGATAAGGTTTATGTAGCACTATATAAATTGTTTTCTTTAAATCCAAAATAAAAACAATTGTTTAGGTGAGAAATTAGATATCACTTTTAAACCTATTTGATCAGCATAAATGTCAAACTATTAATTGAATGAACTTCAATAAGAATTCAAATGAAATACATTAATGTACACAATTTTCAGTCTGAACCGATTCTGTTGAAATTAGAAGTACAAATACATAGAACCAACTTACAAAAATGCAGTAGTGGATGTTTTTTTATTTTTTTATTTTATATCAGACACCGGAGACGACTAAACCAGTAGCCTTTCGTGTGAAATGACACTTATTGTTTCTTTTAAAAGCAATTTTTTGTTACCACCAGTCATCATCTACTTCAAACGTTTTGAATTTTCCTTATAAAAACAAATAGGTGACCCAAAAACTGACAGGATCGGAATAAAGGGAATGTTAACCTCGTTTATAATGTAGTATATTTATATAGATTCTCGGGCAATACCGGATGAGTAAAGATAGTTATAAATAAGGTTGACGAAAAAATTGTTGGTAAATTTTGATTTTATTTAGTCAATATTATTATTAGCCATCGGCTAATATTTTAACTTATATTTATGAGAGTTGTGCAGAACCTGAAAAAAGGTAGAATCCGGTCTCAAGGGTGACGAATCAAAGTTCCCAGCCAATTTTCGGCAAATCAAAAACGTCCATTGCCATTGTAATAATCTAAAGTTAGTTAAGATTTCTTTCATTTAATATCCTCATTCTTTTTCCCTTTTTTTATCCCCCGTACTGATTCACCTTAAAAAATATACATTTTTACACTAGCGACGATTTAAAAAACTTCATTGACCAGAAATATAAATTGAAATGTCATCTGTTGACCAGAAATGTAAATTGAAATGTCATCTGTTAAACAAGTGCTCCATTTGCACAATCGAATAAATTTTGTCCGATTTATGGGAAAATTGTATATGAATAATAAACACAACACAGGCAAATAAGTTCACAATAGTAAAGAAAAAAACCAGAAAAAAGTAAATTTCATTACTAAGGTAATAACACTTTTTGAGACATTAAAATTAAAAAACAAATCTATAATCAAATTAATTTCTTGTTTCGTTTAAAATGAAGAAATATCAAGGATTTTCAAAATGTAACATTTTAAAAGATAAATACAAAACCCTTCCTTTGTATTATTTTTTTTAATGAATACAAAAAAAGGAACGGCAACAAATAGCAATATTTTCAACTTTTCTGTCAAACTCATACGAAAAAATACGAATTTACTAATTAATATAAGCATATAAGCAATGCAGAAACTATTTTCTCTGTGATGCTGCAATTTTATTTTTTTTCGATAACAGACTACAATGTTTGTATTATTTTTGCTCTATTGTCCTTTTTTGTGAAAATATCAGAAAAGGCTAAAAAAATCTACATGAATTTTTGAAAAAAGCTAAAAGTTAAATGAAAAATATCGAAGCTAAATTTAGTTTAATAAAAAGCTAATATGTTCACACTGCAAGTGAGCGAATAAAGAAAGAGTGTACGTGTATATGCTATAAAAATATGTACTAGCAACAGCAACAACAACAACAGTAACAATATAAATAATAAGTATAAAAAATGTTTAATGTCTATAATTTATAAAAATGTTTAATAATAATTTATTGTTTGTTGTTGTTGTTGCTGTTGCCTGACAAAGTGTGAAAGAGAAGAATGAGAGGGGAGTGAAATTACAAAAATTACATTAAATTATGCAACAACAAAAAAAAACATGTAAAAATACCAAGAAAATATCTTCATAAACAAAATTTTATTACAATTATTATGATAAAAAAACAGAAAAAAATCACTTTTGCAACATTTTAATAAATATTTTAAAATTAATTGTATAAGTATGTACTTGCAATGTAAAGCATAATGTTTATCTATTTTCTGCTTGAATATTATTTTCAAGATAATGCTACATTCCATCCCTGATAAAAATTTTAAGAAAACAACCCTGTTTTGTCGTTAAAATGATTCATAAGCGATATTTCTATGCAGGGTTTTAAACAGCACGTGTTTGTAATTATTTATGCCATAAATTATTTAGATTTTCTTTTCAGATTTTTTTTTTAAATTCTTATTCCAAAATATCCAATATAAACACTGTCGGCGACAGGGAATTGTTAAATATTTGAAACAGAACTTAGCTTTCGTTTTTTGATTCTTAATTATTAAATTACTTACAAAAATTTACATTTAGTTACAATCCAGGTTGGCAAAAAGCCGGGATTTATATTGGGTGTTTTTATGTTTTTTTTTTTTTTGGGTTTTATTGGGTTTTATAACTGATTCCAAATTTCGTTCAAGTCGACAATATTTTTGTTTGTATATACATACCATAATAACGTTGTTTTAGTATTTATAGTGCAATTTTGCACTCTGGGTGGGATCAAGGCGGCATTTTGAGCTGCTAAAACTCGGTGATCGGAGCAGATTGTAATTACTTCGTTTGAATTATGCTTTATGAGAAAAACGGCCGGAATATAAAGACAGACATGATTAAGTTATTCTTTTGCATGACAACACCCGACCTCATGTCACAAATGTTTCAAAACAATTATTAGAAACGGTAAAATGCCGCCGTATTCTCCGAAAGTTGCTCAGACCTCTTTATACGGGCTTTCTTTACATGCCATTTCGCTATAATGGCCTGTTTGAATTATGGAACGCATTCGCTTTAAGCGCAAATCACCTCCTTCTACGGCTAAAAAAACCGTGGATTCACCGTTTTTTAACAAAGAGTGTAACGCAACACATATTCATCTCGTTTAAAGGCATTTCGCTTTACGTCATACATTTTCAGAAACTATCTAGATAAATAAAGAAATACAACATCGGCTTCAAAGTTGGAGCGCCTTAAAAGACGAAATGGGATTTGGAAACTGGCTCAGAGGTGGGGAAAAAAAGTAACCAATGATTTGATATATTTTTTATTTCATTATCTTTTTTTGAGCTTAAAAACGGAACAATAAGTTTGTAGTCCAAATACGTAAATTAAACTTATTTTTGTTGTAAATAAACTACGAAAGCTTAAAAAAAAACTCACTCGTGTTTTTTTAAATATAATACCTAAACCCACACGGGTTTTACCTAGTGGTTGCCAACTATAGTTACAGTACAGTTTTGCCGAGGATATTGTAAATGAAAATTTTCGAAATCCTAGGGGCATTTACAACACCAGGATTTCAATAATATAGAGTATTTTTCGACCTACATATGCTCGTTGCTGTAAGTCTATATTGCCCTCTTCGCCACCACACATTACCTTATACAGATGAGCCCATAGTTTTCAAAATTATGACGCTATCACTACCGTGTTTCACTGGAGATGTAATAATATTCATATCATATGCCGTGTTTAGTTTTTATCAAAACAGTAACTTACCATCTTTTCTAAAAGTAGAATCGTATAGACCCATAAGTCTTTTATATAAATTATCAAAATTATTTGAAAGATTATTATCGAACTTGTTGATTCCATTATAAAATGCAAATGCATTCCAAACTAACAATTCGGCTTTAAACAGAAACACAGTATGATGAAGCAAAATCAAACAGCAAAGTTTTTAGAAACTCTAGTAATAACGTAATAAGAAATACTTTTGAAGGGAAAATATATTGCTTAGCGCTTTTGATCGATGTCTCTAAACCTTTTGATAATTTATGGCATAAGGAATTACTACACAAAATAAAGAAAAAAGAGTACATTTTTAAAGCTCTTCCCAGCCCGGCATCCTTCAAAGTAGTTCCTATGCTGACATGCCAACTAACAGTCGGGTTTTTACATCAACATTTGCTGGTAACGCGGACTTTTAAAACACTAACGAAAATCAGAAAGAAGCATCTAGATATTTACAGGAATATATACATATTCCAAATGTGGAAAATAAAGGTTAAAATCATTTTCCAAGTAATACTATATCTTGAGTTCATATCGATCGCCGACTAACAGTATACATAAACGCTAAGCTGACCAAAATGAAATTGAAGTCAATTTAAATTAATTAACTAATAAACAGCAAGTCAACTTTTAGTCTGGTTTCCAGACTGTTTCTTTATAATAATGAGGCACTGACTTAGCCTCAAATGTAGAAAAGATTCAAAGACGCTAAACAGACGAGTTATTACAACTACCTCCTGGTATATAAAAAACTCAAATATACACACAGTTCTGAATTGCCTTGCTAAACATTTTGTATCTTATTTGACTAAAATTGAGCCACGTCCAAATCAATTAACCCGTAACATATAAAATAATAGAAGTCACATACGGTTTAGAAGAGGTTATACTACAGATCTATGCCAAAGACAAGAAGGAAATATGCCATGTTTACAATGGAGATGAATTATTATAGTTTTAAGATTTGAATAATTATTGTTTTTTCATTTCTTTTACAAACGAAAATACGTACTATATATTCAGTTGAAGTGCCTTATCAATAACGCCACACAGTTGCTCTTTCTGGGGATCAACACAACATCAAATAGCCAAAATTTAAACTTTCCTCAATCAATGCCTACGACAATAAACGGGATATTCTGGCCCAATTGGATTACAAATGACCAGTTACTGGTGGGCTCGAACTTGTTGCCAAAGGTCAATTAATATGTATATATGAAATCGCAAGAAATTACTTGAAATGGATTTTTCAAGGCATCGTATACACGGTCATCCACGCAATACCTGGACAGCCCTTAAAGTATTTCGAAGTGCGAATCTTTATATCTCCGCCAAATTAGAGTTCAAAGAATACATTCTCACTGCTCAGATGTGGAGCAGTAATTGGCTGAAAAGAGAAGAATACGGAGAGCATTGCACCAGTTTATGACTCCCTAATTTAAGAACAAATTAAAGGAGTGTATTAGAAAGTTAAAAAATCTGCTGGAATTGAGAAGATCTGCTTCTTAGACTGTAGATTCAGATTATTCTATACGGCGCGTAGCAAAAAACTGGGAGGATGTGCGAAAGATGTGGAATATTTAAAGGAAGGTTTTTACCGCTGTTGTGTGGTAGGTGAGACACCCTCCTACCAACCAAATAGTTCCTGGGTTCAATATCAGGTCAGGCCATCTGATAATTTTCAACGGCGGCATCACCTCATAACATTAGCTAGCGACTTGTTATGAGTATTACGCCATGAAAAACTTCTCTATAGTCTCGGGAATTATGTATGTATCCACGTTGTATCCCAAAATATCCTAAATATTGCCGACTACGTCGTATAACTGCTACCGCTTAGTACAGCCTCATCACTGAGATTTAAGATACGTGATATTGGATGCGTTATCATAATCTAAACCTTAAGAAGGCACCGGAGTTGATAACATCAGCAATAAAATAATCACGAAGTTGGCACTTTTGGCAAAAAGTTTAATTCTCTTCATTATTAATGCTATTTTGCGCTTAGAACATTTTATTTTATTTAGAAGTTCATAGTAACATTGGCTAGTAAAGCCATAATAAAACTGTTCAGGATTGAAATAGACATTGGCTGTTTTAACAAAATAAAAGAAAATAAGAAAAAGAACCTAATGCAACTCAAACAACTAACTCAAAACAGCAATATAATTGACAATGGCCCTTTTAACATCGAGCCACAGATCTTTAATACGAAAGCTGGAAATGACCTCACGAAAGTGGAGTCACCTTGTATGGCTAATGAATATATCCAAGCTCTTCGAGAAAGTACTAATTAAGAAGTTACAGCCAGTGCTGACTGAAGACGTATTGTATTACTAAGTATTTCGATAAAGTATGGTATGAATGGTTCATACATAAATTGAAACAACATTTACCATCATTTTGTAACCTATTACGAGAATATCTAACTCAAGATAAGTTTAAGATCAAGAAAGGGATTACTTAAGTGAATCTCAGACTATTAAGCCAGGAGTAGCCAAAGGAAATACCTGTTAACCTATAATATATCCGATGTATACCCGTTATATGCCAACATACAATCATACCCATACCTCAACATTCGCCGATGATGCAGCTATTTTAAACACCCATCAAGACCCGCTGGAAGCAACTAGCTATTTGCAAGATCAACTAAGCTAACTAGGGAAGCAACTAGCTATTTCCTAAGTTCCCTAGATCGTTGGCTATTTATATTGTATTCTGTATGGAAAGTCGAAATACTGTAGGATGAATAAATAATAATTATAGTCATGGTGGTATTGATTTTAAAACCTAATTAGAAACTGTAGTTTTCCTTTAAGAGTTATAACACTCTATGTAGACTTTAATTCTACTAATTATTATATTTTTTGCTCGTAATTTAATTTGTTATTAATTTGTAAATTATCAAAAATGAGCTTACAAGGAATGTATTCTTGAAGAGAAACTGTTTGTAATGCTTTGTACCACGGACTGAAAACGCGGAAAAATGGATTCAGGTTGGGGTTCGGGTTCGGGTTAATCAAAATAAAAAGTTTAGGTTCGGGTTCTAAATTTAATAATGTACAAATATTTTATTAGTATGAAATTTATTTATTTTTCAAAGTAATTTTGCTTTAATTTTATTATTAATATACTTTTTAAACTTTCTTCTTTTAAATTTCAATGCTGAAAAGACTCTCTCGTCTCCTAGTTGTGTAGCAGGTACCACGAATATATTCTGAGCCGCTTGTTACAATGTTGGCGTTCCCGTTTTATGTTACTCCCATAATAGTACAATGATTTTTTTCTTTTCTAAGTCTTGAATATTTTTCATCCTGTGTTCGCGGAATGTTTTTATTGATATATAGAGTCAAGTCATTTGTTGCACATTTGATACATTTTTTTAATTGCGGAATGTTTTGTGACGTTTCTTACATAAGATAGCATTCACAAAAATCTAAATCTTTTTTCAAAAAAAAAAAAAATTTCCATAATTTCTTAAATTTGAAAACATTTGAGTTTGTTGTTTTTTTCTACTTTGAAAACATTTATTTGACAAACTGTATGCATATTGATTGCAATTTCATTTTTTTATACAAGCTATCAATTGAATCGGTGACATTTACAATCGAAGACTTTCTTCCCTATCACCTTGTAAATTTTTGAACAGAAAAAGAGTATTTCCCTTTTTACTATGTTTGATGTCTAGATTGTGCTCTGGTTTTTTTTTTTTTGTATATTTCCAAATCTGAACCCATTAACCACTTCTTACATCGATTCAGCGTGTTCGAATTCAAAGTTTTTAGAAATACCGGTTCAGGTTTGGTTTCAGTCCCTGCTTTGTACTATAAAATGAGCACTTTTCGCTATCGGTACTAACGTTTTAAGAGATCAATAGAAAGTTGTATACAATAGCTTCGGCCCGAAATACTTGAGGTGACGAAATTATTTGGCTTCAGAGATCTAATTCTGCTAACCCTAACATTGTTACCAAACTACAAAAGGAAAAACGATGCATTGTTACCCACATCAAGAGGAATGCTAACGATGAATAGTGCAACGACGTTATGCCGTGTCGAATGAGTCGAGACAGAGGCTTATATTATTTTCCATACAAAATTGCAAGTAATTAAAAATATATTTTTAATTGTTTTTAACAAATTAATTAAATTATTTATAACAATTTAAGGAAAAGGCATATTTTAAAAATCTTTTAAAGAAAACTATATTCGCATATTTTTTCATTTACCGCTACATTACATTTGATCGACATTCATAAAAACTTTTAAATATATGCAATAATAATAAATATTAATAAATATGAGTTACTTTTAAGATTCTAAATCATTTAAATGGCATTCTGGCATTTATTGCATAAACGATTTCCAGTTTCGAATAAGTACGCAATAAAATCATAATCATTTGTATTATGGTATAAAAAATAAATAAATTCTTTATTTTTATTACATAAAGAATTAAAAAAAATTCTTATTTATTTGAAAATTTATTTAAAAATATAAATTTTCTTTTATCTTTCGTTTTTCATCGCCTTAAATGGCAGAAGGTGGATTTAAATTGTCATTAAGATTTATTTTTGCAGCCATTAACCACCATCAGTTTAAAACAAGAAGAAGAGGAAAGGAACTGGCACACACACACTCTATCATGTATCCTATAATTTTCTTTATATTTCAGAAAAATTTCCACCACCACCACCACTACCACTACAACCAACACTAACCCCCATAGTAAATTATAATCACCTGACTTGTATTCATTTCGCCATTCCCATTTCTTTCTAACATTTTCCAAACTGGCAATCTAATATAACATCTTTATGTAATTATTTACGATTACAATATGGATTACATATATACGGATATATAGTATGTATATAAAACATTTTATATACATATCTTTATATACATATATGTATACATATATGTATGTATATAAATATTGTGTATAAGAGTACATTTGTAAATATTATCACAATGTGTATTTACAATATTTTACATTTTATTTCGCTTGAGGCGCAATTTTCTTTTTTTTTTTTTTTTTTGTTAATTTGTATTAGAAAACATTATCGAGCTAAGAGGAGCTAAAATTATGGTCTTAATAGATTTGATAACTTTAAAAATATTCTGAATAAAGGGATGGCATGTATCTTTTTAGAAGAGATTCTATGAGTAGTGGAATTTTAATTAGATAATATTTGCAATATTTTTCAGTGTTGAAATGAAATTACTTGAAATTTGTAAACAAAGTACATACAATTAAATTTAAATATTTATCACTCTTAAAATAAAAAAATGGCTAAAAAGAATAGACAAATTTCATGAAAATTAAGCAAAAGTGTGCCACTGTATTATGGCATGTAAGACACTCGCCTACCAACCAAGAGGTCCTCGGTTCAATTTCAAACCATACCATCTGACAATTTTCAATGGCGGTATCACTTCATAACATTGCTAGTGATTGGTTATGAGTATTTGCGCTGTGAAAAACTTCACTAACTAATACAACTGCAGTTCGGATCATTATTCTCCATATATAAAAAAAATGAATATTATTTACATAAAATGAGAAAATTATTATTGTGCATATTTTTCGATCTATTATGGCTTTCACGTTCTTTGTAAGACGTTCAAGGTTGTCACATATGTAAAAATAGGACGTTATATACGCACATATTAAATTTATAAAAATACTTAAACGATGAGCATATTTGCAATAAAAAAAAATATATATATAAACGTATAAAAATTATACACATTTTAATTAACCGGTTATTCGTGTTAAAATCATCGGTTTATTCGGTATTGATATTTAAAAAAAAAACCCTATTCGACAAATCTAAGAAAACCGGTTACAACCGGTCGAATAATAACAAAACATGAATTTTGTAGTTTGAACTTTGAAACTTTATCTTTTATAACTTTATATATACTCGTAGAAATAAGTTGTCTTATGTTCGTCGTTTTATAAGTCGATAATCACTAAACTGATATACAAACTAATAAATGCTTTGGAAAGGTGTATTTGACTGATGGTTTTTATTCAACTCATAAAGTTTGTTATTCATATTCATAAAGTTTGTTATTTAATGTCTATATTTTTAAAACGGTAATAGAGTTTCTAAATTTAAAGGTTCTGAATTTGGTCTAAATAATTTTGTGGTCAATGTAAATCATCACTCAAAAAGTGGTCGAAATAGGATATTTTGTTAAAATATTTTAGTTTTGGTACTCACCATGGGTTGTTGTGGTTGATCCTTCATGGTTTGAATTTGTGCGGTTATTTGATGTTGTTGGAGTTGATGATGGTGCTGCAGTTGTTGTTGCTGCTGCTGATGTTGTTGCTGCTGCTGCTGTTGCTGTTGATGATGATGCACGGATTGTTGGGTCTGTTGAGCTTGAGTATGAGCACCAAGTTGATGATGTTGTTGCTGTTGTTGTGGCAATTGCTGTTGTTGTTGAGTATGTAAGGTTGTTAAATGATGTTGTTGTTGAGTATGCTGTTGATTAGTTGTTTGTGAAAATTGCAATTCTTGATTATTTGGTATTTGCTGTTGTTGCTGTATATGTTGCTGATGCTGCAATGTATTTAATTGCTGCTGCTGCTGCTGCTGTTGTTGTTGTTGTTGTTGTTGTTGTTGTTGTTGTGTATTATTTACTAACAGATTATTTGTATTAACCACTGTATTATTATTAACGTTATTATTGTTGTTGTTGCTATTATTATTATGATTATTTGTATTTGGTGAGGGTTGAGGCTGTACTGTTGCCGTCACTGTTGTTGCAGCCACTGGACTTATTGTCGAATTTGCAACCTGACGTGGTGAATGTGCAGTTGTTACTGTAGCTGTGACTGCATTTAATTTTGCAGCTTTAGCAGATGGTTTACGACCACGACCCGTCTAAAATGGTAGAAAAAAGGAAAAAAAAATTTTTTTTAAATCCATTAGAATTTGAGTTTTTATGATCGTTTGTGTGTGTATGCATTTATGTTGCTAACAAATTATGATGCGGTTTTCGTGTTTTTATTTTTTATGTATGAATGTATATAAAATTATTATTATTTTTTTTAATTTATAAAATAAAATGCTTTGCCTCAATGTAATTATCTTTAATTAATATAATACATATTTTGGAAACTATTTTTAGGTTATTTTAAAAGAATAAATCGACGAAATTATATAAAAATTCAAATTAATATATCCATACAAATTTGTTTGGAAAAGAATTTGAAATCAAAACGTTTTTTTTTCCATTTTTCTTTTTTAAATAGTTTGGGTTTTCTGTACTAAAATTAGTAAATGTAGACAGTTGAGAAGAGGAAGTGCCTAAATTTAAAGTTAACATATAACACAAGAATGGCAAAGGACAGTTTCAACTTAAATTACATATGTCCACATACCAGTATTTAAATTATTTTAATTTTATTTTATATAATAAAATCTCGCTAAAACCCTGCGGGCTTCGCTACCCCTACATTAGTTATTATCTTAACTACTGTCTTAGTTATCGTTTTTCAAACTTTTTCCCTTCTTTTAGATCCTTCCGTTTCAAATTCAAACATTTCAGATCCTCCGGGAAGACACTGTAGACAGTCTTCAAATAAACACACCTAATTTTTATATAAGTAGTATATGTATAGCTTTCAACCGTAGCAAAAATATTAAGAAAATCGGTTCAGCCGCGTAGCTGTCTATAAGGCACAAACAAACATACATACATACATACATACATACATACATACATATGCTTTTTTTGACCACTGTATTCATTTTTATATGTACATACAATCAGCGAAATAAATATAGCGTACAACACGTTGTTTTAAAAAGCATATCAAGGTAGTCAGTCCACAATTCCACAAGGCAATGAAAAATTATATTTTTTATTAGAAACATTAATATTTGAGCCATTCTGTCACAACAATTTTTAGTAGTGGCCGCCAATTTAAGACTTTGCAGAGTTTGAGGACGTGCATTCTTGAAAAATGCCAAATATAGCGCTCTGAACGTTAAGAAATCTAGTCAAATCTATGCCCAGATGATTGAATGTTGCCATTATATCCAATTTTGGTACAATAAAATATTAGATAATTAACCTGCTTAACCATAATCCAGTCAACATGTACCTTTACTTTTAAACGGTTATAACTTCCTCAAATTTACGTTATAGCTCTTGATGCTCCTTGAGTTTCGACTTTCCATTGTTTTGTTTTGAAATAACAAACTTTTGGTTATAAAATTGTTTATATTTATTTTTATTTAAAAAAAAAATGCACTTAATCCTGTCAAAATGTGTCAATCAGGCACATACGGAAAAATTAAGGATTATTGCTTCATTTGAAATATTAGTAAACAACAAAATAAAATATAATGATTTGTTGTATACATATGTAAAGGGACCGCCAAATAATTTTTTTTTTTTTTGAAAATGCTATGAAGAAAACTACTGAATATTTTCTCAAATTTCTTTTTTTATTCGAAAGTACAATCCTTCCGGTTAATAATGGATAATAATTTCATTCAAATGGCTGCCGCGGCTAGCTATGCAGTAACCTACACGATCGGTCAAATTTTTAAGCACATTATCGACTGTGTGCAGCTGTATTTCACCAATGGCTTCACGAATATTGTCCTTTAAAGCGTCAATTGTCTCTGGCTTGTTGGCGTACCACTTATCTTTGACGGCACCCCACAATTAATAGTCCAACGGTGTCGAATCGCAGCTCCGAGGTGGCCAAACTACATCAGCTCTGCGGCTGATAATGCGATCTTCAAAAACAGGGCGCAACACATTGAGTGTTGTTTCGGCTGTGTGGCACGTAGCGCCGTCTTGTTGAAACCAAATGTTGCTAATATCCTCCTCTTCAATTTTTGTGAACAAAAATTCGTTCAACATGGCCCGATAACGATCGCCATTGACTGTAACGGCCACTCCTTGCTCATTTTCGAAGAAAAATGGCCCAATTATGCCTTTGGACCAAAATCCGCACCAAACAGTGACTCGTCTTGGGTGTATCGGCTTTTCAATGTAGGCGTGCGGGTTTTCTGTGACCCAAATGTGACAATTTTGCTTGTTTACATACCCGCCAAGATCAAAATTAGCTTCATCTGAAAAGATTTTTGATTCTGCAACATTAACATGATTTTCAAAGTAATGTCGCAATATTTCCCACCGTTGTTCAAGCGTATACACAACTATATTCGTTCAGCGGAAGGATAAAACTAATTATCTGTCAAATCAGACATGAGCTAAGTGTTACTATTCACGAAATAAGCACTAGTTGAAAAGAAAACGTTAGATGGCGGACCCTTTATAATTAGGCCAGAAAAGATTGAAAGATAAATACATAATTGATGAAATTTAGTCAGAGCGGGCTCTAAATAAAACTGATGAGTATTTTATTTTAGAGTTTGAGATGAGTTTTACAATATTCGAAAGTGTTGACCACATCGATATGGACCCAGAAGCAAGAAATACAACTGTTTATACCGAAAAAGACGGAACTGAATGAAATTCATTGACTATATATGCAGAATTCGGAAATTATCACAGACAAAACATTATTCGAATTCATAATGAAGTTTTACCACCTGGAAAGCAAATCTGTTGTTTTGATGCACTTCATCGCACATTTGACGAAGATATCCACATGAAAGGGGCCTACATGGATCGAAATGGCAGCCAGTAGACAAAATCGAATTAAGGGCTTTTATCCGCCTATTTCTGAATGCAGATCTAACTAGACAAAGTTAATGAGTTACGAAGAATTCTGGCATCAATTATTTGATTGCAACATTTTCTGAGACTGCATGTCAAAATTTAGATTTGTAACAATACTGCTACACATACGTTCCGATAACAAGTTAGGTTGGTACATCTGTTGTTAACATACCTGCTTAATCTTAGCGTCAAGAGTACATATGCGAGTATCTCTATGTGATTCTTTATGATCAAGGTAGTATGCCTGGATTTACTTAACAATTGACGACCATTTGGTGGCGTTCAAGTGTTGTTTCAGCAATACATTCTATCAAAGTCAGACAAATACGGTCTCAAAATTGGCTTCTGATGCAGAAACTCGATACGCTTTTCATGGAGTTGGAGTGGAGAACACCCTAATGATAAAAACATGCCATAAATTATTATTGACTATAACAAAACCAAAAGCGGTGTAGATACGCCTGATCAAATGGCACACAGCTATTCCATAAGACGATAAACAAATCGATGGCTCATCGTGCACTTTTACAATCTATACTACGCAAGGACGACTTCTCCAATCAGCTGAGTACATCACTGCAGTCAAATAAACGATGGTGATGCTATATGTATCCACCAGAGGTAGGCAGAATGTGTAAGCAGTATTAAAGTATTTGTAGCAAAGATACTTGCAACAATCATTGTTCAAACGTCCTTGTGAAAATATATACTATTTAATTTCGTTAATAAAAAAAAAAAATACTAAAATATTTTAAATTACAAAAATACTGCGTAAAAACTTTGCATGTGTCTTGAGACACATTATTAAAAAAAATATTGGTAATTTTAGTTTGTACGCTATATTTATTTCGTTCGAAAAAAATATAGTTTCTTATTTATTATATCTACATTGAGTTCTTCCCTAAAGATGTTTTAATTTGTTAAAAAAAATTCCTGAAATAAAAGCGTTTGGTTTAAAAAAAAAAAAAAAACGGAATGAATATTGTACCCTACATTTATTTCGCTAGGTGTATACAGCTAAACCTCTTACAACGTGGTTTCCTATAACGCGTTTTCGCTACAACGCGGTTTCCAAAATGAGAACATTTTCTTACAAAGCGGTTTCCTATAACGCGTTTTCGCTATGTATTTTAATTTGAAAAAGGGTTTCTTCACCAAATAAAATTCTTTGCACGTAGTCAACGACAAAATTAAAAAAGGGGCTTTCCCGCAGTTCTAACATCACACAACGATTTATGCTTCTTTCATTTGATGTAATAATTTTTTTTGTTAGTTTGTTGTCGGCATTGCAAATAAAAGCATCAATCTAAAGCGTGTAAAAATTGCGAAAAAATATTCAGTCAAATTCCAGTTAAATTATAAAAAATTTGTGAAATAGTTGTTGTTTTTTCGTAAAATAGTTTTGATAAAATTATTTTAAGGTGAATAAGTATGTTTCTTTTAAACCTTATTTATATGCTTATGTTCATATGTAACTTTATTTAAATGAAAATAAATTTCTTAATTTAGCCACAAAAATGCCGAATGAAAAAAAACGACGTTAAAACGAAATTTTTTCCATTAAATTAAAGACACAAATTTTTGATCAAAATCAAGAGAGGATAAGTGATGTTGCCAGACATTTTAACTTAAATGAGTCAACAATAAGAACTATCAAACAAAACGAAGAAAAAATAAGAAGTTCGGTAGCATCTGGATCCTCTGTAGTCGAGAAAGTAACTGCTCGTCATAGACCGAAGATAATGGAGAAAATGGAGCAATCGCTTATGGCGTGGATAGAAGATATGACAAAAAAACGATTGCCTTTAGATGGAAATGTACTTAAGGATAAAGCACTAAAAATATTTAATTATTTAAAGGAAACAGGACAATCGTCTATCGATGAAGGCAATCATCAATTCGTAGCTAGTAATGGACACAATTTAAAAATACAGGGAGGAAGTGCATCGCACATACAGTAGAAGGTGATGAATTTGATGAAATAACAATGGCTGATATTCAAGAATTAATTGCGGACGACGAAATAAACGAAGCAGATTTAGTGACGATCTTTGCGATGTTAAAAATAAAAACTTTTCTTTTAGTACGAACTTTTTTTAGTACGAACAAAACGTTCGAAACAAATCATCCTAAGTGATGAGGAGTAGAAAGTTATCGTTCTATTTTGGCTTTAATTTATTAAATCTTTCAACTTGAATATTTCACGTAGAATTGAAATTTTATTTTGTTTTTGTTTAAATAAATGGTGTGTTATTAAATTACATAATATGTATGTATGTTCTTATTTATGACTCAGCAAATAAATACACAAAATTATGTTATATCAAGCACATATTTTTACTATACAAATTCCAATATTTTATTGAAATTTTTTTTACTTTGGAACCAAACCCCTTTTTTTGTATTGAGTTCATATCTCCCATAACGCGATTTCTTATAACGCGGAATTTTCTAGGAACCTAACTACCGCGTTGTAGGAGGTTTACCTGTACAAGATTAATAGAATGCTAATCGAAACGTTAAGATTGTACTACTTGGCAAAAATTGTTAAGATTCTTTTACAATACGAGTATATTTATTTATTAAAAATTCGAAACTAATAGGGCCCATACACAATACCAGCAGGATGGTGCAATCAAGTGATTGCGCAATTTGGTTGAAGACTTATAGCACATCAGCCTGCTGGCAAAAAATTCTTTTTTTACAAAAATTTTAGTATAATGATCGATATGAGTACCGAAAAAATTTGTGCTGCAATTATGATTGCTATTATTTTAAAAAAGAAATAGAAAAAGAAGGGGGTAAAGCGAGTTTGGATGAAGGAATGGTTAAAAACAAAAGGGAATTAGGACACACAAAACTTTTGATAGAGTTGACAGTCAGTGCCGAAGATGACTTACACAATTTTTAAGAATGGAAAAATATCATTTCAATGAATTATTAAGCAAAGTAACTCTATTAATTATAAAGAAAAAAACAATGATGAGAGACCCAATTTCACTGTATGGTCGCTTGGTAGTCTTTGCGGTTTCTCGCTAGTGGAAATAGTTTTGAGGACATGAAGCTTCTAGCGGCTATTATATTTCTTTATTATTTATTTTTCAAAATTTTATTATGAATGAGTTTATTTCACAATACACAATACAAGCTTGGTGATATAATCATAAAAATATGAAACTATTTTTGATTTTACACCAACAGCTGGTACAAACGCACCACTAACCCATACACAATCAATTGGCTGGCATGCTGGTATTGTGTATGGGCCCTATAAACTGGATTTACACCGAAAAAATTCCTGCAATTTGATCTAAAACACCTGTGCAGGTTGGCTTTAAAAGTTCGAAATCAATATTCCAAAAGTATTTCAGTTTGACAGAAAACATGTGTGAGGATTGAACGAATAAGGCTGCAATTCATAACTTACATATATTCATAACATGCCAGGTGGTAATGTGTAATTAGTTTCAGTATGAAGCTGCATTGTAAGGTACAGAGAATCTCACAAATTCGAATCGTCACAAATTCGAACTGTCCAGAAATTAGAACCGGCCATGTCAATGTATTGGAAGCTCTGAATTAGAACTTCCTGTTCTAATTTCTGGAAATTTCGTTATGATTATTATTATTATTTTTTTTATTTTAACTACAAATTATTTTTTTCGCTTATTTTTTGTTTTTTTTATTTGTGGTGTGTACAATTTCGTCATATGCGTGTGAAATTTGATCATACGTGTGAAATTTTACAAAATACCAAATAAACGTAAAAAATACCTTATCTTTGGATACCAAGGTTAAAATATTAAAAAGACGTAATGAAGGCGTGAGTGGAAATCGTTTACCTCAAGATTTTAATGTGACAAAATCTTCCATCAGCTACATAAAGTCAAAAAAAAAACAAGAAATTATGAATATAGTTACCAGAACCCATCAGGAAGCAAAAAAAAAAAATCTTTGCATAAGGCGGAATATGAAGAAATGGAAAATCGCCTTTATAACAACACTGTGACATGAGCTATATTAAAAGCAAAAGCTAAGGTAATTTTTAGTGAAGTGTACCCCGATAAAGACGAAAACACATTTACTGCAAGAGATGGAGGGTTTTCCAGATTTAAAACCCGTCATGGAATACGGTTTTTAAAAATTGGTGGAAAAATACGTTGGAGTGATGTTGGTGAGGTCACTCAATTCTTACACATATTTCGCGCAAAAGTCGCAGAAATTAGGTTATTGGAAACGTAAATATATAATGCTGATGAAAGCGGTCTATTTTTCCGCTGCCTGCCACATAGAACATTTGTCGCTTCTTGTGAAAAAAGGGTCCAAGGGATAAAATTCAAAAAGAACGCATTTCGATTTTACTAGGCGCAAATTCTGATGGCTCACATAAATTAAAACCATTGGTTATTAGAAAAGCTAAAAACTAAGGGGATTTGATAACCCACTTCATTATGACTTTTCGAAAAATGCGTGGATAACTTCCCGGATATTTAATGATTGGTTTCACAAGATATTTATCGAAGACGTATGTTTAATCAATGCATATTTTAAGTTCCACATTTTTTAATTTTTGTGTTCTACAGGTCATGCTTGTAGTAACTGTTCCGCTCATGCACCAATTGATTAACTTCAAAGTGAGGATGGTAATATAATTGCGTATTTATTGCCGCCAAATGTAACTTATTTACAGAAGTAAGTAGCTATTTCAATTAATTGGGGATGTTGGTGATATTGATAAGCTTTTTTCTCGGCATTCAATCCGAGATGCAATAATATTGTTAAAACAATCATGGGATGAGGTACAACCGACAGTGTTAAAAAATTCTTGATTACGACAGCGATGATGATTTGCCACTAGCACAATTGATTTAACGAAATCCCGATTGCAATGAAATTCTTCAACTAAATCTTGATCTTTTGAATGAAATTATGTCAAATAATTCCGTAAATCTAAATGAAATCGAGAAATTTAATGAATTTGTATTTACTGACGGATCTGATGCAAAGAATAGCGATGAGGAGGCTTCAGATAGCAGCGATGTCAATATTGTCAACATAACGCCAGCTATTCCTCATTCCAAAGTCCTTGAAGGCATCAATAATGTTATAAAATGGTGCAAAGCCAGTGATATTTTTGCCAGTAAACACATGTCTAACCTTTTGGACGTCCGTTACGATATAGTTGTATCCAGCTTAATCAAATCAAAAAAACAAACAAGTATTACTGATTTTATGTTAAAATTGAAAAAATTTTTAAGTTTTTCTATGAATTTAATATCTAGAAATTAAATTTTAATGAATAAAAACTGTTTTGTGTTCAAATAAAGCTTAAATAACTAGTTTTATTAGGATTTTATCATTTTCTGTACAAAATAAAAAAATAATAATAAATGTCCAGAAATTCGAACTGGCCGGTGCACAATGTGGTTCTAATTTGTGAGATTCTACTGTACTAACTACTTTCAGCAAAATATTAAATGTACGGTTTAGCCTACCTCATGATAGCATAGGTCACAATATTTCGCTTGCAAATAACGGAAAAATGTTTCGCCAAAAAACTACTGCAATCTGCCGTTTAAGGGATTTATAAAAATAACATCAATTTCTTAATTTCAAATGTTCTCAAAGGCATTGAAATATTCTAAAATTTATACGAAAATGTATATTTTATATACATATGTAAGTATGTCTATATTTTTATATATCATATGCATTTTTTTTTAATTTTCTCTCAAGTATATTTAATTTTTGTACTTATTTCTTTTCATATATACATACATATATGTATGTAAATGAATAAATTTAAAATAATAGAATTAAAAAAAAAATCATTTTAGATAGCTTTGTTTGAGTAGATATGTACGTAAGTAAAATTGTTTGTCTACATTATAAATTTATAAATTAAAACGCATAAATCAAGTTAAAAGAATATTATGCATACGAAATAAAAATGCCATAAATTTTAATAATTTTCTGTATTTTTTTGCATTTTTATTTCTTATTTTTTTATAATATTAATAATGCATATGCACTGCTGCTATATGTCCATAAATAAAGTTAAAATATAAAAAAGTAAACAAATAAAAAACAAACAGATATTTAAAATAAAAATTACAAATACTTTCACGATGTAAAATTTAAAAAAAAAAAAAAAATCAAGCCAATTAAAATACATTTTTACAAGACTGTGTGCTAAAAGCGAAAATGAAAAACAAAGAAACTGGGGTATAAGGATTTACTTGTTACATGGAGCAGTAATAACAAGACGGTATTGAAGTGGTGTGAGGGGCCATAACTGTTTTTTTTTTGTTGGTTGTGTGTGTATGTTAAAGGGCTGATACACTGGCAAATATGTTTATGCAAACATTGTGTATGTATGCGTGAGAAGTACAACAAAATTGGCACACGCATATGTTGTATGTAAGTTTGAAGAATATCAATATGCTTTTGATATTTTTCAAATGTTTGAAGCGTCTGACGTTGTTTGGGATTGGTTGATGTAAATTTACATTTTATTTGTGCCAGCGTAGATATTTGCGGAAGATGTGAATGACAAAAATTTTGAAAATACCTTTTTTCTTTCCTTAGCTATCACTTTGTGTGTCATTAGTAATTTCGCCACTGATTACGTTGAAATCCTCCTTCCTTCCTTATCAGATTATGAGAGAAACAGACATTTTGCCTCCTAAGGTACAATCATTTGTTTTGCTTGGGAGTCTTGCGAGTTGTCGTGACCACCAGTTCTGAATTTATTACAATAATTTTAAGGATATCTTTTAAATTATTAATCCTACTACATTTTCTTGCGTTATACTGTCCGACTTTTTTAAATATTTTATTAATACCATAGATTTTTGACCTTCTTCAGACAAAGAGCCAATAGGCAATTTTGAATTTTGGACTAAAATCGCCAACACACATAGAGATAGATATACTCTTGACTTCGTAGCTTTTGCAAATGTCAAGCTAAAAAGCTAAGATT
Source organism: Wohlfahrtia magnifica (assembly GCA_023159175.1). Taxonomy (NCBI): domain Eukaryota; kingdom Metazoa; phylum Arthropoda; class Insecta; order Diptera; family Sarcophagidae; genus Wohlfahrtia; species Wohlfahrtia magnifica. The sequence continues at coordinate 826,980 of JAKWBJ010000527.1, forward strand.
TAGCGGGAATATCAACAACAGATGTACCAACTTAACAAACAAAAAAAAAAGCACAAATCGAAACGATGGGACCGCCACACGAGGGTTATTCCGTTATCGGTTAAATTGTCATAATAATTTATAATAATATTAAAATATATATTTATTTAATAATTAATAAATAATTTATATAAATTATCAATTATATTATATCTTATACATCTTCTTGTTGTACTCGATTGCACCTATCAGAAAAATAGTATCACATCCCAGGTGTTTAATTGTCGCACCGTGTTATTTACTTACATAAAAAAAAAACAAACAAAAATTCGAATAAAGTATGAAATTTTAAAAAAATGTGTTCTGATGGGCAGCGTTGTGCAGAACGAAATTACTATAGCTGGAAACTACACACTTTGGACTAAATAACCCATATAAAAATACGTTTGCGAAATCTTGCCGGAAAAAGATACAAGCCTTGAAAAATGAAACATTAATTGTTTTGATAAAAAAAATTCGATTTTTTTAGATTGGTCCTACAACCGTCGTATTATTTGAAGTTATGTAGTTTACATTAGCGTTAGTATAACGACACATACATTATATGATGATAAATTGATGGCATTCATATTTTGTAACCGTTCAAAGTTGGTGAAACAAAAGCTTAATTTTATAAATATTTTTTTTAGTTCGAAGTTTATATATATATTATATTAAATAAACAAGCGCTTATATAAAATAAACAAGCGCTGAATATTAAAACCAAATTAATATTACTATCTTAAGAAGAAAAGGAGTACCACAGAAAATAATCCGAATAATAAGAGCAATGTACGAGAACGCAGGACTCTAGGGTCTTCACAATGGGAGCATCAGTCAACCATTCCATACTAACGCTGGAGTAAAGCAAGGATGACCACTTTCACCTGTACTATTTAGCATCGTACTGGATGAGATCCTGAGCGAAGTTTGTTCACAGAGGGGAGGTATAGCTTGGAGTCTCTCACGACAACTCGAGGACCTGGAATATGCAGACGATATTTGTCTACTCTCACACAAGATCTTCAATATGCAATCAAAATTAGAAGACCTGGAAAGACTTGATCGCAATGTTGGAATTGAGATAAATATCTAGAAATCCAAAGCTGTGAGAACTATCAATAATAGGACATAAAATATCATACTACAGGACCAACCAATTGAGTATGTGAATAGCTTCTGCTAGCTGGGAGAAGTCAGTATGGAGAAGCTCATACATATCCAGGCAAACTAAGCTCAGCATATTCAACGCATGTGTAAAATTAACTCTATTATGCGACAGGTTTCAGGCTTATGTCTAACACCAATAAGTGCTTTAGAATAATGTGCAAGATATTCGCTATGGAATTTGACAAATGAAGCGTCAATACTGAAGCAGATAATGCAAAGGAAGTGAGGATGGATCGGTCATACCTTAAGAAAAAATACTTAGTATTACAAGGATGACACTTGAGTGGAATCCTCAAGGATCAAGGAACCACGGTCGATCAAGAAACACCTGGCGACGCACAATTAGCCAATCTTACATGAAAAAAGGCAAAGACAACAGCAGCAAATCGTTTAAGATGAAAATGCTTTGTGGAAGCCCTATTATCCCAAAAGGAGTAACGGAAAAAAATACTGTCAGAGTCGAAGGCCGTAATTGCTCGCACTCTAAGTGCCTTCTGAAATGGTATGTATTTCTATTTTTTAATGGGAATGGTTTTTTAGATAACATTTATTATCCATTAAAATATGTCGTTTGGCTTTTTATACTTATACACCTCTGTTGTGTGGTCTCTTTTATATATTCGCGTGGACCATTAATTTTATTGCCTGTTTCCAAGTGCATCGACAGGTAGAAAAGTAAAAGTATCCCAAAAAAAAATTATTAACAGAATTTCCACATTACAAATGTTACATATTATACAATATTACATTTTATAGTTTCGATGAATTGAGCAAATATTAAGGTGACCTTATCATTTTGCAACACGTTAGTCTATCACCGATTCAAACATTTCTTTGCAAGCAAACGCAACAAACAATGTTTGCACAAACATATTTGCCAGTGTATCAGCCTTTTAAGATTACGTTTCAGACTATTTTTCTTCTCTCTCTGTTTCATAGCCAATAGTAAAATCCGGCAGCTCTAACAACACGTCGCTAGACACATTGAAAGCAGCTGTTGTAAATTTTTTTATTGTTGTTGCCTTTTTTATTTTCGCTGTATTGGTTATCTTAATATAACGAAGGAAAAGAAAACGAAGAAGAAAAAGGAAAAAAGATTCAGCGTAACAGGAAAATATTGTTTGTGCATAAGAGAAGAGCCATAAATTAGCATCATAAATTTTAAAAATATTTTTTCATTATGTTTGACTAATGAATATGTGAGCTGAAATGAAACAAAAAAAAAAAAAAAAATAATAATAATAAAAAAAATATTTTAAAATAAGGGAAAAAGAGGAACTCTTATCAGAGTAAGTATGTGTAATTCGATAAGGCCCATATTTTTACTCTATAGTTACAAAATATATAGAAGTGCCCTCGCTATACCTTTGCAAATATCAAACACTTAACAGCACAGCTTATATTTAGTAGGTACACTAGGGAAAACGTGGAAAAAAAAATTATTTTCCCGGGAAAAGAAAGATAAATATAAAGCACGACTTTAAATATAAGCGTTAAAAATTTATATGTATTTATATATCTTTTATACAAATGTTACCCATTTCTAAGTCAATCAGGGCATTTTTTATTGACTTCTTTAAAGGTATAAACTTTAAAGTCATAGGTACAATTAAATTCTACCGAGTTATAATGTCTAAATCAAGACATGTTTACTTTTTTGTTCTAAAAGGACATATTTTTGTAGTATCGCATTTTTTGTTGAGTTTTTCCGAGAGTTGTTTCCAGTTTTTCGTGCTATATCTTAAATTTGTTTGGCATTATTCTTTCTTTGGCTTTATTCTCTCTCAAAAATATCACAAACATTTTTACCAAAGAATCTGAAAAATTTACTGCAGCAGTGCTTTTTTATATAAAGTATCTACCACTGCCAAATGTATTGCATGATTTACATAGAAAACGCCTCCAACCAAGTTTTATTTCACAAATTATTTCATAGCTTTGAAACATACGGTGTGTGGCCATAGTCGCACAGAAGTGCACTTGTTTAATCGGAATTATTCAACAGAGAATAACAAATAAATAGTAAGTTCATTCAGTTGTGTGATAGCTTTTGATCGTATTAAAGTTGTTGAGTGTAAACATCTGTCATTAGGTTTGTTCAGTAACTAAAAATGTTAAGAATTTGTAACAATTGTTACTGGAAAACTGTTCATTAAATCAAAAAATTTGCAACGAGAGAGTGTCAGAAGAGAGTAATAAATTGAGACACAAAAAAATTCTTGCAAATTCTTGCTGGTAAAATTTTTACTTGCAAGAATTATTCAAACAACTGTTTTGTGTTTACGAGTATGTATACAAATCAAGTTTTCTAAAAAATTGCAAATTAAAAAGATTTTGCGAAATTTAAGAAATTGTAAGTAAAAATAGAGAAAAATTTGGCTTTTTTTTACTCTCTCATTGCAAGTTTCGGCAAGTAAAGTTATTGAACAAACCTATTATAATTCAGTATTCGATTGACGCCAAAGTGTAAACACACATTTTTTTCAATCGTTATAAAAAGACTGATATTCTTCTTTCACGCGAAGGAAATGGCTGCTAAAAGTTATCGATTGTGGTAGAAGCTAACGTTAACATGCACTAACTCAAAAAACTTGTGAACGATGGTTTGCGTGATTCAAAAGTGGTCATTTCGACACAGAAGACAAGGAGAGGCCTGGTAAGCCGAAAAAGTTTGAAGATGAGGAATTGGAAGCATTACTCGACGAAGATTGTTGTCAAACGCAAGAAGAACTTGCATTACCAATCAGAGTCACACAACAAGCCATTTCTCTACGCTTAAAAGGATTGGGATTCATTCAAAAACAAGGAAATTGTGTCACATATGAATTGAAGCCGAGAGACGTTGAAAGTCGATTCTGCAGATCGGAAATGATACTTGAACGCTACAAAAAGACGTCATTTTTGCATCGTACTGTTACTGATGATGATAATGATGATGATATCCATGACGCCAAGGTGATGCTCTATATTTGGTGGGTTGAAATCGGGTTAGATGATCACAGAGGACCTGTACCGAAGACAATTGATTCGTTTGAAGAGAGCAATTAACTAAAAACGACCAGAATATTCGACAAGACACGAGGCTATAATCTTTCATCATGACAACGCTCGGCCCCATGTTGCAAGACCGGTTAAACACTATTTGGAAAACAGTGGATGGGAAGTTTTGGCTCACCTGCCTTATAGCTCAGACCTTGCCCCTTCTGACTACCATTTGTTTCGATCGATGCAGAATGCCCTTACTAGAATACGCTTCACTTCAGAACAGGGTATCAGAAATTGGCCTGATTCATTCTTTACCTCAAAACCGGAGCAACTCTTTTGGCGCTGAATTGATATGCTATCAGAAAGATGGGAAAAGTTGTGCCTAACGATGGACAATACTTTGAATAATGTATCAATTCATTTTGTTATCATAACAAATGCATTTTTCAAATCGGCATTATTAACTTGTATACCCAATAATACACAATATGTTTTACGTATGTAAATATTTTCAACTCAAAACTTTTATTGTATGTGAAAAAAATGGGAAATGAAATTAGCTGAATTTCCCGAGAATCCCGGGAAAAAATCTTAACGTACACACATACTGTGAGCGTTAAATTGAAGTAAACACCGCATTTTATATGAAAAACATGTTTATTATAAATACTTATAACAACAGCGATAAATAAAAAGCAAAATATTGAAATTGATTAAATAAAATAAAAGTGAAATTAATTTTACCAATTTTATCAATCAGCTGTCATTTTTGTACTTTCAAACAATATTACAAACTAAATAAAATTAGGCCGCTGATAATCGATGTCAAATTATTACAACTGCATAAATTTGCAATTTCAAATACACTAAATAGTGATTTGGTTTATTGTGTATTTTAGGCATACTTTTTTTTATAAACTTTAGGAAAAAATTTCGTATTCAGGGTTTCAGATCTTTTTTAAGCATTTTCGCCAAATTCAAATTATGAAATCGCCAAATCATCTTTTTTTAACATTTTGAAAACAAAATTTATATTTTTTTAAATAATAAAGAAAAATATTGAAAATAAATAAAATTTAATTTTTCCGACTTGTTAAAGTTCGCCAAAAGTGGAAAACAATTCGCCATAATATATACATATTTTGCTAATTCTATTAAGCATTATTTAGCAAAAACTGAAAGTGTAGAGTGTTTACTATAATATAGTTTATAGTTTGCCGAAAGCTATAAAACTAAATAATTAATTTTTTATGGTTGAAAACCTGGTTTTCCGTACCTTCGTATACTTATAAGCTAATAATTTAGCTGAATAATATCTGATTTTTGGATTTAAAAAGAAGAGAAGTATACCTTTTCAATAATGTTCTATTTCATAGCCTTGAGGAATATGTGTGAATTTTTCAAGCACACATTAGTTTTTTCCATATTTTTCAAGTTTGGAGTTTTTTCGTACCATTTATAAACCTATTTCGTTGCCAGTTGCCGAAAATTGAATTACGTAAGTAAACTGGAACCTAAAAATCTATTAGTTACAGATCCATATAAAACATAACTGAAGTTCGGTTGCCGTCTATACATCACATTAAAATACACTATGTTCACGAATTTCACACATAAATATGCAAGATAATAATTTTAATTTTTCGTATTTTGTATCAAAAATAGCCAAACATTATCGTCAACTATTTGAAAAATTGCCATGTCACCAAACCGAAAATTAGGTCGCCAAATAACTTTTAAAATCGCCACGTTTGGTGAGAAATCGCCAGATCTGACAACCCTGAACGATATGCATATCAAGGGTGACCGCAAAGAGAAATTAATTTGTGTAGTAGTGTTAGTGAATTTTTGCTGTGTGCGTTGAACAAAAAACCGCACACACCATATGCAATCAATTTACAATGCAACTTGAGAATAAGCTTACAAAAACAGTGAAATACAAGCATTTCTTAATTTCATTTATAATAGTAAACATAAAATTTGAATTTACATGCATTTATCAACAATTCACAACTACACAACTGTACCTAAGGATTTTTGAAATTTTTAATGAGTGTATTTAGAAGATTTTCACAAATGAGTTATGTGCTATGCACAAAAAGTCAAAACGTTTTGCGTTTTCATTTAGTTTGAGATTCTTCACTCGAGAAGATATATTAAGTCGAAGATATATTAAAAGGTAATAAATATTTAAATAAAAAGTTCAACATGCTTAATAAATGTGTATAAAAAAGTGTAAGAGAAACAAAAGAAATAATTAATTTTCTTTTAAATAAAAACCTTTCAGTCTGCAAGAAATCGTATGAAGTTGCGAGAAAAATACAACAATAAGAAAAAACATAAACATAGAATAACTACACTGGAGCATATTCCTATAAACGCACACTACTTTTTTTTAAAAAAAAGGTAAAAATTAAATAAGAAAATATTTAGGGGGCTATAAATTTGTGTAATAAATTAGTTAAGACTTCACTTAAAATATTGTTTACAAAAAAAAATTCATTTGTACTTTAATTATTTTTTTTTTTTACTTAATTTTCGATATTAACAGCCATTTTTAATGGTATTTTCCTATAAACGCACTTTAATGTTTGGGCCATTGTAGCATTATTAATAATGTGTGGATGATCCTTTGTTATGGATTGTTTCAAAAATACGGTCTGGCATTGATTCCACTAATTTTTTAAGCAGATCGGAATCAATTTCCTCCCAGACTTGTTTAATTCTTAGTTTCAGCTCTGTCACAGTCTTTATGCCTTCATTCTGGGCATTATTTGCATAAACTTTACGAGCCATGTATCTCCACAAGTTTTGCATTGGGTTTAAGTCCGGACTACAAGTCGGCCAGTCCAACAAAGGAATGCCATGTTCATTGAACCAAGATTTCGATTGCTTAGAAACATGGATTGCAGCATTATATTGTTGGAAAATGCAATCTTCATCCATTTTTTTGTCCATAAAAGAGAGAAGAGCATCTTCCAACAGTTCGTTATAAATCGAACTATTCATTTTTGTCGGAACAAAACAAATTTTCGACTTGCCAACTGCAGAAAACGCTGCCCAAACCATAACACTGCCACCACCGTAATTACGTTCTGACATCCGAACATCTTTAGATCGCAAATCGTGCCAATAGCATGAGTATGAGTCTGGACCGTCTAAATTAAATTTTTTTTCGTCAGAGAAAATTACTTTTTTCCACTCATCTGTCCATTTCATATATTTTCTTGCGAATTTTAGAGGATTTTCTTTATGGTGTTTTTTTAGCATTGGTTTACATTTCGGCTTTTTCCATTTTATGTTTTCATCGTTTCGTAAAATGTGTGCAACGTGTTTGGAAGTCACAGGAAGATTTAATTTATTCCTTATTTGTGTGGAATTCAATTTGTTGCGGGTTGTTTCTTGTTTTATTAGATTAAGTTGTCTTCTTGTTAGTTTTGTATTACCCTTTGTTGATTTGCGAACTCCATAATTTTGACCTTTCTTAAAGAAATTTCGCATCACACTTTTCAAACGACCGATTTTACGTCCAATTTCTCTATTAGAGCATCCTTGGTCGTGAAAAAATTTAATTTGAATCTTTTCTTGATCGGACAAAAAAGTTCCCTTAGGCATCTTTAAAAGTGATGAAATTTATTGATTAAAATAGGAAAAGTTACAGTAAATTGAGATATTACTATTAGAAACGTACCTTTGGTTGAAAAAAAAACTAAAATTGATAATATTTTATTTTTGGTCACTTTTTTAAAAACAAATTTCGAGTGTGCGTTTATACGAATCTTCCACTTAAAATAGCACCAAGAACATTTGATCGCATAATTAAGGCAAACAACAAAAATAAGAAAAAAAATTGTTTACTTTTAAAAAGTACCGTTAAGTTGTCTCTCATTAAAATAGTTAAATTTTGCTTTTGGATGAGAACAACAAAGATATAACAAAAATACAGAAAAAAATCAAGTGCGCTTATAGGAATATGCACCAGTGTATTGTATTTTTTGTGTAACAATATTCGAAAATTTTTTTGTTTTCAATAAAAAAATATATTGGTGTTTTAATGCTTATTATACTATTATTTAAAAAATGTTATGAAAATATTGAGACGAATAAGCTTTTTTATACAATTATTTATATAATATTACTTTTGTAAGCTTATTCTATAAAGGCGAGGTTAAGCTTATTATAAGCTTACACATACATATAATATTATCAACGGGGTACCGTTTTGATTTTTCTACAATTTTTACGATAGTTGTGAAGCAAAAAAGGTAGACAGCCAAACAAACAAACTATTTTAAAAGACAAAGCGACATATGTCTGAACACATTAACATCTATTCCACAACTGAATAAAATTTGTTGTTTTATTTGTTATTTACTCATTTCCGTTCGGTTCAGCGTTGCAACGCCAAAAATTGATTTCCTGCCAAAACCGTTCACAACCTACCAAATTTTCAAGGAAAAAAATATTAAAAAAGATTTTGTTAATTACAGTCGAAAATTTATTCAGTTACCCAGCCTTGACGCATACTTTATTCTCAAGTTGTTTTGAGCAACTAAAATACTCTTGTTATGAGTTTGATGAAAAACAAAAGATTTGGCGTAAAAATAAGGTATTCTGACATAAAAACCTGATGCCAACGATAACATTAATGAAAATTGTTGTTTATACGAAACAAAGCCACATTTTGTTTCCAAATCATGTGCGGTGTTTTTGAGAGCAAAAACCTACCAAAAATGTAAGAAAATTGCAAAAAACCAACCAAAGTACCAAATAATTTTAAACAACGCAAAACTAATGAGTTAGGCAAAATTATTCATTTGAGTGAATCTTTCATTCGCTTTCAGAAAGATTAAGTGAATTAATTCATTATTTTCTTTCATCTTTCTCAATGTCACATACCTTTCTGAATGAATTGTTTCTTTTTGTGTAAATTGTTATTTTAAAAACAAAAACATTATTATTATTATTTAAAATAACATATTCTTTTCTTTTAGTACAATTTAGAAAATATTGAATAGGCATACAAGAGAGTTCAAAGTGGTTTTAAAATTGTCATGCTAAAAAAAGGACATTTTTTAAATAGGCAAACAAAGAAAGCATAACAAATTTGACAAAACATTGAAACATTATTATTGAACAAAATCAAGTTATTTACTCATACAAAACTTTAGTGACCGTTTAAAGAGTTCTTTTAACTCGTTCTAAGCCGTTGGGTCGAATTGGGAACGCGAGTTGTAAGAGATAATATAAAATTATATAAAATAGAGTATAAATTATAATTATTGAAGAGAATTTAAAAATTTTACTCACTTAGTCTACTGATTTGAGTAGATCTTTGCAATATTTTCAAAAAATTATTTTTGCTTTTCTGTATCACTAAAACAAATCAGTGAAGAAAATTTGAAATTACTCCTTATAGTTTTTCTTTGACTGTAAATAGGTTCTATAAGATTTACACAAATGAAACAAGATATCTTTCTGTTCTGTATGAAACTCGGGTAGAGTTCACTTTAAAAGACATATACATTAAATAAAAGATAAATTAGAGATAACAATTAAATGACAGAATCCAATATACATATTGCTATGTAAAAGCACCAGCTCTTGAACCTTTTTCGACTTTCAAAATGTACGCCTTTCATTAATAATTTGACCCGTTTCCGAAAATATTCATTCGCACGGAACATATGTTGCCATTATGCATAATGCTTCTGAGCATATGAGTATATTCTAGGATGTACGTGGTTTCTTTCTTTCCACCATAGTAGTGGGTCCTGTGTTCTACACAAATACTCCTCATTTAGGTACTTGTAGAATTCACGGGTGCAAGCAGCTAAATTTCTGTCTGGTCTTACTTGTTTGTTAAAATCCAAATCATATGCCTTCCATATAACTGGCACGTTTTCTGTTGCCCCGGTGCTAGTTGGTCTTGCCGTTATCTCTTCAGAATTTGAAAGTCTTACCGTACAAATTTTACTCCTTAAAGCTCTTAAGGCATACTCATATGCGGCATCATTTTTAAAGCCTTTACGCTTAACGCATGAGTCTAAAATAGTGCTTTCTGCATACAAAAATTTTCCTTCTTTGTAAACCTCCTAGGCGTGAGAATATACCCCTTTGAAGATTGGCTTTCATATTTACTTTGTCATTTGAGTGTTGGCATGTGGTAATACAACCTTCCAAAAGATTGCATAACGCTGTAACCTTTGACAGAGTAATATTCCTTTCTCCTGAGAACTCCATTGTTACTTCATAAAAAGGCAATAAAACGGGTATTACCTCACCAACAATTTCCCAATCTTCAATAGACAACACCAGTTCTGGTTAAGCGAAAGAGTAGAAATAACGGCATTTTTAATTTAAAAAATTCATTTTAACATTTCATATGTTGAATTCCACCTGGTCGGAACATTCTACTTTAGCTTAAGCTCAGGGAGTTTCATCTGTTTTTGTGCGGTAAGTAATTACTTGATGCCTGAGAACTTTTATGGAAATATTCAACTATTTTTTTTTTTACTTTGTTTCCGCAGTTGCAGCTTGAACAATCAAATTCAAACTGTGCGCAAAGCAAGCGATTTCCAGCCATTTTCCTTGACGCATTGCAACAACTATATTAGGGGCGTTATCACTTACAGTTGCAGATACTTTGTTGGTTATTCCATAGTCAAAAATAACTTTTTTAAAAATTTGTTTAAGTTTTCGGCCGTGTGCCTACCTTTAAATTCTCCGCACGAAAGCAAATATGACGCTAGTTGTTAACCTCCGTTAAAATTTCCATACAGGCACTTGAAAGTAAACTATTGGACAACGTTTTTCTTGAAGGAAGGCTATATCCCGAACAGGATATTAGTTTTTTAAAATCTGGCTCTTCCACAAGTCGCAATGGTTGGTGTCCTTTTGAAATCATCTTCAAAACTAAATTGTCTATATGTTGCTGCTTGCGAATTGGTGAAGGTCTATGGAAGAATTGTGTTATTCGGTTTTGGTGGTTTATTGATCGTACTTGAGAACTAGTTGAAGGTTGTTCTTCGATATGTTCATCTACATTTACTTGTATTGCGGGTAGGTGCCTGCCTTTCGATATTCAAAGGTGTTAGAGGGTGCTTTGATTTCAAATGCAGTCTTAATTTGCCGTGGCTTCCGCCAGAAAAACTTAACAAAGTTTTACAATATTTACACTTGATTTTTTGGCTATCTTCGTCCTCAAAATGCAACCAAATTTCACTAAACTTTCTTTTCGACATTTAAAAAAATATAATTTTTTTAAACTAAAAATCACTTTTTATACTTTTCTTCTTGCCAAATACACTTTGCTTTGATTCTAAGAACGTTGGGCTTATAACGACTTTTTCAAATCTGGCCTGCTAACACAAAATTTAATCATTTAAAGCTATTTAGACTGTTTGGTAACTCTAGCAATCATAATTGCAAGAAGCTTTAATACGTACACACAAATGTACAAGAACAAATACATACATAGGCATTTGCCACAAGAAATTTACAAAGTTCTGTACCGTAAAAAACCGAAATCCATATAAAAAATTAAAAAAAAAAAATTAAATAAAGAGCATACATATATCTTTCTTATCAGTATTGTCATTCTTATATTTTTTCGCCATTTTAAAACAGTTTGGTAGTTTGATTTGCAACGAAAACTTCTCACATTTTTGAGTTTAGTTTCATAAGAAACTATTTTTATTAACATATATAACTGTATGAACTTTCAATTATAATAAAAATATGTAATTTTAAATTTTGTGCACCAATTTTTGGTTGGCTGAAAACGTTTATTGTGGATTTTTTGAACATATTTGCTAGGAAAACAATTTCTTATGCGGCAACGCTGATTCCAATCAGCTCAAAAGTACGAAAATGAAAGGAAAAAGAAACATGTTAGTAAACAGAAATAAAAAAGTGAAAGATGAAAGAAATAAAGAGAAAATACGGAAATGTTTCATTCTTTCACTTGAAAGAATGATTCAGTTGAAGTAATTCATTCATGAACGACACAAGCCTATTATTTAGTTGTGGAATAGATCTCTATGAGAGTAGGCGTATGTCGCCTTACTTTTAAAAATTGTTTGTTTGGTTTTTACCTTTTTGGTTTTTCTCTTCAACACACAGCAAAAATTTACTAACACTACTATACTACTAATTTCTCTTCTTCGTCACCCTTGATGCAAATACATATGCATGTATGTGTACATAGTTTAAACCATAAAAATGTTCATATAAACTATACTAACAATAATAAAATACATACATATATTTGTAAATGTTATTAAATAAAATAGCAATAACAGCAATACTGTTACCTCTGCACTTACGTATACACATACATACATACATTTACTTATACCTAAATGTAATTAAAAATAAATACAAGAGACCATAAGGTGAGAAAAGAAAAATAAATTATGCAAAAAAATAGGTATTTAAAAAATCTAAACTTAGAACATCCAACATACATACATACAGTGGCACAGTAAAGTCTGCATACTACCTCGAAAAGCGATGTTTTGAGTTATCTACGAACAACATACATACATAGCAACAAAATAGGCACATTCCAAACAAATTCAAACTAACAACAAACACAAAATTTTGAGCAAAAAATGGTTTTCCAAAAATCGTTATTAACAAAAATAAACGAAATTCATTTTTAAACACAGAAGAGTCTACATACGGCTATGTAGAAGAGTAGATCAAGTGCAACTCCGTTCTCAAACAGTAATACCAACCACTTCAGGCATCTTTACATGATATATATGTGTATGTATGTATGTAGGTATTTTTATATATAAAAATGAATGTGTGTTTGTATGTTGATTTGTTTCTTTGAGCCTTATGAACAGCCAAACTGCTGAACCGATTTTCTGGAAATTTGTACAGTATCTCTCTGTATGTATGAAAGGAATCAAAGGCTATATAAATTTTAAAAATTCCATCTTGGCTTTGCCACGCCCATACAAAGTGTATATTTATTCGTCTATATTTTCAAAATTGTAACAGAAAGAATCTTTAAATTCGGTCCAAATATATTTATAACAAATGATCGGAAATTGACAAATGGGCGTGGAGCCTTCCATACAAAACAAATGTTGCTTTCTGTATATCTTGAGAACGGTTAGAGCAAAAGTTTCTGAATTTGGTGTGAATGACTTCATAGTCAATACAATCACCAGGCATTGGACAAGTGGTTTAAACAACGTCGTGAACAATATACATTATCAGTCAGTAACTGGGCGAGATTGGTTAAGTGGGCTTGGCACCTTCCATTTATACTAAATGTTAAATTTTGTATATGTAGAGAACGACAATTATTTAAGCTTCGGCTATCTATCCAAATCAGCCGAAAAGCGGGAATTAAAGCAGTCCATATATATATGTAGGTACGCATTTTATATATAAAATGTAACGTGTGTTTGTTTGAAGACTGTATACAGCTAAACAGCAAAACAGCGCATTTATGATATTAATTAAGACTTGGTAGCGAAGCACACCGGGTTTTAGCTAGGGTATACATAAATCACAGTAGAAATGAAAAAGTTGTTTTTAAACTTTTTTAATTAAAAATGTAAGTTAATGAATTTTACTACAGAGAAATTTTTATTTATTTTTTAATAAGAAAAAATTATAAATTACATTTTTACTTCTTTAAAAAAAATTAAATTACAACTTCTCTATTTATTTACTTAATAAAGCTTGTAAAAATAAAAGCTTTACTTTGATGATGACGATTGACAGACGGACAATATTGACAAATCGTTACTCTGGCAGTGTCAAATATTTAATTTTGTTTTGTGTTTCTCTCTTTTTGATTACTTTTCATTAAAATTTTTCTTTAATGTTTATGTTTTCTCTTATATCCGCTTTTCCTTTTACATCTTGTTTAAACAAATAAAATGTAAATAAAATAAAATTGAATTTTTTACATGAAATTTTTTTTAATGAAATTTTTAAAGATACATTTTCCACAGAATGCTGATTTAATTTAATTAACAATTGTCTATATGTGTGTGTATGTACATATCTATATACATATGCATATACCCTGTTGGATAACGAGTAGCTAACTACAAGTGAGCATTTATTTACTAACTTTAATCTATCTACTACTCAATGCAAAATTTACATTAACTAAAGAAAGATTCTAAACTTGTTATATTCTGTGCAGTAATTTTTTTGTTTTTGGTAAGTTGTTTGTTCTTTATTCGGGTTTTTCATTTGTGTATCACACTTTTCGTTTGAAAGACTCTAAAATTGATTTACAGAAAAGTGCCTCCAAGAAGCCGCCAGAATAGGTAAAGTTCCTTATACATACATACACATTTTAGTTTTTATTTATATCTTCGCTGCCCCCATATTGATTATTATTCTAAGCGTTATTTTAGTTACATTTTTCACCTTTTTTCCACCTTTCGGTTCAAATCCAAATACTTGAGATAACCTATAGTTGCTTTCAGAAAGACACTGTATAATCTACTTAATTCCTCAATTAAAATTTGCCTGAGTATGTTCTAGTTAAATATCCGCTTCATGCAGCTCCATGTAGCTGTCGGCCACTGTATTCGCCTAGCTGTTGACGCCCCCAAATTCAGTGAACAGCTTAAGCTACGTTCACATTCGTCAAATATTTGACCAAAAAAAACTTAGCCACTTTATTATAGAAACATTTCCTTTTATGTTAGTGTTTCTTAAAAAATTATTAAAAAACAAATAATAATACAAAAAAAATATTTAGATTTTTAAATTAATTAATTTAAAAAATTTAAATAAATAATAAATAGAAAAAGAGATATTTCAATAAAATAGTGATTACGTTTTTTCTATAAAGAAAAACATTAAAAATTTGGATAAATCGTTTTATTCTGAGAGATAAATATAGCAGCTAACTGAACAATAGTTATTTTACATCTAACATGCAGACTAACTTTTAGCTGATTTAAATAAAACTAATTTACAGTTAATTTAAAAAAAACCTGCCTAGAACCAACGGAAAAGCGCTTAGCTTATAATAGCTAGCTACAAAAAGTCAACTAGAAGCTAACGTTTAGAAAGTCAACTTTAAGTTAATTGGAAAGTAATGCAGAGTTGGGCAATTTACTACCGCCTAGGACATCGCAATATTAAAATAGTTAGTTGCTGTCATCGAAAAGTATTTCAAGTGCCAGTCTGCATTAGTTGTGAAATAATTAGCTTAAAGTTAGTTTTGAGTTAACTCAGTTTCCGACAGGGTATGTACATACATACATATGTGTATGTTTGATAAATAATAGGTATGTAATCAAAGATGTAAAAGAGAAAAAATAAAATTATAAATAAACAGTTATATCTTACTTGTTGTTGTTCTTGTTGTTTTATTTAAAGTTTCAAAATTATTGTAGTCTTTTTTGTTCTACCATTCCCTTTCTCTATATTTTTGTTTTTATCTTATATTTTATAGAAATTGTTTACATATCCTGAAGGCTTTTTTGTTGTTGCTGTTATTATTATGTATTACAAAGAGAGGGAAAGAGAGAAACTCACTAAAATAAGTGCGAAACTTTTACCATACGAGTGAGTGTAAATGATAAAAAAAAAATTAAAAACAGCACAACTCTATACGAAACAACAACAGCAACGATAACAACAATGTGAAATAATATAACCACAACAACTAAATAAATACAAATAAATTTTCATAAATGACAGCTGTCAGGCATAAATTGTAAAAAGTACTTGTATCAACCAACCATTCGTTATAACCATTATACGACTAACTAACACAATCATAAATAAATATACAAACACAAGCGCGCACACAAACATTAATAGACATAATTAAACCTACAATTTGTACGACTGGTAACATCCTGGTGAATTTATAGGCCAGATAGGGGTTGCATAACTGACAAAGTTCTAATATTTTAACTGAATGTATTGATTTTTCGGTTCTTTATTGTCAAACGGTGATATCTAACACTACTTTGTCTACTAAGCATACGTATACGAACCACTTCATTCAAAATATACATACGTGTTTAAATCAGGGACTGAAACCGAACCCGAATCTGAACCCGAACCCATTGAACCCATCAGGTTCGGTACCCAACAATCACTAGAATTTTTACGACAAAGTAACCAGAGCACAATCTACACACAAAATGGAGTAAAAATGGAAATCTCTAAAAGCTTACAAGTGGAAAGGGAAGAGTGTTTTATAAATTCTTCGAATGTAAATGTCACTAGTCATTTGACCGGCCGTGGTAGAAATAGGTATTACCGATCAAATAACCGGTTATGGTATGTTTAGAGTTAATTATAAAATTAATAAAACATTAGTACTTTTTTAAATTTTGAACCAAATCCGAGCCCTGAACGGACCTCGAACCTCAACTTTTTATTTGGATTAACTCGAACCCGAACCTGAACCCATTTTTTCCAGGGTCTCCAGCGCCTGGTTTATATTATAAAAGACTTTTGTATTCTTTTAAACATAGTTTAGGCATTTGAGCGAAAAATTTAATATGAACAATACATTCTTGTGAGTCCTCCCAACAAGCTCCAAGTAAGTTAGTGTGAATAGAATTGGTTTAAATGAGCGGTTGACGAACTTGAGCAACGTTAAAATAAAAGATTCATAAGCTTCGATATAACAACAGTTTGTAGTCTAAAAAAATAAAGGGATTATTATTTTCATAAATAATCTTTATGCGGAAATCTTGCCCGTCTCTTGCAGTGTAAGTAGAATCAAATCAAATCCTTTAACCAAAACTCGTTTTTCTACTATCCTCATAAAGGGGATATTACACGACGTGTATTTGTCATCTGACATGTCTTCTGTAAAACCCATCTAACAATACATTTAACAAAATTTCAATTAGAGTGTATTCTAATTTCATCTGACAAACGTTCTGTTTTCAAAAACCAATGCCGGCGCTGATAGGTACAAAATAATTGTTTTAAATAAATAAAAATTTGTTTTTTAGTTCATTTTAATAATTTGTTTCGCATACTATACATAGGGTGCCCAAAATAATTCTTTTTTTTATAAAATGGTATAAAGGAAACTATTGAATATTTTCTCAAATTTCTTTTTTTATTTAAAAGTACAATCCTTCCGGTTAATAATGGAAAATAATTTCATTCAAATGGCTGCCTCGGCTGGCCATGCAGTAGCCTACATGATCGGTCAAATTTTTAAGCACATTATCGATTGTGTGCAGCTGTATTTCACCAATGGCTTCACGAATATTGTCCTTTAAAGCCTCAATTGTCTCTGGCTTGTTGGCGTAACACTCATCTTTGACGGCATCCTACAAATAATAGTCCAACGGTGTCAAATTGCAGCTCCGAGGTGGCCAAACGACATTAGCTCTGCGGCTGATAATGCGGTCTTCAAAAACAGGGCGCAAAACATCGAGTGTAGCTTCGGCTGTGTGGCACGTAGTGCCGTCCTGTTGAAACCAAATGTTGCTAATATCATCCTCTTCAATTTTTGTGATCAAAAATTCGTTCAACATGGCCCGATAACGATCGCCATTGACTGTAACGGCCACTCCTTGCTCATTTTCGAAGAAAAATGGCCTAATTATGCCTCTGGACCAAAATCCGCACCAAACAGTGACTCGTCTTGGGTGTATCGTCTTTTCAATGTATGCGTGCGGGTTTTCTGTGCCCCAGATGTGACAATTTTGCTTGTTTACATACCCGCCAAGATCAAAATGAGCTTCATCTGAAAAGATGATTTTTTTTTGGCAAAATCGGCATCTTCTGTAAGTCGATCGCAGGCCCAGTTTCCCAGCGTTGTTCAAGCGTATACACAACCATATTCGTTCAGCGGAAGGATGAAACTAATTATCTGTCAAATCAGACATGAGCTAAGTGTTACCATTTACGAAATAAGCACTAGTTGAAAAAAAAAAACGTTAGATGGCGGACCCTTTATTAGCTTATCTATTTAAATATATATTTTTGCTGAAAAAATCTATAAATTTTTGTTTGTTATTTTTCTAAACTACGGCGACCATTGATTGCAGCTCCTTCAAACAAAATTTTCTTTGGCGACGCATAGGAAATTCTTGAAAAATTTTGGAATGCTTTCGGATCTTCTAATTATAACTCTTCTATTGCAATGGAACCGAAACCTAATCCTGCGTCCCTTCGAAGTAATCATTTTTTTACTCCATATATTACGTTTTTTCTTATCTTTTATTTATTTTTTCAATTTAATTGCAGTTACTGTTAATAAAATAATACTGCAAGTCGCAACTATTTTACTTTTTACATTATCCATTTCACAAAATATTGTTTTTTCTAACAACAGCTTCAATAAATTTATAACAAAATATTCCGTTATCAGCTTTGATTTTATTGAACATACATAAGTATGTATACGTTCGAAAGCAAATACGATAAAGTGTCTGTATAAGTAAAATTTTGACACACAGACAGACAATTTTGAGATAACATTTGTGAAATAAAATTGAGAAGTCGGATGACAAGAACATATCGTGTAATACCACCTTAATGCATTACATGAGTAAGCGAATATAAACAAACTGTTGGTCGCTTCGATATAACATGTAATATGATCTCTACCACGGGTCAGATAAGCTGCAATCAGGATTAAGATGAAATTTTCCCAACCTAATTGATGAGAAGGATATTTAAAATTTAGATGACGAGTTTATAAAACTTCGTCTTGTCACCTTTAATGATAATTTTGAGTTGTAAAGAATCTTGGTCAAGAGTCTCAAAAATTACTGATGCTGACAAAGCTTTAGATTTCTATTCTTTTCAAAATTTGTCCAAAAATTTAATCAGTTTTCCTATTTCTTCTCAAAGGTCAATTAAAACACAGAAAATTTGCAAAAGTGAATGGAATATTTGTTTGGATCGTAAGTGAATTTGTGCGATTTTCTTAAAGGTTATTTCATGCAAATGTTGCCCAAGGCAACGCCGTAGATGGTCCGTCCGTCAGTTCCAATTTTGACATACTTTTTCCAGCATTTCTGCCGATATCTCACCAATGACAGCTGTAATGTTGTTTTTCATGACTGGAATTGTAACACAAGAATGTAGTCTAATAGGGTCAAATTGTCAATGGACTGCTCCAAATCTCGTTTATTTAAATTTATTTTATGGCACTAAATACATGTTTTTTTTCTTATTATGAATATCAAATGTTTATACTTAACTTATAAATTATTTAAAGTTTAAGTCAAAGTGCAAAGTGTTGTGTCTCTTATTCGTTTTAATTGCAATTTTAAGTGTTTAATATCAGCTTGTGTAGACTTGTAAGTTTTAGTTTCAATTATTTTTATTTTATTTTCGTATAATGCTGGCAGCGGCAGCTTTTGGCTTGAGGTCCTTAGAGCTTAAACAATATGAGACAAGCAATAACTTGTAAACTAAAATGCTCGTATTTTATCTATAATTGCTTAACAAGATAAATTAGTTAAAAAAAGTTTTCAGTGACAGATACAAAATTTAAATTTTCTTCTATAAAAACAATTTTAGTAAAATTAATGTCTAAATTGAATTGACTTTTTTTGTTTGTTCTTAAATAAACATTTGCTTAATTGTAGTTTTCTGTTTGCAATGAATTTTATACGATAGTAAGGAATAAATAAATAAACAAATAAATGAATAATGAATGAATGACTAAATGAATGAATGAATGAGTGAATATGTGCTAAAATAGAAAATATTGTGAATATTTGCATAAAATTATGTAAATTGTTGGCATAAATAAATGAAGGTGTGTGTGCCAAATAACTTTTCTCAATGTTACTACGAAATGGAAATAAAATAAAAAGAATATAAATTCAATTTTAAAAGTCTTTAGCAAAAAAATAAATAATAAAATATTGTAAACATTAAATATTTGTTAAACATGAAATTTTAAATATTTTTTATGTGACAAAACAACAAGAAAATGTTCGAAAGTTTTGTTTGCTTTACTTGATTTCTTCTCGTTTATTTTTTAAATGCTTATAGAAACGAAAAGTAAATAAATTCTGAAAAATAATAGAAATTAACAACAAAAAAGTATTGTTTTTTTTCATTACGTTTTTTCCAACGCTTTTAAATGCTTTTCGTTTCTAATCTACAGGGTAATTCTGTTTAAAGTCATGATTTTGTATGTCCTAGCTGAAAGTGTGAGCGTAAATGTGGCTTAAAAATATCTGCTGTTGTTCTTGTTGCTGTTATTGGTAAATATACAATTCTGCACGAGTTTTACTAAACAAAGTTGTACGTTTTCCAAAATAATTTTCCACAAAATCAAGGCAAAGAAGAAGAAAAAAAAAACGTTTTTCGTAAATTTAGGTTTTAATTAAGGTTCCATTGTTGGAAAATTTTGTCTATATGTATGTATAAATATTATATACAGTGCAGGTTAAAAGTAAATACACAGAAAATAGCTATTTCAAAAAGCGAATATATATATTTATTATAAATTTCTTTATAAGTTTATTTGTTTGTTTGTTTGTCATTCAATCATGCGTAAACGACTAATCCGATTTTGTTGAAATTTGGAACACAGGTTATGCTTAATTGGACCTGAGAGATGTTAAAATCGGAGAAAACGGGCCAAACTAGGTCATTCATGTAAATAAAAATCAAATGTCATTCGTTGGCAATCACATCACTTGAAAACGGCTGCATCGATTAGGCAATTTTATTTTTAAATGATCGTCATAACCCAGTTTAAGATTTTACGAAAAAAAAAAACAAATACTCTACCCCCACTAGAATCGAAGAACAGCTAAACCGATTTGATTAATTTTTCTAAAATGTTCGTAGTACTCTAATTTAATTTTTACGGAAACAAATTTCTATGCCCATTTTTACGCCTACTTTTTTGATATATCTAAAATCGATGAACGCATGGACCGATTTGGCTAATTTTGTTATGTTTGCCATAAAAAACGGTTAATGCACTAAAACGGTTAATATTGAGTTAATGAAAAACAATTTAAAATTGTTGTATTTTTTATATTTAAAATAGTGGCTTCCAGGCTGAGCTAATAAACATTACAATATGTGCGGAGACCAACCATTTACCATTAATTAATTCCTTGACGGCCAAACTGCCTAAAGGGCACTTGTCCAAAATTGTATGACATCTAGACTAGTCAACCATTGCTATGATACATTGCAAAATCTTTCGCTTAGTAATAAGGTCTAATTGTTTTGGGTACCTACTAGATCTACAAGATTTTTAGAACTCTGGAATGCTCAAAGGGAATATCGCCTCTCTAGAGCGTCGCTCTTAGGTTCTCAAGTATGGCAGGCTGAACTTGAAACTCCTGACGGAATTTATTATGGAACATTGTACACTGAGAGCGCATCTAAAAAGGATGTGGATGTTTGTACATTGCGTTAGCAGGCACTAGAGACCTAGGAACACATACTGTGTGAACGTGTGGTTCTTGATAGGTTTAGATGGAGATGTTTGTGGAGACTGTAGACCGGAAGGGGCACAATAGATCCTGAGGGTTGCAGTGTCCTGCAAGAGCGACTGTAGTCAGAATGATAATCATAGTATTAAAAACGTTAATTTTTAAGGAAAAACAAACTATACAATTTGAAAAGAAAATGAATTTTATTTTAACCTTATATTTCCCCCTAATTTTACCATCCACTGTATGCACATTTTCAACTGTTATGCCATGAATACAAATGGTATATGTATTCTTGTATGTGTATGTGTGTGTGTGCAGTTATTGTAGGTGAATTAAGTTTAATTTCTAAATTGAAATTCTTGTAGAATAATGAAAAGAAAGAACAACAACAGCAACTACAACAACAACAAAAATAAAAAATTTCCCTTTACTATTTTATAATTGGCCTTTAAAACAAAATCTTTAAACATAAAAGAATATAATTTTTGATTTAATTTTCTATTCTCCTCCCTTCCACCGCCCCACATATTCTTTCGCATCTTCCGTTTTATTTATTCATTCAAATATTATTTACGTTTTATATTTTTGCTTTTACTTCCGTTACTGCGCATTTATCATGTTTCCGGCATTATTTTGATTGAATATTTTGTTGTTGTAAATTAAATTGCAAATCGATTTCTCTCTTTTTTATTATTCATTTATTTTCCATTTTAAACATTTTATCGATTTTCAATTTAACTGTTTTTTTTCCTCTTAAAATATAAAATTATTCGAGTTTTCTTAAATTCCCAAATTTTCACACTTTTTTTGCTCTGTTGTAATAAGAAGGAGTAAGAGAAAGAAAAAGAGAACAACAAGAAAATTTTTAATTAAAATCATTTCCGAAGGAATATGAATTTTTTTATTTAAATTTTATTTTAAGCATGTCAGATAAGGTTAAAGAAAAAATATGCAGAACGCACGCAGTAAACACACACACAAACAAGAAGTAAATATATTTTGTCTTCATCTATACACAGGCAATTTTGAAGACACGCTTAAAAAGGTATATAATCGGAATTGACGATATACTATAACGTTTGCTCTTAAAATTGGAAAACTTTATATTTTTCTCGAAAAATATTTTCTGTTTGCATTAATATTTTTTTCCATTTAATCCAAATAAAAATTGTGGCAACATTGTCGTGCATTGTGCAGAAATACACAAGCCTATGCTAGTTGCAAGCTTATCTATGTATGACTGTTTTAGGGTAATAAAAGATCTTTAGCGGATCAGGTTTATTATATTATCGCGTGTAAAAATTTGCAGTTTTTTATACTTGTTATTTCAATGAATTCTAAACGTTATAACGTTTCTAACGCTTTCAAGGGCTTAGAAGAAGCAATAAATTCGATTTTAGAAGGTGGAGATGCTGATGAAGAGTATTGCAATAATATTACCCGAACCGAGTGTGGTAACAGATGACGAAGAAAATGTCGACGAGAGCATGATTGGATCAAAGGAAGTCACCAGAAAGAGCCAATGTGACCTAAGTGTTGACCAACGTACTCTTCCACGGGTCCAGAGATCACTGATATATTTGATAGAGAAGAAGATGAATGGAAACAGCTTCAATATCTTACCCCAGTACAAATATTTGAGAAAATCTTTGATGAGCAAGTTATAAGCTTAATCATCACAGACTCAATCAACACAGACAACTTTCAACTAAGCTCTACCGACTCACCATGCCCCGATAAATAGTTTACCAGGGGAAAGCCGGTGCGGCCAGTTTGGCATTAAGAACTGGGTAGCACTTAGTTCCACGGGACATTGCTATGCTTTTGATTTTTATTGTGAAAAATCCGAAGAAGATTTGACTGCCTCCTTAAGATCAAGAGTAGTTAAAAAAAATTTCTTCAGAAGATGACCACTGATCCAGCAAAGCACGAAGTACTTATCGATCATTTTTTACGAGTCATAATCTCTTAGTGGAATTCATAAAAGAAGGATATCGTATCACGAAAACAGACGAGAATATAAAACCAACAAATTTTCTCTCAAAAGCACAAAGGAAATGAAAAAGGAAGATCGTGGGTAATATGATCACAGGTTTGTTAAAATAACTGAAATTCAAAAGGTAAAATAATGTGTCCGCCATCTAACGTTTTTTTTTTCAACTAGTGCTTATTTCGTGAATGGTAACACTTAGCTCATGTCTGATTTGACAGATAATTACTTTTATCCTTCCGCTGAACGAATATGGTTGTGCATACGCTTGAACAATGCTGGGAAATATTGCGACATTACTTTGAAAATCATGGTAATGTTGCAGAATCAAAAATCATATTTTCAGATGAAGCTCATTTTTATCTTGGCGGGTATGTAAACAAGCAAAATTGTCGTATTTGGGGCACAGAAAACCCGCACGCATACATTGAAAAGCCGATACACCCAAGACGAGTCACTGTTTGGTGCGGATTTTGGTCCAAAGGCATAATTGGGCCATTTTTCTTCGAAAATGAACAAGGAGTGGCCGTTACAGTCAATGGCGATCGTTATCGGGCCATGTTGAACGAATTTTTGTTCACAAAAATTGAAGAGGGGGATATTAGCAACACTTGGTTTCAACAGGACGGCGCAACGTTCCACACAGCCGAAGCTACACTCGATGTTTCGCGCCCTGTTTTTGAAGATCGCATTATCAGCCGCAGAGCTGATGTCGTTTGGCCACCTCGGAGCTGCGATTTGACACCGTTGGACTATTATTTGTGGGGTGCCGTGTTACGCCAACAAGCCAGAGACAATTGACGCTTTAAAGGACAATATTCGTGAAGCCATTGGTGAAATACAGCTGCACACAATCGATAATGTGCTCAAAAATTGGACCGATCGTGTAGGCTACTACATGGCCAGTCGAGGCAGCCATTTAAATGAAATTATTTTTCATTATTAAAAGGAAGGATTGTACTTTCAAATAAAAAAAGATATTTGAGAAAATATTCAGTAGTTTTTTTTATAGCATTTTCAAAAAAAAAAAATTATATGGCGGACCCTTTAAGTATAATTTACGTATTGGGAGTACAAATTAATTCGGTTCTTTTATTTAGCTCAAAAAATTTTATTACAATAAAAATTTATAAAATAACTGCTTGCATCTTTTTCCTACCCCCGAGCCAATTTTCGAATTGCGTTTTAGAAAACTTTCTCGCCTTTTGAGGCGATCGGGCTTTGAGTCGATATAATATTTCTTGAAAAGAAGTGATTCAGCAACGTGCTAAAAGATATTGTATCTGTCGACACAGCCAATACTCAGAGGAATCAATTTTCGTAGAATACGACATGTGCTGCATTTGATCGTTACTGACAATCGTTTGGCAACTTTTGCGACGTGAGGTCGAGCATTGTCATGCAAAAGAATAACTTAATCATGTCTGTCTTTATATCCCGTCTGTGTTTTGCAGTCTGCTTTAGCAGCTCATAATACACAACGCAGCCTTCAGCCGTCAGCCGTCAGAAAGTGCAATTTCGAAAAGGGCACATGTCCGAATATTTAAAGTTTACAGGAAATGAAAAAAACTAATTAATTAATTTTTCATGATGTACAATAGTTCAAAAAATTTTACACGGATAATAGTTTGGGTCTAATTTTTAACCGAAAATTACAGAAATATTTGGATATTTACTTTATTGTAGAGCTGCAAAACTATCGATAGTCGACCCGCTCGATAGTTTCGATAGTTTGCAAAAAAACTACCGATACTATCGGATTCTTTCATATGGCAACAATATTAGAATTTAAATTAAAGGAAAAGAATAACAATAAATATTAACTGTTGAAACAAGTAATAGAGACACTTTATTTTTTTCAGTATGTCATAAAATTTTATGTATTGAAGTTTTTTGATGGAAGAGTAATCCCTATATATAGCGAAAATTGTTCAGACCATGAACTGCTTCAAAACTAAAGTAATTAATAAGATTCAGTGAAGGAAAACGTAGTACAACTGTCAGTTTTGATAAACTTTTAATTCGTACTTTAAAGATTAATGCATTCAACCTCAAAAATGGACTTATTCTCGTGTTTCAATTCGCACAATAAGAAAAAACTTATGAAAGCTAGACTTATGGGTAAGATTCCTCGAAATGTATCATTTCTCAGCAAACGGAAACCTGCACCGTAATAGTTACAACAACGTGCTATGGTCTGACGAAACGAAGATTAATCTGCTTGAGTCAAATGCAAAATCGTATGTACGCACATATTTTGGTTACAACTCATACTTTATTTAAGTTTAATAAAGAGAAATTTAAAAACCTGTTAAGCTGTGTCCTATGTAACTTTAAATGGCAAATGTGACTTTGACTACATTTAGTGGCCTCCGTATTTATTCTTAGGATTTAGCGATAGTATCTAAAGTAAAAAAAATCTATCGATGGTCAGCCAAAAACAAAACTATCGATAGTACTATCGATTGTTTTGCAGCCCTACTTTATTGTATTATGTTTGCTTATATATTTAAAATTAATTAGATGTGCCATTTTCGAAATTTATGATATCGAGTATACAAAACTTAACGAAAAAACCATATTAATTTACAGAATATTTTTTTTAGGTATCAAAAAATTAAAGGCAATAAAAATAAAAAATCGTCAAAATGACGATATCCTGACCTGTTGGCTCAGGTAAAAGAATCGAAAAGCTCATGGAAAAAATAATCTTTTAGCTGAGGCACAAGAAACTTCTAGAGCTGAAAACAAGAACTTTCTGACAAAAATTGAAACGAAACTTGAGAAAATTTTTATTGAGATACTAGAAGCCTGTAGAGCGAAAATACGAGAAACTTCTAGAGCGACAACTGAGAAGTTGCAGGAAATATATGAGACGGTCAGTAAAAGAGTAACTGGCGTCGAAGCGAAATTAATAAATTTAGAGAAGACTGTTGACAAAAAATTTGTTGTAATGGAGAAGAAAATCAACAGTCTCCAGTGCCAACAAGAAACATTGCCAAATCTGGAAGCTATGCATGTGACATGTGTGCAAAATGACGAAAATGTTCGGCCCCAGATGGAAGATATGCCGATAGTAATATATATGTAAAAATAAATAAGTATATAATAATAAACTTTTTAATATTTTTATTTATTAAGGTCATGTCAATGTCGTTGATATGTTTTTTTTTTGTATGCATACATGTATCTACATCATATGTATGTGTGTGATTTTGTAAATACATATGTATATACATAATGAGTTTATTTTAGTTTATATTCAAAAAAGAATGCAACTTTTCGCTGTTATTTGCTAATTTCACATAAAAGAAATTCAAATAAAAATTATTTCAAAATTCATTTCAAATATTTTCCAATCGATATAAAAACGAAATGCATCAATATTTTACAATAAAAACTTAAAAAACAGATTGAAAAAGAGCCGATTTATAAGAACTTGTTTCTTTTTCTTGGTTATTTATACAGAATATTTCTTTATTTTCTTAAAGAATTTTTTTTTTTTTTTTTTTGTTTATTTTGAAGTTTTAAAACTAAAAATAAAAAATCATTTTAAATAAGGCTGCCTGTCTGATTTGTTGTGTTGTTGGCCGTATGAATGGCACAGTCAACCAGCCAGCTTGCCTGCAAGTTAAGCTCGTTTTATTTATTTTGTTAACTGTTGTTGTGTTTCTTGTTATAGTATTTTCTGCTTAAGCTGCAAAATGTTTCATTATTATTATTATGGCTTTTGTTTTCGTTGTTGTTGTTGTTGTCAGTTCTAGAATTCGTTTTAGAGTTTTTAGCTGGTTGGTTGCCACACACACTCTTAAGTATTTAAATAAAATCCTTAATTTTCTATAAAATATCGGTTTAAAGATTCATTTTGGAGCACATCGCTTAACTAAATGCTCAGGAGTGTATGTTTTAAGTTCGTTATTGCTAGTGGAGGAGCCTTGAGAGTAACAAACGTTCTTTTGTTGTTTAATTATTGTCAGACATGCCATTAATTTTGGCATGTCAAGTCGTTAACGAATTCCTTTTAATTTTATTTTTTATTTATTTATTATTTTTTTGTTTTGTTATAATTGTGAAGTTTTTGTTCATAATTTTTGTTTTGTTTTTTTTTTTTTTTTTTGTAAGGCGAAAAAAAAGAAATAATTTGTTTTATTGCTATTTTAAGATTTTATGGCTTGAAAAACTAAATTTAAAACACAGGAACTGTTTATAATTTATTCATTAATTTCTTTGAAAGGAAGTTTTCGAATTTTAATTAAAAATATTTCATTAAAGAAGAAATAAATTTTCATTAAATAAATGAATTTCTAAACAATATACAATATATCTACGAGTATGTATGTATGCATGTTTGTAAAATATTTTAAGCTTAACATTTTTGCCCTGATCCATTCTTTATTAATGTAAAATTTCCAAAATTTAAAGGCCATTAAAACTGAAAATTATTTTTTATTATTGTATTTTAAACGAAAAAAAGTTTATTTAAAACAATAAAAAGAAAATATTATTTAATTAAAAAGTTTTTTTTGGGTTTTATTATGCTTAAGTGCAAGAAAAACTTTATTCATTTTCACAAGTTTTACTTTTCCAGTAAATTTTTTATATGCTGTGAAGATATACCATAGCTAAAAATTTTGTCGGCAAGTCGGAATTGTTCATTGATTGGACTGAAATGAAATAAGTTACTCTTTTTTTCATATTAAATATTTGAATTTCTGTTGGCAGATTCCCCTTAATAGTGGTAAACTCAACACATTTGACATTTTGTCTCCACAATAATAAAAGATTTCATCCTCTCTATCTAATTTTGCATAATCAAAGCCTTTTATATATCCAGCTTTGCCAAAATAGTTCTTAATGTTATCGGGTGTTACTTTTTCCGCTGTGGTATGGTAGGTAAGACACCCACCTACCAATCAAAAGGCTATACCATCTGATAATTTTCAGCAGTGGTATCACCTCATAGCATTGTTAGCGACTGGTTATGAGTATTTACACTATGAAAAACTTCTCTAACTAATGCATATGTAGTTCGGAGCCGGAGTTAAATTGTAGGTCGCTTTCAGTGAGCCTAAAAATAGAATCGGGTGCAGCTCATTGAGTTTTTTTTGTTTGAGACCAGCACTCAGGATTATATACAGAGAAGATCGACCAACGCATGGAGATGGTGTATTAATAGCAATTAGGAAATCCATTCCACATCACCGTACATCCAAAATAGTAACGTCTGCAATAGAAAACATTTCCATCATTATATCTATAAAAAATAAACCGGTTACTGTCCAAAATACACCCCTAATTTTGTAAACGATTTAAGTAAACAACATAATGCTTTATATTTGGTGACTTCAACGCCCGTCACACCAGTTGGAACTGTATACAAAATAACACTGCTGCCATAGCTTTATTTAATCACCAACTCAACTCAAGCTACTATATTCATTCCACAACCTCTTTTACTCGCTTTAGTCAAAACTTAATTCCAACACAACCATTTGTCGTAGACATTAATCTTACAAATTCCTCTTTGCATATATCTTCGCTTGTTTCACACCCGGGAACCCTCAACTCAGATCACATGCCCATCTTATGCAGTATTCACGGTTCAACGCTTGAAATTATTCCACAAATTCCTTTCTACAAGCTTGCCAATTGGAAAGCTATAAGAAAATGGGTCGATACAAAGATAAAAGGAAACAATATTCACCGTACACTTGTGACTACTTCGAATATAGAGCATTTGTTAAGCAAAATAACTTACATAGCACAAGAAGCAGAAAAACAAGTTTCCTTTGGAGAGAAACAAAACTGGCAGAAAAAAATTTCTTCAGCTACATTACTTTTAATTGGACAGAGAAACAGAATTCGGAGAAAAATACAAAGGAGTGTTAATCCATCAGAAAGAAATGTAAACATCTGTATTTCAAAACAGATGACTGCTATGATAGATAAGCACGTGTTAACAGATAGAAATAACAGCTGGTCTAAGTTTATTAAAAAGTTGCCAGCGGGTAGCAAAAAAATCATTCATAGCTTTCTAAGTAACAGGACGTTTATTGTTGCCATTGATGGAAGTAATTCCACAGAACGAAATATTCCAGCTGGGGTTCCGCAAGGCTCTGTATTTTCACCCATTCTGTATTCCCTTTATACATCCGACTTTAAAGTTTTAAAATATCAACACGCTGATGATACGGCTCTTATGGCTAGCGGAAAAGTTTCTAATGCCATTGTAAAAAATATGAGAAGAGCTCTTGAACATGTCGATAAATATTTTTCCAAGTGGAAGATAAAGATTAATGAGACTAAAACTCAAGCCATAATCTTTCCATTTAATAAATCCACTAAAAGAGTTCCAAACATTCCACTATGCATTCAGGGAACTGTAATTCCCATACATGATGAAGTGAAATATCTGGGTATAACGTTAGATAAAAAACTAATATTTAAAAACCATGTCTTGAAAACTTGCGAAAAGGCTATTAAATGTGGTCGTGCACTTTTTCCGCTCTTGAACCGCAGATCTACATTAAAAACAAGTTGTTGTTATATAAAATGTGACTTTTGGATCTCAAGTCTGGTACAGTAAAGTCGCAAAACGTTACTCAACATTTCGATTACATAGATATTACAAAGAAGACACCATCAATGAAGTAATCAGTAAATTAACAAAAAGCTTTGAGGATCGAAACAGATCATCTAACTATGATTTAGTAAGGAATTTATAAGTGTATATTTCTAAACCTTCATCTATGAAGGTGAAAGAAGTATACAATACAAAAATTTCTTTAAAATTCAATAGGTTTTTACTATCTTTCTTTTTTAGTGTATAAAAATAAGATTTCAATTGCTGCAATAGTTTATGTAAAAACTCAATCTATGTAAATATTAGAAATTAAAAATTGTAAAACTGTTATATTCACCCATGTTCTGAATAACGCATATCGCTTAAAATTTGCGTTTTCGATTTGAAAACGCCAAACAGGTGTTCTGGCAAATGAAAACACTAGATCTCTGGCGTTTTCAAACCGCCAGTGTATGATGAAGCGATCTGGTCATTTTCATTTAAACTGCACTTGAAAGAGAAAATAAATGGATGTAAAATTAAAATGTAATATGTTCTGTTTTTATTTGAAGAAAAACTTTTAACATTTTTTCACAACTTTAATTAAAAATATGCAATTTAAAATTTTGCTTTGTTTTTGTCAATTGTCGGTATCATTTGTTTACTTATAAACTGGCGATTTATGCAAATAACTGGTCAATTTGATCTTCGAAAAAAATTAAGTGCTAGTGGTGTTAACTTTAAAATTACTTACTCTTTTCAAATTTATGATAATATTATTTGAAACTTATTATGTTCACATATTTTAATTAAAAAGTAGTAAACAACCCTTTATAAAAATTCAAAAATAATTTAAAAACTGTTCAAGCGTCTACAAACATTTACGAGAGATAAAAAAATTATTCAAGAACCTATTTGTGACCAGCTACCCGTGATGAAACTCACCAATTATTCGCAAGTGTTTATATGTAACATCTCTAAATAAAAAGATGAAGCATTTGCGGCCATTGCACTGATATTTTACAAATAAAATTAAATAAAAAAATTAAATGTACTTACGCTTGGTCTGGAATGTCCAATGGATTGGAAGAATCCCTTAGAGTTTTTTTTTTTTAATTACCTCTTCTCTTGCTTGTAGCTTTTTTAAAGCCAATAGAGCAAGTAAATACGCTGTAGGCATTTTAATTTTAATTGGTAGTTTATTAAATACTTTCAATAAAAAATTTTTGTTTAAGCATAAAAATAGTCGGTTTAATTTAAAATTTATTCAAACAACACAACTTCGAAAAAGGCAAAACGCCAGCAAATCGCTTCATTTTCAGAACATGCTTAAATGCGTTTTGCGTTTTAAAAACGATCTGCGATTTGAAAACGCAGCGTTTTCAGAACATGGGCGATTGATAGTCAAATTTTAAATAAATAAAAGAAAAACTCCAAATTGGCAAATTTTCAGTAGAGGCAAAAGACTTTTCTGCTTAATATGAAAACGTATCACAAAAAGGGGTAACAAGAGTATTTTGATTCACTTTGTGAAAAAGTAGAGAAAATTATGTAGGATTTTTACAGTGGGTAGATATGATCAACTATATAACGTTTTCTTGAAAATTGACATATTTTAAGTTGACTCACTTAGGCGGTACAAGTGCGATATGTTTTTAATCTATTTTTCATTTGCTTTTTATTCTTATACATTTTCTCTTTTCTTTGTTTCTTCATTTTCGTTATTGTTGTTGTACATATAACCATTATATTTTACTACATAGTGCAATTTGTCATTATAAATTTTTTTATTGTAAAATGAAATTTTAATGAAATCTGAAGTTTTACTTAACGATGCTTTTAGCATAAGCAACAACAACAACATCAGCGATATTATTGGCAGCACCACATAGTGTTGCATGTGAAATGTAAGAGTAATTTAATATTTCAGCAAAATTTCATTAAAAATGTTTTATTATTATGGCGGCAAGTTTTTTTTTAAGCGAATTTTTATTTATTAATTAAAACAATTTTTATAATGGCAAAAAAAAAACAAAAATAAATAAACATTTTGCTCAATCATTGCAAACAAGGACACATTTCAGATGTACATTGACTCCAACGGATGATCGGACAAAAATGTTCCTCATAGATAAGTCCTTTAAAAGTAAAAAATATAAAAAATATATAGATTTTTTGGAATCTTATTTTTACTTCGGATATGTATGTTTATGAATAATAAGAAAACCATTATTAAATAATAATTGTAAAATTCAATAAAAAAAAAAACAAAAATAACAAAATTTTTTAAACTCAACGTATAATCGTACAAAACAAAGAGTGAATGATTAAAAAGCAGTAATCCACCAATCAATAATAGTTTGCATATTCTTTGTAATCTAGTGCAATCAGTAACCGTCCATGGAGTTCAATATTTCTAATAATGTCACATTTCTTTAATAGACTCCCCAAACCAATTCCTTTCAAAGATGTCTAATTATATAAGGTATGGACACCACGGAACAATTACGGATCAACTAAGGCTAAGTGACACGATTTTTAGTAATGAATTCAAAATTAACCCTTTATATTTTCATGTAACATAGCTTTAAGAAACCGTAAAATCGCTCTAAAATACACATACTTACTTACTTAGGTGGCTATATACAACGATTAAGATCAGTAAGCTGACTTAAGAATATTTTTCCAAACACGTCGCTCTAA
Source organism: Wohlfahrtia magnifica (assembly GCA_023159175.1). Taxonomy (NCBI): domain Eukaryota; kingdom Metazoa; phylum Arthropoda; class Insecta; order Diptera; family Sarcophagidae; genus Wohlfahrtia; species Wohlfahrtia magnifica. The sequence goes on from JAKWBJ010000527.1 coordinate 859,801, forward strand.
TGCGCTTCATCTCCAGTTTCTAACCGCAACTTTAGAAAGGTCTTCTTCTGCTTGGTCTTTACACCGGAGTTTCGGACTTTACACGGGAGTTTTGGTCTTCCCCTTATGCGCCTTCCATCGGGAATAAATTCGAAGGATTTTCTTGCTGGAGAATTTTCATTTATGCGTATTATATGACCCAATCAGCGTAACCGTTTTATTTTGATACGCCTAACAATATTCGTATAGCTCATGCAGCTCATGATTCATTTGATAAGGATACTCCCCGTTGACACAAACAGGCCCATGTATTTCGCGAAGAATTTTTCTCTCAAACACTCCAAGAACAGCCGCATTTGCTTGAGAAGGTACATACGCTTCAGCGCCATATAAAAGAACTGGTAGCATAAGCGTTTTGTAAAGTATAATTTCCATCAGTCGAGAGCGGGTTTTGTTCTCAAGCTGCTTACTCAATCCAAAATAGCATCTCTTGGCAAGAATGGTTCTTCGTTTTATCTATAAATTGATGTTGCTTTACTGCCAGACACACTTTCGTCGACACTCTATCAATGCTAGAAAATACCACAGTAACCTCTCGTACTGTACGCCCAATGATATCGATATCATCAGCATATGCAAGTAGCATATGTTTCCTGGTGTAGATTGTGCCTGTTGTATTAACCGTAGTAGCATCACGTAGGATTTTTGTCCAACAAAATGTTGAATAGATCATAGACCAGGATAAAGTATCGCTATGTCTGAAATCTCGGTTGGTATCAAACGTTTCGGAGAGGTCCTTATTAATTTTACCTGATGATCTTTACTAGCTAAAGTTATTCTGCACAATCTAATAAGTTTTTCAGGTATACCAATGTTAGACATGACCTTGAAGACCTTAGCACGTATCAAGCTGTCAAAAGCAGCCTTGATGTCGACAAAAAGGTGGTAAGTGTCAATTTATTTCTTTCGGGTCCAGGATCTGTCGTAATGTGAATATCTGGTCGATGGTTAATATACCAGGTCTAAAGCCGCATTTGTAGGGTCCAATTATTTCCCTGACTTCACATTTCAATTCGAGTTGGGTAGTTCGCGAACGACCTAGTACAATTGAACTACTCACACAAGTGAACTAAGAGAGTCGGTCACTACAATGGGTCTATTTAGCTCCGTAGTTCGTTGGTTCATTTGTTCTTTCATGTTTTTTTTCGTACATGATTCTTTTTCGTTCATGATTCTCTTTAGTTCGTGTGTCTTTTTTCATGTTATATGAAAAGAACATACGTTGGTAGTGCCACTCTGAAAATAACATGTGCAATCAGTGTTGCCAGCAATGAGTTCTATTGACTCCGTAGTTCATATATCTTTTCGTTTATGTTTCTTCTTCGTTCATATTTGTTTCATTGATATGTTTGGCACTTAATTTGAAAAATAATTAAATAATTTGCAAATAATATACATAATGAGCTTGCCACAATCTTAACATGCAAATTTAGTAAAAGAAATATGAATATTTATGTTAAAAAATATATTATCAATTTTTTCTTTTTATAAGTAAATAAACAATTGAAAACTCGTATGAAAAAGTTATAAAACGAATACAATTGAACGTTTCAAATATGTCTTTTGTCTCGCTGACTTAAATTTCTCTAACGGTCTAATTCATTCAAAAGAATATAGAAAATGGAAAAACGAGTTCGTATAGAGAACAATTTCACATTCATTTTGATCCTCACTTAAAGAAATAATTAATCCAATGACATTTATGTAGAAATCAGTTAAAACCCCGGCAATAGAATAATAAAAAACCGCCTGAAATGCTAGTGTAAATTTGCAAATTTTACGACAAATAACCTTCTAATCGAAAAATCAATGATCATTCAAAAGTTGTGGCAACGGATATCGTTAAACTATATCTTATTGCAAAAAACATGCCGTAAAACGCATTAAAAAATAAGATATTTATAATTACGTCTAAATATTCAATGTTTATAACTGAAAAACGTTCACATAGCGAAAATTTGGATATTAAAATTTTCAACAAAATAATAATAATAATATATGTGAAATCAACTGATTACTGAACAACTGAACTAAGTGAACAACCTAGTTCATTTAAATGAGTTGAACTAAAAAGAGCGATCACTGAAAAGAGCTAAAGAGCCCAAGTCTAATTTCAATAGTTCACATATTACCTGTATTTGGCGCATACGGTTTTGTCTTCTTTCTTATGCACAGGACATAACACACTGAGACTCCAATCATTGGTTATGCGTTCACCCATCCATATGGTGCTAACAAGTTGTTGCAGGCTCCTTATCAACTCGTCACCTCCGGCTTTAAAAAGCTCCACGGGTAGACCGTCAGCACCTGCAACTTTATTATCCTTCAGCCTAAATATTGCCCTTTAAATCGCATTTTCGCTTGGTTGTGTCCATTTAACACTGCCATTGTTATCCTCCGACCCCATCTGTCATGTGCTAACTTTCTGGTCAAATTTACGGGCTTCGCGTCTACTCCTGTACAACTCAACCTCATCACACTCACGCCTCCACATTTCTCTTTTCTTGCGTCGGAACAGGCGTTTCTCTTTTCTCCTTTTCTCCCGATATCACTCTTATGCACCCCGCCTTACAACAGACTGCTGTGTCGCCAAGAAGGCCCTATTTTTTCTGCAGTGGCATTGCAGCATTCCTGGTCGTACCATCGTTTCGTTTCGTTGTGGAACCTTATGAAACCCAACTACGGATTTTGGTTCGTTGTAACAATATAGGAAAATATTATTTAACCCATATCTTCCCAAGATATCAAAATCGAAAATTTCACAATTTCTTTTTATTAATTTGTGCTTAGTACCTTTCGAAACAAGCAAAGATATTTATGTAAATCATTTTTTCTCTTTTATTTATTGACTGATTTAGCACTGCACTTTAAACGTGCCGTTGTAAATACATGAACATATGAATAAAAGCTGGGTTTTTATATTTTAAAAATTCAAAAACATTTCTTTTTTAATTTGTTAACGTAAAGTTTAGCTATTTAACCAAAAAAGATAATAATAATATCTGTCTAACGGTCAATAGAACTGTATATACTCGTATGCATTTTCTTATTTTTTTGAGAGGCGAAAATTACCAAATAATCTCTAGAACGAAAAACTAATTCTTATGTTATATAAGTAGTATTGAATGTAAAATAAAGTTAAATAAATGTTGAATAGCAAGAATTAACGATCAATTAACGAAACTGTACCTTATATGGGGCACTAGGAAGATATGTGTTAATAGTGTTGTCTACAGTGAACACTCCAGACGGCGTCATTAAAAAGTTATATGACTTTGAAAATTGGAAAACGGTTAAAGTAAAAAATGCGTTTTAGGAAAAAATTTAAATTTTATTAACTTACATATATAAAAAGTGAAACAATTTGTTAAATTTTTCTGCGATAGAGCATTGTGCTACAACTAGCAAAATAACGGATTCAAAAATTTTCACTCTACATATTTTTTATTTTTTTATTTTTTAACTCAGTGTAACAGACAGTCCCTTACACCCTAAAAACCAAAATAAAATGTTAACAATTTTTTTTTTGTTTTATTCAATTTCGTAAAACAAGTCCTTGGGTTATAGTGGGTTAAATTATTCCGATAATTGTTCCGACAATAGACCTGTCAATATTGATTTGTCCACTTTTGGTTAACAATTATTTTCCAATTTGTGTTTAAACCTTTTTATGACATCATCGGTCAAGAAAAGTGTTAGAAAGATTCCAACAAAGAGAAATTTATTTGCAAAAAATATTTTATAGGAAATTGATTTTATAGGAAATTGAATTTTTTACTTTGATTATAAGGCTTATCATACATGGACTTTATTTCACCAAAAATTTAGTTTTTTGATCAATTTAAGTGAGCAATTGAACTAATAAATATTTTTAATTAAATTTGTTCAAATAAAACTTTTAAAAATGAACTGTTTTATATAATATTGTTTTTTTTTCTAGTCTTTTATTTAATTATTTCCTATTAATTTAAATTTTTTACTTTTGTAATAAATGTTTTTTGTAATTTTTATAATTTTACTTTTACGATATTTTTCCAACAGTGTGGGATTACAAAATTAAAAAAAAAAATAATAAAAACCGCCTGTTTTGAAAATAAATTGGTTTTTAATTAAAATCTAAAATCTTATAATTAATGTGTTTCTTATTTTTCTTTTTTTATTTCAACATTATCTTTTATTATTAAACTTTCAGAGAAGAAAATATTACGAGTACACATGTTGGTGTTTTAGCAACACCTTGTTTTGCAGTCTTAAATATGTACTGCTACACCAGGTCGAATAGGATTTGCTAAGATCTTTCGTTTTTTTTTTTAAGTTTTATATAAAATCGAAGTTTTAGTTTTAGTTTTAAAAGTGTTTGATTTTAATATAAATTTAAACAATTTACGCTTAAATTATTTTATTTTTTTGAGACTTATAAAAGAGATTATGCCCACACATTTTACACATTCTCCGGCAACGCTGCTCGATATTTTCTTTGTCCATAACCTTCCACGTGTGCTATTATATGATCAGTTGTCCCCATCAGTTTTCTCTAGGGTAATCTAATTTTTCTATCATACGACTTTGATATCTGCGGTAGAAAGGAAAATAATTTTTTGGAACCTTAAAAATATCGAGTTTCAATCTATGGAGAGTGAATTATTGAGCATACCTTAGTTTTATCAAGTCAATCTTTAACATACAAATGTATTTTTATATGGTTTTTATGGTTTTCCATATTTATACGATAAGTTTTGATAAAAACAAAAACGCTGCGTGCAAATAAAAATCCATAGTCCTCGATTGAAATAAAATTTTGAATTGGGAAAGGAACATAACCTACGAGCGCTGATTGAGATTCAAAACTCCAAAACTTAGACAAGTTTTCAAAAATCGCAGAAAGTGTGAAAATGTGAGCTATATTGGTCTCCAATTGCTAATTTTATGAGGACAAATTTTCATCAGCCTTATCTTCACAGGGAAAATTGAGGGTTTTAAGCAAAGATACTATGGCTGATAACGATTTAGATGTAAAGAAATTAAATTTTTTCAAATATACCTATGCCTAGATCTATTTTTAAGTACAACTTAAAAATAAGTTGTCCTATGTTCAACTTTACATTAACTGTCTTACGACTGACATTGACAACTGCATATTGAAACTGATCCATGGTCTTGATAATATTTGTAAAAAGTGGTACAGGTGCGTGAGTGGGAATGGAACCTATGGCAAAACTCGCCAGTTTATGCAATTGAGAGATGTGCTCAATTTAACCTGGGTAGGAAATATAGACAGGACAACCATACTATCTGATAGTCAGACCGCTATTCGAGCATTTGGCTGCTATGAGGTTGACTCAAAGCTAGTTTTGAGATTGTCTGGGTAAACTGAACCAGCTGGGCAGGAACAATAAGGTCAGCTTATACTGGGTCATGTAGGAATTTCGGGGAATAAAAGAACCGATGAACTGGCCTTTCTGGCCAGTATCCGAAAGGGTTCTGGACTGAAAAGGGGGACCTGGAAGGGCATAATCAATTAAAATGAGGATAATGAGAGGGGGGTACTCTTCTCCGGCCGTACAAGAGATTTGAATCCTGCATAGTAATCATTGCAGGCTAAATGGACATCTGAGTAAAATGTGCAGATTCTGTAATGTGGAGAACAACTCTACAGAGAACATACTGGGAACATGTAAAGCATTGATGTACTCTAGGAAGAAGTATCTAGGTACCTATCAGATACTAAGTAGGGAATTATCGAGGTTGGTATCAACCGAAATCCTGAATTTCGTCAGATAAAATATGGTGTAAAGGCTGTACAAGGGGTCGAAAGGTCGCAGTACTTTTATACCTCAATGAAAATAATAGTAATAGTAAATGAAAAAACAAAAGCGACAAAACTAACTTTTTGCCAAGCACGTTGCCATCCCTTTGTTATTTGTGACTCACCCATTGAAATTGTATAAAATGTTAAAAATCTTGCTATAGTTTTAACAGCCAGCTTAATGTTGCAGAATCTTCTTTATGCCTAAATGTACGTCTGCTCTTGGCGAAAATGTGATGTGAGCTTTTGACGGGTCTAGACTCAGTAAGCACATACAAACTCAATGTTACATATAATAATATCGCAAGACACATTTATGGACACAGTAGACATAGCAGTATTTCATATTTCTTGAAGAAAATCTACAATAAGTCAGTCGAAATCTTTTTAAATTTTCGTATATTGATGTTTTTACAGATGATTATTTATGTACAACAAGTTATTCATTAAATAGGCTACAGTTCTTACGATCCAACAGAGGCTACATGATAAACAGCACAATATATCAGAAACAGTTATCCGAAAGACATTTTTCTATTGATGTAATTTGATTATGCAACCAAGATGAAAACTTTCATCACAAGCCAATTAAATATATTCAGTACAGTAAAACCTTGATAATCCGAATAATTGCAGACCCTGATCTGAATCTTGTTGTACTGAATTTCAAACAAACGAACAAATAAATAAAATAAATGATTATTAAAAAAAATTTTTTTTTTTGATGTGTAGCTCTAACCTAATATTCGTTTTGAACCATTTGATTACAACTTTTAACTTGTTTGTAACTCGATTTTTTAATGTTAAACATTTTCTGGCGTTATTTTACAATTTTATTCATGAGCAATAAATATTTTCATACAGAAACAAGAATAAAGGGTGGGCAAATTTGAGGATAGAAAGTAAATTGGTTTAAAAACACATTTTGTTGTTGTTGACAAATTCAGTCTTATTCATACCAATATAAAATAGAAATATGGGAATTATTAATGAAATATGATATGCACCTCTAGCACATCGGTAGATTTCCGCTCTTTTCACAAAATTTTGAACCACCTTTTGCAACAAAGCATTGCTTATCTTGTAATGCAGCGCCGAATTTTATCTTTCAGAGTGTCAGTTATTTACGGTTTGTTCACGTAAAACTTGTCTTTCATATGGGCCCAGAGATAATAATCCAGGGGCGTTAAATCACAACAACGAGACGGCCAGTCGATATCGCCATATTGAGACATTATCGGCTTGGGGCACCGTCCACATATCACCATTTTTGAGAAAAAGGATCTATATCCTGGTAAGGCATAAAATTACATTTTTATCAAAAAACACCATAACTTTTGAAAAAACAAACTGTTAGACATAGTAGATCCTCCCGATAAATAAACGCCCTCCACTATGTCTAACAGTTTGTTTTTTCAAAAGTTATAGCGTTTTTCCAAAAAAGTCCCTCTTGGGCCTTTCCAGGATAAGGATGCTTTTTCTCAAAAATGGTGATATGTGGGCAGATGAAATTTTTCTGACGTTGTTTAGAGACTCCTTCCGATCAATAAACGTCCTTGACTATGTCTAACAGTTTGTTTTTTCAAAAGTTATAGTGTTTTTTCCAAAAAAGTCCATTTTGGGCCTTTCCAGGATATTGATACTTTTTCTCAAAAATGGTGATATGTGGGCGTATGAAATTTTTCGGAAGTTGTTCACAAAAGTCCTCCCGAAAAATAAACGCCTTCCGCTATGTCTAACAGTTTGTTTTTTCAAAAGTTATGGTGTTTTTTCATAAAAATGTCATTTTATGCCTTACCAGGATATAGATCCTTTTTCCCAAAAATGGTGATATGTGGGCGGATGAAATTTTTCGGACGTTGTTCAGGAAGTCCTCCCGATAAATAAACGCCCTCCACTATGTCTAACAGTTTGATTTTTCAAAAGTTATGGTGTTTTTTCTTAAAAATGTCATTTTATGCCTTACCAGGATATAGATCCTTTTTCTCAAAAATGGTGATATGTGGGCAGATGAAATTTTTCGGACGTTGTTTAGGGACTCCTTCCGATCAATAAACGCCCTCCACTATGTCTAACAGTTTGTTTTTTGTAAAGTTATAGCGTTTTTTCCAAAAAAAACCCTCTTGGGCCTTTCCAGGATAAGGATCCTTTTTCTCAAAAATGATTATATGTGGGCGGATAAAATTTTTCGGACGTGTTTCAGGGAGTCATCCCGATCAATAAAAGTCCTTCACTATGTTTAACAGTTGGGTTTTTCCACCTCCATCCCCACCAGCTTTATGCTTTACAAAATGACAATTTTATCAAATTAGAATATCTCTAAGAGAAAAATCAGCCATATTCTATAAGTTCTTATAATTTAATTAAAATAAATAAATTTTTTGTGCAATAAATTTATTATTTTTAAATGTTTTCTAACATTTTTGCAGTTTTATCTTTTACATTACTCTTTTAATAACATAACAGTGCTCTGTTATAGCCAAGACACAATTTAACAGAAGTGCATCGGCTAAAAATTCTAAATTTATCTTCACACACATCAGTTATTTACGGTTTGTTCACGTAAACCTTGTCTTTCATATGGGCCCAGAGAAAATAATCCAGGGGCGTTAAATCACAACAACGAGACGGCCAATCGATATCGCCATATTGAGACATTATCGGCTTGTGGCACCGTCCTGCTAAAACCAAGGTCACTGATGTCAACATTAGACAATAGTGGCCACAAAAAATTGGTTATCATGGTTTGGTAGTACAGAGAATTCACGGGCCGATTATGCCGCATAACCACAAACCGCACCATATGGTGACTTTCTTTGGATGTAATGGTTTTTCGAGGACTATTCGTTGATTTTGTGAGCCATATATGCGATAATTTTGTTTTTTTACATAACCACCTAACTGAAAATGGGCCTCATCACTAAAGATGATTTTGTAGAAAATTGTGGACGTCTGCCGACGTGCTAGAGGTAGACATTCGCCCATTTCCATTATTATTCCAATATTTCTATTTTATATTGGTATGAATAATACTGAATTTGCCAAAAAAAATTGTGCTTTTAAGCCAATTTACTTCTTAACCTCAAATTTGCCCACCCTTTATTAAAAAAAAGTTTTCCTTGCATAAAAAGCATATATTTTTTTTAAATGCAAAATAGTGCAATTAAAAAAACAATTATTAACTGCTTTGCAATTAAATAATATATACTATATAACGTAACATTTTATTAAAAAATAATAAAATAATTGGATTTAAAAATTTAATTTACACTTTTTTATAAAACTGTTTTGAATAGCGATTAAATAAGATGGTCTAATTTATAAAAAACGCTTAGAAATGAAATAAATTGCATATAAAGAACTTAAGAATTTTTTAACAGATTAACTTTAATTATGTTTGTACGTGTAAAGATATTTCCTAATTTTTAATACATATTTAGGTTTAACAAAAAATTTTAAAAAATAATATTTGAAAAAAGACCCTACAAAGACCATGTATTTAATATCATTTAAACATTGCTTTTGTAAAAGTAATCTAAAAAAATTCAAAATTGGGCATGTTCTGATTTGATCTGATAATGCATCTGGCATCAGCTGTTTGGCCAAAGACCTGGGCTATTAGAAAAAGAAAAGGATTCCCTGGTGACCAAGTGCAAAGAAAACGATATACATACAGTGGTCATATCTACCCACTGTAATACTTCTACACCATTTTCTCTAACGTATGGTGAATAAAATTAGTAAACACTGCTTTAAATTTTTTTAAATTCATTTTTGTTTATTTTTTATATTAAGGTGTTAAAGAAAATTTACAAAAGAAAAAAAATATATTGGAGCATCTGGAGGGTACATTTCCTTTGGCGGAAATCCTATTTTTTTCATTTTACAAGTTCTCTATTGTGTATTTCGCGCAGTGTGAGGACATCAAATCTGTTAAAAATAATTATTTTTCATTCCGATGATATTTTTGATAAAATTGATAAGCACTGGCAAACAATTTTCGTTGTAAACTTGGGCATTCACCGTTAAACCAGCTTTAACCACCTTTAAACCGGTTCGATTGGTTATGGCTAACTACAACAAAACTCTTCCCGGAAACCATGTCCAACGGATAAATATAGCTTGTGATTGGAAACTCAAAATAACTTTTTGGCTGCCATTTGTTGCCTTAGATGGTAAAATATGACTCGTTATTTGTACTCTATTGAGCAAGAGTAGTAATGCCTGGAAAGCTTAAGTATTCTGCATTTAATCACTTTCTGTTCTTTTCCGGTAGTAAATGGTGCACCTTTTTCTTCTTTTTTCTGATTTCCATAGATTCCCAATGTTTCTTAATTGTGTTTTTCTCACAATCTTATTTCTTACCTAATTGCCGATAAGATTTTGCATTGCAACCTACTGTTTCAGCTTTTCGATCCAGCCGAAATTTGGAGACTTAGAAATTTTATTTCTGACCTGATCCACACCTTTCTCAAAAGACTTATTATTCTCAAATAAGTTTATTGTCCTATAGATAAAAGTGTTTTTGATGGGTTTCAAAATGGGTTCCTTAAAATGTTTAAAAATTTCACTTTGCGTTTTGTTTGGATATTCTTCACAAAATTTACAAATTAATTTATGACGGTTCAGCACGTTTAGTGACATTTTCAAAACTAACTACTAACAGACTAAAAAAAATGTGTGTGTTTTTTTGTGTCATGTGTCTTGTATTTTATTCACCATACGTTACTCTTTCACGAAAAAATCAAGTTGTTACCTCTTTTTGTAATATTCCATTTAGTGAATTTCATATTGAAAAATAGTTTTTTTGCCTTAACCGAAAATTATAAAATTTTGAGTTATGAAGCTGGTAATATTAAACGTAGTTTGCTTTCTAACGTTAATTAATTAATTTATTTTTTATTAAATTATTTATTTAAATCTTTAAATACAGTACAACAAGACATAGGGTCTTGTATTACAGTACTGGGTGGATAATGACAATATTATCTGAGCGTTCATTTTACAAAAATAGAAATAGAGAAGAAAAATAAAAAAATTTTGACTTTATAACAACAATTATTTAAGAATCAAAAATTAAGTAATTACATATGTATTTATTTAAAAAATCAATGAAAAGAAAAAAAGAAACATATATCCATCTCCATAGTTTAATTAAAGTGGCAAAAAATTGCATTGCATTGCTTAAAATTTAAATAGAAGGAGGAAGTTGGTTCCAAAATCTTATGTTTTTCGGATATCAATTTACGATAATTTATAGTATTTAGTCTATTTCCTCTATTTTATCTAGAGAACTCAACTCTATCGTAAAGGCATTTAGGCTGTTTGGTATATATCATCTTATGAAGAAGAATTAGAATTCGACATTTTATCAAGTTATCTAACGATACATTAAAAATTAGCTTTGAGAGGTGCGTTATGTGGCTATATGGTCTGAGTTTAAATATTATATATCTAGCAATGTTGTTAAATGCCACATTAAGCTTTTGTTGACTAATTGAATCCAAGCCAGCAAATAGCTCACAACCATACAAAAGCGTGGGGAGTATATATGTCTGCCAGGAGCATGCGAATTTTAAGTGAAAGGTTTCTCAAAAAGATCTGTGTTTGTCCATTAAATTGCATTTATATAATTTGATCAATCAAGTTGTTCGTTAAACATAATACCAAGATTTTTTGCTTGTTGAACATATTCAATTGGCGAGTCCCCAACAATTAAGGAAGGGAAAGGATATACAACGTTTTTAGTTTTACCGATAACAATACATTTTGATTTGCTAGCGTTAATGATGGTCATCATTTATTTTATATATATATAGTTATTAATTTCCGAAAGCAGGCAACTGATAGAAAGTTGTACATCGTCAGCATACATGTGAATATTGCAATATTTAATTTGGGATGGTAAATCGTTTGAGTATGTAGTGTACAATAATGGGCCTAAAATCGATCCTTGCCGTACTCCTCTGATTGCAACAGAATGTACCGATTGAATTCTATGATGATATTAATTTTGTTGTAGATGTGGAAAAGTAAAACAAGTTTCTTAGTTCATGGCAAAGAACGCCTTTGAGTGGTCACGAAGGACCAGAGAGGTGATCATGTTCTTGTCTAACTTGGATCTTATCTCTTTACAAACAGCTATTAATGCCGAGACGCAGCTGCTTTTGGGTCTGAAACCAAACTGTCTCTTAGTTAACATATGATTTTCATGTAAATATTGACTCATTTGAAAATGAATCATTCGTTCAAATATCTTGGACAAAAACGGAAGTATAGCAATTGGTCTAAAACTCTTATCTGCTTTAGGAATGGGTATTATCTTGCAGTGCTTCCACAAAGTAATTGTATAAAAATGATATATCTCAAAATTACCTTAATAAATTTAGGATTTATTTCATCGTATTCAACGGATTCGGAACTGATGCTATGGAAGGCATTAATGATATCTTCCATCGAAGCGTTTTGAAATTCAAAGCCCGTTGTTTGTTGATTAATGGTGTCATAGAAGTCAATATTAGCAACTGGCTTTGGTATATTTGAAAATTCATAATTCAATTGATTACCGTCAATAATCTTACCAACTTCATTGTTTCTACAAACTACACCCATATTACGTATTTCCTTCCATTTCTTTTCCGAAGAAATAGCAGATTTCAACTCATTTTCATAATGTTTATATTTTTCAAATCCAATTTTTAAGTTTACCCTTCGTCGGAACATAATATAGCAGTTTTCAAACTCAATAGTTCTATATCTTTTCCATCGATTATACGCAGGGTTTCTCTCATTAAATGTATAATTTTATTCGTAAACCATGGTTTATTCATTGGCGTAATCGTCGTACTCTTGGTGATAACATATTTTTCATACAAATATTGGATGTTATAATGAATGAAAAATGCCTGTTCGTCTACAGCTGGTATACAGAAAATGTTATCCCAGGGTAAGGAAAGTTATTCAGCTTCTAATGAAGATATATTTGTGTTCCTTTTAAAATTATATGATAAATAAATAAGATCGTGCCTAAAAAAAGAGAAGCTGATAGTTGTTCATATAGAAGTATTTTATTACGGTTACCAACAGAGTAGAGATCTAATAATGTACTTGCAGTAGAAGTAAAGTGTGTAGGCATAGTTTCATTTATTACAAATAGACCAACGGCACTCATATCTTGCATAAGGCTTTTATCAGTTCTAATATTTGAAATGAAATCACCCGCCAAAACAATATCAGTGTATTCAAGAGTAAGTGAAGACAAATAGTTTAATAATGGATCAATATCAATGCTTCTGTGAAGTCTGTATATTGTTCCAAGTAATAATTTTTGATTATCAATATGTAATTCAATAAATAAATGTTCAATATTCGGTAAGTCACCATGTTTAACTAGGATCTTGCGTTGAAATTGAAGACAAATTGTCAATCTTACGTAAATGGCAACACACCGACCAAGTGATTTTCTATCTGAGCGATACATATAACTTGTATATGTTATCCTGTATATGAGCGTTGAACCATGTTTCCGACACACATATTATATCCACTCTAGAGTTCTCAAAGATAAAACGAAACTCATCCATTTTGATGTTAAGACCCGAAGAACCATCACTCCTAATATTAGTTTGTGGGCTCATAAGCACAAAACAATATAATTAAAGCAATGCAAGCAAATCTAGAATCTAAGTATACTAAGATGGTATAATCAATTTTAATAATTAAAATCAGCATGGAGTGGTAAAAGTAAAATAAATATTTAATGTAAAATATTTTAAATGTAATCAAGCTAAAAGTTAAAGAAATCCTAACCAGTCTCCTGACGCACATTACTGTTAGGAAAAATATTAAATAATGAACTATCAGTTCCGGTTGAATAATATTGTTGGTCAAATTGACCTAAATCTTCAACGTCATTGATGCATTTCAGCTCATGTGTTCGATGTAACATTATGTATACGAGTCCTCGAATAGTAAAAACCGAAGTAACAATATCCCTTTTCTTTAATCGGTGCGCCCGTTGAAAAATTCGACGATTTTCTGGAGTCAGATTCCCGTTGACATAAAACGGCATGTCACTACTGAAGCCTATGTGATTTAAACACAGCGTATCTTTTTTCGATTTAATATAAGAATAATAAGTTACTTGCTTCAAAACAAAATTTCGATAGTATGATGATTGAAATCTGATTATAATAGCTAGATCAACAATTGCCTTATTATTATTACGATTACCGTTACTCCTCTTACCGCCCTTAACTCTGAACAATGCCTTAGTCTCTGGTGGACTTATATCTATAGTATGGCATATTTTCAAGTAGACATCAAAGAGACTTTCATCTACATTCTCAGGGATACCATTTACACGAATATCATGGGATACAATTGAATGTTCCTGCTTTCTAATACATGTTTTAAGGTAAATTACTTCTCTTTTAAATTCATCTGTTTTAGATTTAAGTGCATTAGCTTTACAATGTAAAAATTCTATTTTTTTCGAAATTCCATGAAATTTTCCTCTGACACGCTAAGCCTTTTTTCTATTTCAAAGAGAATTCGGTTTCCACACTCTCGAAACATACTGTGTATTGATGCCTGAAGTTGTCCATTTAATTTATCAAAACGTTTGTCCATTATTTGGAAAAACTTGAGAGGAGAGTCGTTACTTGAGAGCCGAAATGTTTTCGGAGTAGTTTCAGCGAAAGAATTGCGCATTACTTCCCCAACACGATTCACCAAGGGGGTTTCATTTAAATATTTGCATTACCTTTCTTGTCTTGATTATTTGCCTGACTTCTTAGCATTGTTCTATACATTTTATTTTAATATAACAGCTGTTTAATAATTTGTGTTATTTTATTTATTATTTATATAATTATAATTATTGTTCAAATTGTATATTTAAGTTATTATAAAGCGATATTTAATTTAAAAAATTAATTTAATAAAAATTAACATTTGCAAAATGATATACAGTGCTTCTAAATAGTAGCCAATCTGGTAACACTTGTGATATGTTTGGGTGAACTAATATGGCAAACCACTATCTGTAAGAGCAGATCAGCTGCTATTGTTTTGATTTATTTTGTAGTTAATTTTTCCTTTTCTTTTATTATTTATTTACACAAAAATTTCAGTGTGCTGTTGTCCTTTTTATTGTTTTTGAGTGTTTTCATTTTATTTTTGTTTATATTTTCGTAATTATTTGATTTCCAACAAAAATTTAGATATTAAAAAAACAAAAAGTAAAGAATTAAAGCACTGCACTGTCAGAAAAAACAAGAATAGTAACAATTTCCTTAATGCGACAAAGTTAGTAGGAGTCTTAATAAATTATAAGGTAAGATAAATGTATTTTAAACAACTTTAAACGGAGTTCGCGAGAAACACGTCTTGTTATCTTTAATTTCCAGTATATATATATTCATAATTAATCTATGTATGTATATTTTTGCTAGCTCTTAGTGTGTATATCAATTGTTTTTATGTTCAGCTTGTGATTAGGTTCTGTAGCTGATTAGCGTTCTCGTTGCCTTAAATCATTTGCTTGAATCCGTTATAGTTCACACTGTAGTGCGTACGTGTCTCTACGCCATGGAGACGAGCCCTCCGCGGTCGGGTGAGGGCGGATAAGTGAGTGGCGGGACCGTTCGATCAGCAAACATAACGTCTTCCAAAAATGTAATTGACTTTGTCACATGCTCCTGAGTGAATTTCGGCCGACTTTGGATATTCTTTTTCGATATGAACGGCTTTTTGTGAGCTATTCGGCAGCGTATAGCTCTCTCTGGAGATGGCAATAATGTTTATATTGACGGCACAATGGATACAAATATGTTTTTAATATTTTAAAAGACAATTTGTTGTAAAGTACCAGTTCTTTGGGTGCTTGCATATGTTGTTGAACGCCATATTCGCGTTCATGGTAATTTGGCTAAACAAACTGAATAAGTGACAGCTAATTCGATGGATGTATCTTCGTGTTTGGCAGTCTCTACTAGAAGACACAAGGGATTTGATCGTAATATTTAGCTAATGTACGATATATATCATGGTGAAGTTAGATAAGATGAAGTTGTCTGTACAACAACCAATTTTTGTACAAAAACAAGAGACAATATTTTTTGTATATTGTATTGCAAACTCAAAAAAAATCTTCATATAAAAAACGTAAACAAAAGTTGTATACAGTTAATCGAAGTAATTTATTTTATTGAAAATTTTAATTTTCAAATATTTCATTTTCTGGACGTTTTTCAATTAAAAACATCAATTATTTAGACATATTTATAAATATATTATTTTTTATAGCATGTTTTGTAGCACGTTTTTTGCAATAAGATATAGTTTAAAGATATACTTGGATTGTTCTTTTTAGTAAGTCTTTGCTGTGCAAAAAAACTTTTGATAGCATGCGAGCACAAAAAAGCAATCACTTCACCTTATATATGTAATTTCACCGTTGAAAAATGCTGAGAAATACAGTAGGTCTGAACCATGATATAAGAAATAGAAGGTATTTCCACTCAAAATTGTTTGACAATAAACGAGTTCTTGATGTTTGTTTTATATGTAAAATATTATTTAGAATTTTGCGCCATAAGTACCACCGTTAATTTTGAATATATAATGTATGTATGTTTTTCAACCCAGGCTATTTCAGAAGAAATACTAAAAGATATGTATTGAAATGGAATATTTGAAGGTTTTATTAAAGATTTGTTTTAAGTTGTTTTCTTTTTGATTTCTTTTCTTTGTTTGCAAATTTAACATTTTGTTTTGCCTTATATTACGGTTTAATAATCGAATTCGAAAAAAAAATTATGTGAAAAATGGGATTTTGTGAGCAAGGTATGGTAGTACAAATTTCAACATAAATGTCAGTTCGCCTTTATTGTCAAATGGTAATATGTCAGAAAAAATGAGAGAGTGGCACTACCTTCTATTTTCTTATATCATGGTCTGAACTTTGTTTTTATATTTAAATATTTTTAAGTATACTTAGTATATCAATTGTTTGTACTCAAAATCTTGATTTCAAATTATATTTGATAAAGATTTGAGATTTATTTTTATTTTTTTAGTAAAAAATCAAAAAACCCAGATTGCTTTTGCCAAAACTTAAGCTACGCTCACATTTGACAAATATTTGACAAAAAAAAAAAAAAGTGACTGCGTTCATTTCTTTAAATCAAGTAATTTAAAAATCTAAATATATTTTGGTTCTATTTGTTTTAAAATATTTGTTAAGGAGCGCTGACATAAAAGAAAATGTTTCCATAAAAAGTTTCTATAACATAGTGGTTACATTTTTTCGTCAAATATTTTACAAGTGTGACCGTAGCTTTATTGTGAAAAAGACAAATAGCTACTTTGGCATTTATTTTTTATAATTTTTATATATAATTATTATTATTTTTTTTAACAAAACAAATTATGAAAATATTATCATAATGCGAATTATGTATGTTCGGTGTGCTAACAAAATAAAACAACAACTATTAATAAGACTAAGATAATAACAAATAACAAAAAATATATAATTTTAATTATAAATAATTACAGTGCAGTGAACTGAATGTAGGCAGTGGCACAAAAAAATATTCGACGAACGATCTTATAAATGAAGCCATCAACCAAAACAAAAATGAAAAAATTCATTCATTTTTTGTTTTTGTAATTTCTTTTTTAAAATAAAATAAAAAAACTATAGAATACGAAAAGAAAAATAATAATATTAACAACAACAACAACAACATCAAATGAGACATGAAAAAATGTTTAAATTAAAAAATAAAAAAAATCATAATGATGATGAAGAAAGAGAAAATAATAATAAAAAAGATTAAAATATAATTTTTTAAGAATAATTTATTAATAATTTTGTTGTTGCTGTTATTTTAATAAATACTTTATAATAAATTACTACGAAATTTAGTATTTTTTTATATTTTTCTTCAGTTTCATATAAAGAGCATATGATGGCAGCAATAACAATAAACAGCTATAAAAATATATTTTTTTTAAATTACAATAAAGGTGTGGTTTATTATATATTCGTTGTTGTTGTTTTTTATTTTTTGTTTGTGGCATTCGATTATTGAATGTTAAATTATTATTTGTAAAAAAGATTTAAAAAAAACCAAAATCATTTTTGAAAATCATTAAAAAATAATTAAACTTTTAAACAAACGATATTTAAGTGCTAAAAATTTGTATAAAGACTTTTCTTTGTTGATGTTAAGAACAAAGCCTTGCTTAAACCATGACATGACCTATAGCACATCATGATTTAAAAAAATTTTATTTAAATTTCAAGGTTATATTCAAAAAATTAACTTGGAATTTTAGTTTTACTTTTATAAACGTACTTAAAACAAATATAAGAGACAATTCTGAAAAACATATTTAATACAAACCAAATTAAAAAAAAAAAAATCGTAAGCATGTAAATGACAAACAAAATTAGTATGTTTTCTCTATGAATATATGAAATATATTGGGTTTATGCATTATTCGTATTATTTTATGGTTTTAAAAAGTTAAACACCCCCTTTTTTAATATTTAAACCTTTTAAATTTATTTTTTGACTCTTCCTATTTGAAAAACAAAAAATTCTTTTATTTTGTACAAAAAAAAAAAAAACCTCAACCCACCGGGTTTATTGTTTTTTTATGGGTTTTTTCGGGTTTTATAACTGCTTCCTAATCTCGTGCAATTAGACATGTTTTCTATTTATAAGTAAAATTACGTTGCTTTTGTATTTATAATGTAGAGGTGGCGAATCCAGAAAATTTGCATCGCAGTTTTCGAAGATTTATAATAAGATGCAACCGGAAAAGGGGCAGCATCATATGGATGATCAGGAAGGCGCCACCTACTGGGAAACGGTTACACTAATCAAGAACCAACCACTGCACAATTACTTGGAAGGGTTGTTTCTAGGCGACGATAGATAGCCGCTCCATCACCCTAGAACAAGTTACAGCAGACTAATTGGCTGCTAAAGACTGCAATTGTTTCGTTTGAATCGTGCATTATGAGAAAAACTGCCGGAATACAAAAACATATATGATTAAATTATTCTTTTGCATGACAACGCTCGGCCTCCCGTCGTAATAGTTGCCAAACGATTGTCAGAAACGATTAAATGCTGCACGAGCCGTATTCTTCGAACTATTGGTCTCTCTGACTATTGGCTGTTTCAACGGATACAATATCTTTTAACATGTCACCAAATCACTTCTTTTCAAGAAATATATAATTGGCTTCAAAGTTGGATCGCCTCAAAAGTCAAGAAGTTTTTCTGAAACGGATGTGGGGAAAATATATAAGTAGTGATTTCATAAATATTTATTTTTATAAATTTGTTAATTCATTATCTCTATTGAGCTAAAAAATATTTGAATTAATTGCCCAGTGGGATGCCAACCCTGGTTTGTATGTATGTATGTATGTATGTTTGTTTGATGTCTTTACATAGTTAAACGGCTGAACCGATTTTTTGAAATTTTTACAGTATTTCTGTTTATTCCAACTGGGCCGTGTTACGCCCATGCAAAGTAAATATTTATTTGTCTGTGTTTTCAAAATGTTAACAGTAAGAATAGTGGGCAGGTTTGAAAATGGTGACATGGTACCTACCTTTCAAAGTAAATATTGATTTTTGTATATTTTGAAAACGGTAAAGTGGAAGTGGAATACAAATCATCATTCGAAAAGTGGGCAAAATTAGACAAGTAGGTGTGGTATCTACTATATAAAGTAAATATTTATTTTAGCATATCTTGAAAATAGTTAAAGCAAAAGCTTCTGAATTTGGTCTGAATGACTTTATAGTCAATACAAGTCATCCATTAAAAAGTGGGCAGAATTTGACAATTTTGCATGATACTTTCCATACAAACTAAATATTGATTTTTGTATATCTTGAGAATGGCAATAGTAGAAGTTTCTAAATTAGGTTCAAACAACGTCGTAAACCATACACATTATCAGTCAGTAACTGGGCAAGATCAGATAAATGGGCATTGCACCCTTTATTCATACTAAATTTTTATTTTTGTATACGTGGAGAACGACAACTATTAAAGCTTCGGGAATTGCAGAAAGCACACTGGATGAAATCTATCTGTGAACGTATATTATATATAAAAATGAAGAAAACTGTATACAGCTGAAATTCAGAACTTACAGTGCCTTTCTGAAAGGAACAAATGATTGGGTTTTGACCGGAAGGGGACAAAAGGGAGAAAATGCTAAATATGTAGCTAATATAGCAATTAAGTTAATAGTTAAGATGGGTGTAGCGAAGCACGCCGGGCTTTAGCTAGTAATAAATAAAATATGGAAATATCAATTAATGATGATTTTAAATAGCAGTTTAAGTATGATGACATGCCAATAAAAGAATCAGATTAAATATTTGCAATGAGCTATGTATGTCAGCAGAAGCAGGGTGATCGATATATCCTACACTTTATACATACTTAGACATTAGAGTTTAAAAGCCCAAAATTTTGAAAATTTATTAAAAGTTTACTTATGTAGCCGAGATAATTAATTTCTTATAAGTTGTACCTATTCGATATTCAAAAACTAAATTGTTAGCCCAGTCATTAATTTTGTTTCATTAATTCACAAGAAACGCGTAATATAACTTTTTGAAATTCGCTAAATGAATCATATTTATATGCGAAATTGTTGTTAAATGCCCATCTTATTCACCAACCGGAATTGTATATTTTTTGTATTAATGTTTTTTTTATATTTATATTCAGACAACCTCTTTACTAGTACAAGCCGTTTTCTTTTATAGTATTGATTGCACAGCATTTATAACAACAAATCATTTAAAAATACAATAAATATAAAATTAAAAAAAATAAAAAATAAGAAATATAATCATGATTTGAACACCTGTGAGCAAAGTGACGTTTCTCATAATATTTATTACAATGAAAATTATTTTTTTTCTGTAAATTTCAGATAACGTCGTATAACGTATAACGTCGTCGTAAACGTTGATATTTATTTTTTTTTATATTTTGATAATTGTCTGGTTTTCATTGTATATTGAATGAATTTTGCTTAAAATTATTTTTATTTTTATGGATTCCTAATTTGAAATAAATTCAATTTTATTTCTTTTGCGATTTAAATAAGATCACTGCGGCTGACATTCGTTTGTATTTATATTGTGTGACAATCTTGTCATGTGTACGACGAGTATGTTTTTGTCTTAAAACAGAAGACGTCATGTCTTGTAGTTGTTATTTTTGTGTTTTTTTTTTATATTTCAAATTAACTAACAAAAAAAAATAATAATAAAAATAAATGCAATTTTTTAGTACGTAAATTTTTTTTTATGTATGTATGTACATATGTTTGTATATAAAAATAAAATTTATACAAAAGAAGTAGATTTTAATGATTTTATAGCTATTTTGAAGCTTAAAGATCCAAATATTTAAATTACATATCGTCACCTAAAATCCAAAAGGCAGTAAGAGACAAAAAATTAAAAATCGACTTTTTGACTGATTATGATGTAGATTTACCAATTACCATATACAGGACTGACAATTAAGTAGAAACACTTCAAAATTACGTTAAATGCTTAATGATTATTATTATTATTTTTTTGTTGTTCACTCATTTAAAATTTTATACATACATACATACATATGTATATGTAAATTTATAAACTATTAAGAAAGAAACAGAGAAACTGAAAATTCGTTAATTTCTAAATATGTTATCAAAATAATTTAAATCCTTTAAAATGTGACTGCGACACCTGATTAGAAACGTTGACACACCATTAGAAAAAAGTTGTGATTTTAAGTTTACGTTCCTATTTATTTTATATATTTTATTGCAAAACACATTTTGCTTTAAAAAAACTGTTGATGTTATAAGACAACGACTCTTCTAGGAGAATCGATTATTCGATTTTTTTCAAAAACCGGTTTTCGAATAATTCGAAAAGTATCAATTTTAAAAAGATCGGTTTTCGGTTAATAATTATTTAAATAACCGGTTAACCGGTTCTTTTATTTAAATAAAATTTTCCTTAATTCTTGAAACACAAAGCTGGACCACGTCGTTTTAAATATAAGCAGAAGCTGACGGAGAGTTTAAAATGAACGTGACAGTCAATACTAACAATAATTCTAACAAATCTCATAAAAATTATGCCAAAACGGTGTGCGGGGCCATAAAAAAGGAAGTTTATTAAACAAAGTACTGAAAGTTGCATACGATTCGAACAGCTACTGAAGGTGCTCATCTCGTTTTTGTTGTTGTATTAGTTGGTAGAGAATGTAATTAAAAGTTTGATGTTATGATTATAATTTAGGTTTCTAAGAACATGAATTAAATGTTTTACTTTGAATAAATCTATTAGTAATGTACGAGTCCTTAATTGCCTCGACAAGAAAAGTTGGTTAGGTTCGAACAGCACTGTGTGTAAATTCATGCACTACGTATTTAGTAATATGTGTGTCAATAATTATTTACAGATGATGAGAGAAAGTTATTATTGCTCAAGTGCGCAATTTTTTTTATATACCTTGGTTTTCACTTTCTTTGTGAGACGTTCAAGGCTGTCATACATGCAAAAATAATTAAATTTATACACATGGTTAAACGATGAGCATACTTTCAATAAAAAAATGTACAAGCGTATAAAAATTATACTTATTTAAATTATGCGTGTTAAATCAAACGGTTTATTCGGTATTCGAAAACTGAGGATTTTGAAAAAACCGTATTCGACAAAACCAAAAAGACCGATTAAAACCGATCGAATAGTAACCGTCCGATCTCTCTAGACACTGCTACACTGGTATTGCCTCTCATGGCATCTTTACTTCCTCGAAAAGAGTTGCTATATTTATAATATTTTTCATACTTTTTGCTTTCTTGAGATCACCCCACAGATGTTCGGTAGGGATAAGGTCTGCATTTGATGATGGTCACTCCAAACAATAACGACATTGGCGTCAAAAAACATTTTCAACTTTAGCTGTGTGCTTTGGGTTGTTGTCCTGTTGAAATTTTCACATAACTGGTAAATTCTTCTCAGTTTAAAGCTGCATCACGTTGTTTAATATGTCAACATATTTTTCTTTGTTTAAAACTCCAACAATTTGATACATTGGTCCAGCGTTACAGGAAAAGAATCCCTGCACGAGAGCAGTACTACATACACTGGTGCATATTCCTATAAACGCACTTAATTTTTGTCTGTATTTTTGTTATATCTTTGTTGTTCTCATCCAAAAGCAAAATTTAACTATTTTAATGAGAGACAACTTAACGGTACTTTTTAAAAGTAAACAATTTTTTTTCTTATTTTTGTTGTTTGCCTTAATTATGCGATCAAATGTTCTTGGTGCTATTTTAAGTGGAAGATTCGTATAAACGCACACTCGAAATTTGTTTTTAAAAAAGTGACCAAAAATAAAATATTATCAATTTTATTTTTTTTTTTTCAACCAAAGGTACGTTTCTAATAGTAATATCTCAATTTACTGTAACTTTTCCTATTTTAATCAATAAATTTCATCACTTTTAAAGATGCCTAAGGGAACTTTTTTGTCCGATCAAGAAAAGATTCAAATTAAATTTTTTCACGACCAAGGATGCTCTAATAGAGAAATTGGACGTAAAATCGGTCGTTTGAAAAGTGTGATGCGAAATTTCTTTAAGAAAGGTCAAAATTATGGAGTTCGCAAATCAACAAAGGGTAATACAAAACTAACAAGAAGACAACTTAATCTAATAAAACAAGAAACAACCCGCAACAAATTGAATTCCACACAAATAAGGAATAAATTAAATCTTCCTGTGACTTCCAAACACGTTGCACACATTTTACGAAACGATGAAAACATAAAATGGAAAAAGCCGAAATGTAAACCAATGCTAAAAAAACACCATAAAGAGAATCGTCCAAAATTCGCAAGAAAATACATGAAATGGACAGATGAGTGGAAAAAAGTAATTTTCTCTGACGAAAAAAAATTTAATTTAGACGGTCCAGACTCATACTCATGCTATTGGCACGATTTGAGATCTAAAGATGTTCGGATGTCAAAACGTAATTTCGGTGGTGGCAGTGTTATGGTTTGGGCAGCGTTTTCTGCAGTTGGCAAGTCGAAAATTTGTTTTGTTCCGACAAAAATGAATAGTTCGATTTATAACGAACTGTTGGAAGATGCTCTTCTCTCTTTTATGGACGAAAAAATGGATGAAGATTGCATTTTCCAACAAGATAATGCTGCAATCCATGTTTCTAAGCAATCGAAATCTTGGTTCAATGAACATGGCATTCCTTTGTTGGACTGGCCGGCTTGTAATCCGGACTTAAACCCAATGGAAAACTTGTGGGGATACATGGCCCGTAAAGTTTATGCAAATAATGCCCAGAATGAAGGCATAAAGACTGTGACAGAGCTGAAACTAAGAATTAAACAAGTCTGGGAGGAAATTGATTCCGATCGGCTTAAAAAATTAGTGGAATCAATGCCAGACCGTATTTTTGAAACAATCCATAACAAAGTATCATCCACACATTATTAATAATGCTACAGTGGCCCAAACATTAAAGTGCGTTTATAGGAAAATACCCTTAAAAATGGCTGTTAATATCGAAAATTAAGTAAAAAAAAAATAATTAAAGTACAAATGAATTTTTTTTGTAAACAATATTTTAAGTGAAGTCTTAACTAATTTAATACACAAATTTATAGCCCCCTAAATATTTTCTTGTTTAATTTTTACCTTTTTTTTAAAAAAAAAGTAGTGTGCGTTTATGGGAATATGCTCCAGTGTAGTGTAGTGGAGCAAAAAACTTTGTATAATAGAAACTACCATCCGTCATATGAACACATGTTAAATTTCATTTAGGTCTGTCAACTCATTCGTATTGTAACAGGTGTTCAAAAAAGGCGCTTTAGTGAAATATTCGAAATCCGTAATGCGATTAAATATTTACGTAAGAAAGGTGTCTCGGGATAAGAAATTCACAATGAAATGGTGAATGTGTTAAGTGAAAGTGCTCCTTCTTATGCAACAGTAACAGTAAAAAATTGGGTTGTTGAATTTAAACGTGATCATACAAGCATTGAAGATGAACCACTAGGAGGATATCAAAAAATTGCAACAACGTCAGATTAGATGATCGAAATACGTAATGCTATAGACATTTCAAATGATCGAGTACATTTTATTCTGCATCAAGAATTTCAGATACAAAAGTGTTTTGCAAGATGGGTGCCGCATTTGTTAACAGTTGACCAAAAATGTATTCGAATGAAAATTTCTCAAGCTTGTTCCGATCGATTTAAGCAAAATAAAATGAATTTTAAGCGTTGATGAAACATGGAATCATCACTATACACCAGAGAGAAAAAAACAATCCAAAAAATGGACTGAAGCCAATGGTGCACCAAAGAAGACAAAACAAGTTCAATCAGGTAAGGTCACGGCAACGGTTTTTTGGTATTACAAAGGTATTTTATTGAATGACTAGCTTCAAAAAGGTAAAACAATAAATTTGGAATATTAACCTTTTGGATCAATTGAATTTGGAAATTCGAGAAAAATAAGCCGGTTAATAACACCAAAAAATTAAGAACAAAATCCTTGGTTAATGGGTCATTTCACAAATCTCCGACCATCAACACCAAAGCGATTAATATTTGATTCATTGCTTCAAAACACATATTTTTACTGATTTGCTATCCAATTCCAATGGCTTCAACCAAACGTCGTGAAATAGTCCTCGTGGATATCGTGATATTTAAATTTTCACAAATGTCATGCTTGATATCAGCGGACGACTTTTTTGGATCTGCTTTGAAGATTCGCCTTATCATGCGGTCAATATATACTGAGCCTTTTAAGTCGTGGAACGTTGACATGGTATCATATTTTTTATATGCTGCAGGACGTTAAAAACCATTTTTTCGAACACTGGAGCTGCTCTGATATTTCTCTATATAATTTCCCAGCCTTACGCAGTTCAAAAATGGAGCTCCGTTCTTCAAGAGTGCGGCAATTAATTTCCAAAAAAATTAATAATATTCCTGAATCAGTACACAAAAAGAACACGTTTCCGTTTTAGAATAAAAGTTACAAGTAAAAAAAAAATTAGCAGAATTAAAATGATACCTCAATTTTGGACACCCTTTATAAGTATACGAGTATATAGTCAACTAATTAGTCAACTAATTATATCAGTTTTTCTGTTGTCTGTGAGTATTTTAAGCGGATATTAAATTTATGGCATGGCGTTAATTGACCTCGAGTATGATATGCAAACAATATCAGCAACAACAGTACTGTGTAAAGTAATAATTAAAATAATAAACAATGATTATAAATAAATGTGTAAATAGTAAATGAAATAATTCATAAAAAAATGACACAATTTCCAATTAAACGGCGAGGTCATATTGTGCATTGTTTCCATATTTAACAAAATTAAGAACAACATTATCATTATCGTTATAGTAAATCTTAAGAACTTTAAATTATAATTTGTTGTTTTTGTCAAAAAACGATGGTCACAGTTTTAAAGTAGGGTACACGATAAATATTTTTAATATAAAATAAATATTTTTAATATTCTATGAAAATGACTAAAAACAACAATAAATCATTTCTAGTATTTATTTTGTTTTTTTTTTCATTATCTCTCAAATTAAATCTTTAATTAATTTTAAAATAATAACAATAATAATAATAATAATTATATTAAATATGTTGTTGTTGTAGTTTACTAAAAATCTTATTATTGTGGTTGTTATTCTATGTTGTCGGTTTGCTTAGTCAATTTAAATTTTAATTAGTTTTTCTTGAACGAAAACTGCAACTAAACAAAATATAATTTTATATGGCAAAAATAGCAACAACATAATCAAAATCATTTAACTTTAAAACTAAAAAAAACAACAAAGTAATACGAGTATGTACATAAGGGTTGCCAGATTTGAAATCAAAGAAATAATACAGTAATTCTAGACTAATTCGTGTAAAAAAATTGTTTAATGATATTAAACAAATTCTTGTTAGAATTTATGGAATATGTAATACGTATAACAAATCGTGTTATTTCAAAAGAAATTCGTGTAAAAAAACAATTAGTTTTTCCGTTCAAATCGTGTTATTTCAAATTCGTGTAAATACAATTCGTGCAAAAGGAGAATTAGGTGTATAATGTTGCTCAAAAATTAATAAAATGTTTCTTGTTTTCCAAGTCTGGAATATTTTTTATACATTGCAATTTCATTTTTAAAGAGGCTTTCAATCGAACCAGTGACATTTACATTCGAAGAATTTGATTTAAAAGACTTTTCTTATTTTTTAGAACTTGTGTGAGCAAATGTTTATAGCTTTCTGAAGAACGAAATATTGATTCTCCTCTTCTTTTTCCACTTTTAAATTTTTGAACAGAAAAATAAAACTCCTTTTTAATTTACTGAATCCGTTCAAGTTCGGTTTAAGTCCCTATCAAAGTCAAAGTGGCATCAGTTCTCTTCAATTTTATTAAAGTTATTACAGTTGCTACAGATGGTTCTATTTATTGCAGTAATTTGTTCTGAAATCGTTTGGTTGGTTATATAAAAAAATTAACAACACTAGTAAGCTATCCTTTTCTAATTTCTTATTCAGCATTATATCTGTGGCCAATGTCGAAATATTAACTTTAAGGAAACTTTAATAGAAGTTAACTTTTATAGATAAGTTAATAGTGATATTGGCCTTATGAAGTTGTTCTGTGTTAAATTATGCTTTTGCTGTTTCAGCAAAATAGAAGAGACTATGAAACGAAACATAATAAAAAGAAACATAATAAAAGGAAAACGGTAAAACATTAGCAACAAATACGTCAACCATGATAAGGATCATTGTGAAGGACTTGACATACCTATTGACGGTTTTTTCTAGCTCTACAAATCTGAATCGTTCAACGAGAATAAGCAACAACACAATATAATTTTATGCACTGAAAAAATGTTTAAATAAAAATCAGTACAAATGCATAAATCAATTCAATCAACATATATCAGTACATTTACTGATAAAAACAGTACGTCTGGCAACCCTGTACGTACGTACGTATGTATGTATGTATGTATATACCACATAACAAAAGTAAAACAAAAATTAAATTAAAAAACCCTCATGATGGTAAAAATACACAAACAAACAAACTTGTACTCCTGCTCGTACAAACAAACATTATTATTTAGTTTAACTCAAGAAATAAGGAAAACAACAACAAATTAAAATAAAAACAGGAAAGTATATTGTATAAAAACAACAACAAACAGGCTGGCTGGCTAGCAAGCAAGCAGGCAACATAGAAAAACGTGACAAAAGTTAATTACAAAGTTTTTCTCATCGACCACAGTAACTAACTACTACATACTACAACTTATACAACAACAACTATTTTTGTACTACTACAGTGACGTCATCAATTTGATGAATAAATGAGAGCAGTGTTATCAACACAGTAGTTAAGTTCAGCAAAAATGAAACAAGCGAAAAAGTGTAAGAAAGCAAAAAAAGTGTTCTGGTGGGCAGCCGTGGGTAGAACAAAATTACTGTAACGGAGACTAGAGACTTTGAACTAAATAGCCGATATAAAAATATACTTGCCAACCTTTGCCAGGAAAAGATTCAAGCTTTAAATTATATTTTGATTTTTTTGATAGAAAAAAAATTGATTTTTTTAAATTGATCCTATAGCCGTCGATTATTCGAATTCATATATCATAGTGTTAATAAGCGTTAGTATAGCGACATATAAAGTGGTGGAGACGAATTTAAGACACAACGTTTTACTTTTCAATTTCTGATTTCACATCTTATCGAAAAAATGTTAGATCCATGTTATTTTTTCAAAGATCCTGGTAATGCTATGAAAAAAATTAACAATAGCTTGTTACCTATATTTTATTAGGAATTTTCATTTAAATATTGTACAGATTAATAAAAGCTAGCCACTTCAGAACAGTGAAGTAAGCACTCTTCACTAGGCGTGAATTGTGCTTAGGATCATTATCATACATAAATTTCCACGTTAGAGGTATGTTGTATTCAGCGAATAGTATCATAATGCTTGTCAGTATGTTTTTGTAAATTTGCTAGGAAATTGCTGCCCACACAATAACATTGCCTGCACAATGCTTAACCGTTTTAAGAGTGTACTTTAGGTGATGCTCCAGATTTGGAGGTCGCCATACGTACTGATTTCCATCAGAATCGAAGCGACAAAACTTATACTCGTCGCTCCAAAGTATATTTTTCCAAAATTTCATCGTTTTATTTCGATGTTCTCTTAAAACACTAGTCGGGATTTAATGTATATATTTTTATTTTGCCTCAATTGCAACAATTTGGTTGTATATGTTGCTCGATGTATTCCGTGGTGCTGGATCTCGGCATCCGAACTCCAAGTACTTCTGGCCATTTCTAACTCAATATTTTGATGTATCCCAACATAAAATTAAATAAAACATTCACTACTTACCTTTTAGCTTCAAACAACACAAAACATCGACTTAAAAACCAGACATTTCTAATATGTTTCAAATTCGTGACCAGCTTCAATGCACGTCTTTACAATATTTATTAAAAATAGTAACAAAACGCAAAACGAACAAAACCAAATAATGATACTTTTTCTAAACATAACAGGATACACTGAAAAATAAACAATTTTTAATTTGATATTGCAGGGTTGTAAAAATTATCATAACTAAGCTCGATACATATTGAGGATATTTTGTGTCTTAAATTCATGTCCACCACAGTATATATGTCTAAACGTTCAAAAAAATAATGACTAAATTAATGTCATTCATATTTTGTAACCTTTTAAAGTTGGCGAAATAAATACTAAATTTTATAAATATTTTTTTTTAGTTTTAAATAATTAAAAAATATATATATAAATACAGTTCAACTAAGAAAAGTATAAGCTATTAAACCCCAAATAAATTTTACCTAAATTATCGTTTTTTAAAATGGACTTTTTCCAAAAATTTGTTCGGGCTGCCACAACGTGAATTTGTTGCAAATAAGTTGTATTCGCTTGTATATTTCTTGACTTTTTAGAGTATAAGAATATGACTATTATAATAAGTAGTGTTTTATAAGTATAACATCGATTAATTGAATATAAAACGAAACCGATGCATAGAATTAGAATCGGAGTGGAATTGTTACTTATTGAAAAAAAAAAAAAAACAATTAATGGCAAGGAGCCTCGGTCGTCAAAACAAAGCATCTGGGGTTGCATGATACTCCAAGATATAGAGCGGTGTAACCTTACTAGGGATGCTTTGTATAAGCCATACGCTTCCGAAAGGGATAATGAAAAAAAAAAAACAGTATTGCATCAGTATTAAGTACCTAACTTTGAAAATGTAACAAACGATTATTTTGGCATCAATAAAATGGTTAAAACTGCGTAAAACATGAAATTGGGAACGGTATTTTTAAAACAGTTAACCTTGAAATAACATAAACTTGCATTTATTGCAAAAGCGAAAGTGCTCAAGTTATCTATCAAATATGTCTTGGGTATTATTTGATCAACCGAAAAAATCAATCCCACCATTAAAATTACTTTACTTAATTTCTGTTAAAAATCCACTTTTTAACAAAATATTCTCGACGAATTTCGTTTAAAACTCCAGAAAGTAAGAATAAAAACTCAAAAAAATCTCTTGAAATTGCTAATAGAACAACACTGAATATGGCAATAATGATGATGAGGAGGAGGCAGCAGTCAGGTATTTTGATTATTTGCTTATGTTTAAGTGTGCAGGCCGTTGTTTTGTTGTTGTTGCATTTAAGGTTTTGTTTTTGTTGTTGTTTTTGAATTTTTCTGTTTTTTAGTTTTGGTTTACATCGTTTGCTACGAGCATTTTTCTTCTCAGAGTAAGTAGTTTTTGCAGGTAAAATGTCTTCTTCTTGGCTGCTATTATTGTAAATGATGTTGATGACAACATAATGAAATAAGTGTAGTAAATCATTGGCAAATAAGTTCAAGTTTCGTTGTTTTTACTCTCATTTCAATTTATTTAAGTTCCTTGGAAAAAATTTATTCCTCCTTCTATTGCCCCATTTCTCTCTAAATCACAAGTTTTAACGTAAATTAATCATAAGCAGCAAACAAAAATATATTGAGGATATTTTAAATTAAAAGTAAAGGGTCCGCCATCTAACGTTTTAATTTCAACTAGTGCTTATTTCGTGAATGGTAACACTTAGCTCATGTCTGATTTGACAGATAATTAGTTCTATCCTTCCGCTCAACGAGTATGGTTGTGTATACGCTTGAACAACGCTGGGAATCTGCATGCATACATTGAAAAGCCGATACACCCAAGACAAGTCACTGTTTGGTGCGGATTTTGGTCCAGAGGCATAATTGGGCCATTTTTCTTCGAAAATGAGCAAGGGGTGGCCGTTACAGTCAATGGCGATCGTTATCAGGCCATGTTGAACGAATTTTTGTTCACAAAAATTGAAGAGGAGGATATTAGCAACATTTGGTTTCAACAGGAGGGCGCTACGTGCCACACAACCGAAGCTACACTCGATGTTTTGTGCCCTGTTTTTGAAGATCGCATTATCAGCCGCAGAGCTGATGTCGTTTGGCCACCTCGGAGCTGCGATTTGACACCGTTGGACTATTATTTGTGGGGTGCCGTCAAAGATAAGTGTTACGCCAACAAGCCAAAGACAATTGACGCTTTAAAGGACAATATTCGTGAAGCCATTGGTGAAATACAGCTGCACACAATCGATAATGTTCTTAAAAATTGGACCGATCGTGTAAGCTAGTGCATGGCCAGCCGAGGCAGCCATTTGAAAGAATTTATTTTCCATTATTAACCGGAAGGATTGTACTTTCAAATAAAAAAAGAAATCTGAGAAGATATTCGGAAGTTTTTTTATAGCATTTTCAAAAAAAAAAAATTATTTGGCGGACCCTATATAAGTAACAGCTACAGCAACGTCAATAATAACAACAACAACAACAGCGAGATAAGAGCAATATACTAAATAAATATTAATTACAAAAAATGACATTTTTTTGTCTCTTTCTGCTCATCACCATCGCTATTAGTTTTCTTCTCATACAACCGAACTGAAAAAGTTTCTTATGGTTCAGTAATGGTAATGCAGTTACTGTTGCCGTTGCTGTTGCTGTTGCTAATGCTGTTGCTGTTGCTGTTGCTGTTTTCATTAGTTACAATATTTATTTACCCAATTATTTATTTATTTACATTTCATGTGGACCAAAAATATATTAAAGAATAAAAAAATAAATAATAAAAACTGAACATATGTATGTGTACGAGTTGTGTATGTACTTGCCTTGTTTTCATCTTATTTTTGTATATACACATATACAATTATACATATATAAACATATATAAGTATATGCGTATGTATGTATATACTTTTTAATTATAAAAAAATTTTATTTAAAATACAAAAATAAAATTAAAATGTTTAAGTTTTAGTTTCGAGTTTTTAATTAAAATTTATGGCTGAGAAAATTAACAAGTTAATGATGATTAACGATAATGATGATGGTTTTCTTCTTCTTCTTTTTCTAAGTAATCCTTGAAAGTACTAAACGGAAATCAAATAATTTAAAAATGTTTATGATATTTCGAGTTTTCTGTACTTTTTTACATTAAATTGTATCACATACTCGTAAGATAGTTAGATAGATTTTAATTATGAAAGTACATTAAAAAACAGCATCTTTAATGAAATTTATAAAGGAGATATAAAGAATACTTAAAAGTAGACACTCTGAATATAGGCACTGTGTGGAAGTGTCACTAATTGTGATTAATTAGAAATTATTTATTAAGCTACACGTAATACATACATATGTACATATGATTACTATCAGGTATGTGATAGAAAACGATTCGTTTTGAAATGAAATCGAAAGTTCAAAACGAACGAATCAAGTGAAGGTGTGATGGTTTCATTTTCCATATTTGTTTTATTTCAACGTATTTCATAACAAAATACCAACTTTATATTTATTTATTCCAAATTGAAAATTTCATACACACATACGACAAATATTTGGTAAAAAAAAAATTATTTAACATTTCAAAAAACAGAAATTTATCATTTTTGAATTTCTGGGTTCTCTAAGTAATGATCATATTTGTAATATCTGGATTAAGGAATCACATTATGCAAATAACATTTTGCTGCTCATTGGCTGGCATGTTGGTGAAATGGATTCCAAAAGAGTCATACAATGTTCTGGCAGCAAAGAATTGGTGGGTAGTCCACAACTACAATGTGAAGCCTCAATAGCGTATTGTGCCTTAAAACACTTCTAAGGTTACTTTAATGTCTGCAGATTGGTCAAATGGGGTTTATCAAGGAGACCCTGTTCACCGTCCATTGTTAGGCAAATCAACGAAGATGGTGGACGGCGTATACGTCTCTCCCATCTCGGAATGTGTTTTGGTAAGTGTAGGGCGGCCTGATATAACAATAAAAGTCTATGCGGCAAAAGTCGAAGGCATCAGTGCCTCTATTAGAGCAACCTTTAAAGCTATATACTGGTTTATGTGGGTATTTTTGACTGTCCTACGTAGCCTCTGCCTTCAATCAAAAATTATGTTTTTGGAAGGTACAATTCAAACAATTTATGTAAAAATACTTTATTTTTTCCTTTTTTAATTTGTTATTTTATAGTTTCCTCCAGCTTATAGTGGGTTCAAAAATAAGCATGTAGTATATCTATTTCTACCATGAGGTGTTTTTAGACACCTTGAGGAATTCAGGACGGGAACACAGATCATACTCAGGATTTGTAAAATCTATAGTAGTGAATCAGGAAAAAATTGTATTCCAATGCTATTTATCTATTAATAAAATATCGTATATATTTAATAAAAAAGAAAATAAGGAATAGTTTTGGCAATTATTTGAATTTTTTACGAAGGGAATTTTCAGTGGGTAATGACTCCATTTAAAATTTTTATTCATATTTTTATGATTCAGTAACATTTTGAAGAAATTTCTTCCAAAAAAAATTATATCGTTTTCATTTCACCAACCATTGCCTATTCGATTTGAAAACAAAAAAAGAATTAGATTTTCGTTTTCTATCACACTTCCTTTTGTTGAAATTTTCATAGAACGAAATGGAAAATGAATTCGAATTCGATTTAAAAGAAAACCGATTTGAAAACGAATCTTAAGTTGCCATCACAACTTTTTTCGATTTTGAGTCGATTTTCTTTCGTTTTCGATTTCTATCACATACCTGTATATTTGTATGCAAGGATAATAAATATTTTACAATTTTAGGAAAACAACATATTTTTTATACTTTAAACTAGCTAACCCTGGCGTGATTGGTTAGAACTTTCTTCATTATTATCTTAACTATTAGCTTAGATATAACTTTTTATCGTTTTTCCCAATTTTATCGTCTTCCGATAAATCTTAGAGCAATAGCCGTTTATCAAATCTTTTCCGGTCTTTGGCTTATGTGGATAGATAACGAAGCTGTAATTGTTGTTCTCTACATAAAAAATGTAAATTTAGTAAGAATGAGTGGACCCACGCCTGGTGATATGTATCGGGTAATTTTTTTATCAACTTTATTTTTGCAAGCTCATCTGTTTTCGTGTAACATGTTACAGTCAAACATGTTCAGTTTTATCCATAACAGTTTGAAATTTTGCCAAATTTATTTTTTTGTTTTGAAGTACAATTGTTTCGGTTAGAAATATTATTTCATTCATATGGCTGTCGCGGCTGGCCTCACAGTACCGCATTCGATCGGACCAATTTTCGAGAACTTTTTCCAGTGTATGGGGTCGTATCTTGACAATGAATGAATTACGAATGTTGGCCTTCAAATGATCAATTGTCTCTGGTTTGTCGTCTCACAGAAAATAGCTCAATGGTGTCACATCGCAGCTTCTTGGCGGCCACCGGCAACATCACCGTTTCGGCTAATTAAGCGGCCATCAAACGTTTGACGCAATAAATCGATTATGGCATGAGCTGTGTGGCAAGTTGCGCCATCCTGTTGAAACCAAACATCGTTCACATCAATACCATGAGGAGCAGGAACAAAAAATCTGTTATTATGGTGTGATAGGTTACTCCAATCGCACCGTAATGGTTGCGTCGTCCTCATTTTCAAAGAAATATGCGCCAATTTTGCCTCCGTTCCACAAGCCGCACCAAACAGTCACTCGTAATTGGTGCATTGGCTTCTATAAGACCACGTTTGGGTTTTTTTGCTTATTAACGCATTCACCAAGATTAAAATAAGCTTCACCGAAGTTGAAAACACAGTTCAAATACAGAAGCAGCTTGCAGAAAGTGAAAATATTCATGTTTTTGTTGAAACAGTATGTAATACATTGAGAGCAGTTGAATGGAGAGTACGTGCCAAAGTGAAAATGTCAGTGCTCACGAAAAGGTATCAATAAATCCGTTCTGATTTTGCTAAAAAAAATATGGTTCGTGAACGACAGAGGACTAGGAGAAGATTATTTGGTCAGATGAGTGCAAAATTATTCATTTTCGGTAGGATGGTAGGTAATGGTGTAAACGAAAGCTAGGGAAAACTATGAAAGCAAAAGGTGTCAGACCAACTTCAAAGTTTGGCGGCGGTTGTGGGTGGTGATGGGTGGTGGTGAGGTTGTATGATGACTAAAGGAATTGGAACAAAGTCCACAGAATAGACTGCACAATCCTATGTAAACACTGTCAGCACTAACTTGCTCAACACTGCAGAAAAGTTATTACAGACGGCGAAAATCGTTTTTCAATATGATAATGACACTAAGCATACCGCCAAGCTTACAAAAAATGGCTTAATGACCACCGCTGCAAAGTTCTTGATTAACCGCCCCAGTCACCCGGTCTTAACCCCATCTAACACCTCTGGGGATGCCTTAAAATTTGGTAGAATTGTGGACACATGTGCGACCAGCGTGGAATCAAATTGACCCAAACAACTGCAATATTTAGTGGACAGTATATCGCGCCGTATAGAGGCAGACTGCCAAAAAAGGCTATACAAAATACTAATCCTATTTTTCGACAACGCTACATATTAGTTGTAAGTAAAAGTCCAATAAGCAATTAGATCAAATATCAGGTAATTATTGGGTCTTTAGCTTTGTTGTTGTTGTATATATATATATATATATATATATATATATATATATATATATATATATATATATATATATATATACAACAACAACAAAGCTAAAGACCCAATAATTACCTGATATTTGATCTAATTGCTTATTGGACTTTTACTTTATATATATATATATATATATATATATATATATATATATATATATATATATATATATATATATATATATATATATATATAGAATAGACTGCACAATATATATATATATATATATATATATATATATATATATATAATAAAAATATATACACATATATAATATATACACTACGCGACAAAATAAAGTATACATTTTCAATGAATATGATCATTTTGCTAAGAATTAAAAACCACTTAAGATATTTCCAAAACTCATTTTAAATATAAAATAGTAACATATCTGAAAAATAAAGATCAATTATTTTTATATAAAACATCCAAAAACTTAATTTTTATGGATTTTTTATAAAATAAAGAATATAGATACAATATATACTCTTTCATATATTTATATAAAAAGTCAAATGTTTTTGGGGGTATATAAACTTTTGTAAGATTGCAAATAAAATACTTAGATAAAAAAAATAAATTTTGTCTTCCCCTTTTTTTTTTTGGCACTTAAATTTTAGTATTGAATGAAAAAAATAAAATGCCTATAAATTTATAGAGACAGATATGATTACCATTAATGATTTAATTCGTTGCCATCATTTTTAGCAACAGAGATCATTAATTAGACTTAAAGTCTTAAATGTTTAAAATACGACTGTGATAAATGATGATTAAGTTTTAAAGATACGTTCTCATAATAATTTTAGTTATTCATTCAATTTATTTGTTGATTGTTTGTTTTGTATATTTTTTTTTGCTTCAAGAAATTTCTTTTGGGCAAAAACGAAAAAGAAAAGGAATTTAATTGGTATTTATTTTAATTAAAATTTATTTAAATACTCTTCAGAATATTTTTTGTTATTGTATTCGTGACATACTATTACTTCTTATGAATTCATATGGCATTGGTTGGAAGGTGAGGCCAGGCCGGCAGTCTAACAGAACGCTTTATCTGCCCATCTTCAGTACTCACTTACACACTCACACGCATTCTTTCTGTGGCTTGTGGAGAGACCAGGCATAGGAGTTATAATTTTGCATTTTCCTTTTATTTATTTGTTTTTTATCTTGTTTGGTTAATTATTTAAAGTGGCATGACACTGAATACCAAAATTCAACATCACTATCGCAAGCAATACCACCACCATCACCATGTATGCATGAGGATTTGCTACCTCAACATTTCTGTCATTTTCATGTGCATTTTTCTCTTTTATTTTTTTTATTTATTTTTCATTTAAGAAGTTGTGTAGTTGTTGTTTGTGTTTTTCTATTTCTTCTTCTTCTATCACGTAATTCTTAAACAAATTTGTCATGTTTTCATTTCCAATTCACTCTTGGCTGGCAATTGCAGGTGGTCTGTTTTTCATTTTTGTATTTAAGTTTTTTTTTTTATGCCAACCATCACATGGTCTGACTGACAAATAGTCATTTGGTCTCTTTAAAGTAAAGAAATAATGAATTTATGATAAAAAAATAAAGGTAAGTATGTACATAAATATGTATGCACAGGAGGTTCGTTATGTTTTGGATTTACTTGATATATGAAATGACAGTTTAATCATTTGATGCCAAACAAAATAGCAAATCTGTGTCAAATTACTGTTACAGGTTTTTTTTTTATTTATTTGAATATTTAAAAGTTAAGAATTTTAATATTTTAACCCGATTGAAATTAAGTACTGCTAATAAGAACTTTTTTCAATACATATACATGCATCCATACACACACATACATACATACATTTTAAGGAAACCAAATTCAACAGAATTATTTTACTAAAAGCAAAGCTTCGTATGGATTCTTTATTAGGGTCCTTCGAAGAGCAATTTACAAAGCAAAACTGCAACTAACGATTGCAAATTCAACAATGAATGATGAGATCTGAAGTAATTTTTTTTGTTTTGTTTTAATAAACGAACAAACAACGAGTGCAGTTCCGCAATTTTGTCTCCGTTTTTATTTCACTTTCGTTGTTTATCGTCGTCAATATCACTTCGAAATCGATTTGGTATTCTATAA
The DNA here is from genome assembly GCA_023159175.1 of Wohlfahrtia magnifica. Lineage (NCBI taxonomy): Eukaryota > Metazoa > Arthropoda > Insecta > Diptera > Sarcophagidae > Wohlfahrtia > Wohlfahrtia magnifica. Next base: position 898,028 of record JAKWBJ010000527.1, read on the forward strand.
CAGGTTTAGGTACGACGACGACTTTTTTTTTTTAATAAAAAACCCATCTCCGAATTTTTTGCTTGTTTATCGTTTTGTATTTGTATCAGAAAATGTATTTTACATGTGATTTAAATCCATATTCAAGCCTTGAAGAAAATCAAACAAATTTTTCATTAGAAAGCAAATTTTGAAGGAAGTATTCCCACATCTGCAACTTACTGGATTAAAATACGTGTCGAAACCAAACTACGAACAAGAATCATCACAGCTCAGCGTGGAAAACGATTTTAATTTGGAAATTTTTCGAAGTTAATTATTATAAAAATAATTTCTGAGAGCTTTGATGCATAAAAAATAGATTCTGTCCCAAGTGGATTATGTTCGACTAATTGTCATGATTATCTTACCTTCAGCCAACCATCAGCTAATTTTCTCGGTGAGCTAAGCGCATTCACATTTATCTTTAAAATGAAAAGAAATTGTGCCTATAAGAACTCCCTATCGCAAAGAAAGGAATTTTTTTCAACACTTTTACAAGTTTTTGAAATTTCTCCTATTATTTCCTATTATTACACAACTTTTTAGCCGTTGATAAACATGAAGACGACAAAATCAGAGTCGTTTCGGTACAATATCGTTATGCATCGATTACGACAATTGGTATAAGTGTGATTGAACCAATAACGAATTTAACCATTCTTGCCATAGGCCAAAAATAAACAAATTCAAGATAAAAAATTATAATTGTATTGAAGTAATACTGGGAAAAATTTCAAGCTGGGACTTATTGTGACCAAGAATAGCTCACATCTACATTACGGCTTTTTTGAAAAAATTTTCTATTTCGATCTTCGAGCCAAATAATTCGATTATTACATTTTTCTTTGATACAATATTGAGGTAAATAGCTATTCGATGGATCGAAGTTGAGAGGAAGAATAGAACTCCGTGTATGTACGTAAATTAACTAGAATTGATTAAAAAAAAAATAATTTTTTTTGATAATTGTTTTTTTTATGTTAAACCAATAGTTTACGACAGTTCGACTTACTTTCGACTAGGTTTCTTTGTATGTGTCCTGGTTAGGCACCTAGCTCGAGCAAAAGGTCTTCATAATATATCTCTCTGTTCTACCAAACGCCTTTATCTCCTTCCTGCTTTTGCCAGAAGCTTAAATTTCCGCATTTATTGTCAGACGCTATGTTGTTCTTGGCTTTCCGTGCCTTCTGGAACCTCGCGGAATCCATTCCAACGACTATTTTGGGAGTTCGCCCGCAGGCTAGGGTAGCGTGTGATTAATCCACCTCCGTATTTGACGCCTAATTTATATTGTCACTAACTCCTCATCGCACCCGCGCAATAGTTCTGAGTTCGAGATAATTCTTGGCCACTATATTCTCAATTTATGTCTCAGATAGCGGTTTATAAGCATTTGTAGTTTATTTGCCAATCTTCCATTCATCAGTCAGGTTTTGCAGCCGTACAGTAAGATGGACATTCACATTTGATTTAAATATTCGCAATTTTGTAGTTCACACTTTTCACAATTGACCAAAAGCCACTTTAGCCTTGTTAATACGGTTGTTCACTTCTTCAGCAGCTTGCCCTTCGGGTATGTTTGGGTGTTGTGCCCAAATATCAGATATTTTTCGATCGTTCTATGGTTTCGTTATCGATAAAAAGCTGCTTATTCAACGTGATCGATGAAACAGACATAGTTGTTGTCAAGGTTCGGTTAATCGTCAGACCCACTCCATTAGATGCACGATTTAGGTCGTCGATTTTGTGATGCAGATCCGTTTAACGAGATAATATCATACAGATGTCGCTGGAGTTCCATTGAATGCTACGTTTATGTCCATCCAACGCCTTAGACAGAACATCATCGATAAGTATCAAAAATAACATGCGTGACAAAAAACAACCCTGCCTGACACCAGATGTTGTGTTCAAGCTTTCAGAATATTTGCCGTTTCTGTTTCTAATTAGTCGGTTTTGACAAAATTTTTGACCTGAAAGTTTTCGTGTTATCTCGCACAATCTTCTCGTATTCTTTGCCTCCGCCTTGTCTCAGCCACCTGCGCAAGAGCGCTGGTTGCCTATCTTTTAACATTCCTACAGATCTTTCTTACAGCTTTGTTAAGGTTCGTGTACAACTTTAACACAATCTTACTCGGTTTTAAAACGAGTAAAATGATGCGAATTCGGGGTTTAGAGGATACCAAAATGAAAAAAGAGAAATTTACTCGAATTCATTTTACAGAACAGGGCTGTACACTTTAATTAAATTTTAGGTGTTAGGACTTCATAAGAAAGTTTGAATTTCCCAATTTTTTATTATTTTATTTTACAATGCTCGTTCGTAATTGTAGGAATAGATCAGCTTCATTTTGCAACTAAATTTAGTTATTTTGATTAAAATGTTAATTACTTTTCAAACGAGCTTAAAAACCGATTTTATTTGTTTTACTATTTCAAGGAAAATATACAAAATTCATTGTTAAATGACCCTGAATTGTAATTTTGTTATAAAAATTTAAAATTTTTTTCCGCTTTTTGTTTTTATTTATGTATTCAATAAACAAATAATTTTTAACTAGAAAGGGCATTGAACTTTCAACAAACAAATAAATAAAATATTTTTAAATAAACTCTGATGATGATGATGAAGACAATGATGATGATAACGACTTAAAACAAGACTAAGATGAATCACTATTAAAGTGTTGTTTTAATTCAGTCTTAAAAATGTTATTCCAAATTTAAAATAGTTTTCTTTTCAGACTTCTTTTATTAGCTTTTTATTTAATTTAAGTTATTGTTGTTTTTTTTTTAATCATTAATTAAATTCTTTAATTATACAGCTGCTGCTATAACCCAGTTTCCTTTCGATATAAATTTTGATTCATAATTATACTCACATACCAATTATTTTTATTTTTTCTTCTTTTTTATTTTAAATTTTTCAAAGATCTTTACGTCTCTGCATCAACGTGTACAGTGAGTGTATCGTCATATCTAGTTCTCACTCTTTTTTTACAGAAAAACTTACCTAAAACGAAACCAGAAATGAAAGAAAAAAATGAGAAATTTATTTATTTTTTGCGAATAATTATATTTTATAATAACAACAACAAGAAAAATAAAATATTGGGTTGGATAATAAGTTCATGGAGTTTTTATATTTTATTTGGTATTACAACGATTATTTGCTGTTTAACAAAGTTTATAATAAACATACATTGAATAGAAAGCTCCTTCTGCTCTACGAAATTTTGCTAATCGTACTTATGAGTAACTAGTTAAGACCCGATTCGCTACTCTAATCTTAATAATTATCTCAAATGTAATTTTACTTACACTTTATATCCGTTTTCCTCATTTTGTTCCCTTTCGGTCACAATCCAATCATTTGTTTCTTCCACAAAGACACTTGGTTCTTCTTCTTTTTCTTCTTTTAAGCTATATATAGTATACGTTCATAGACAGCTTTTATCCAGTGTGATTTCTGCAAATCCTGCTTTTTCGCTGATTTCGATAGATAACATTTATTTAATTGTCGTTCTGCACATATAAAAAATTCAATATTTAGTATGAATGAAAGATGCCACGCCCACTTATCCAATCTCGCCCAAATGTTGACTGATAATGTGTATTGTTCACGACGTTGTTTGCCCATTCGGCTCATTTTTTGAGTGATGATTTGTATTGACTACGAAGTCATTTAGACCAAATTTCGAAGCTTTTGTTTTAACCATTCTCAGGATATACAGACATCAATATTTAGTTTTTATGAGAGGTACCACGCCCACTTGTCTAATACCTCTCACTTTTTGACTGATGATTTGTCTTGACTATAAATCTATTTGCACCAAATTAAGAGATTATTTCTGCTACCATTTGGCAGATATAGACAAATAAATATACACTTTGTATAGGCGTGAAACCGCCGAGTAGGAATTTTTAAAATTATATAGCCTGTAGTTCCTTCTAGACATAATATAGATACTGTAAAATATCAAGAAAATCGGTTCATCCGTTTAGCTGTCCATAAATCAATTTTATATATAAGATTTAATATTATGCTGCTTTTGAGGCTTATGCTAGACATGGAATATCCAGAAAGTGACAAACAACATTTTGGCACTTGCTCCTCTTTGTACTTCAGTGAGGCCAAACAGCTGCCGGAACACTTGCAAAGTATACGGTAAAGGTGTCATGAGTGCCATCTATAGCACGAAAATGGTTTGCAAAGTTGAAAAATGGTAATTTTGACATCAACGACATCGATGTCTTCCACGCAGCTGAAGAGAGCTTTAGAATGCAGACAGTGCCCAAATAAGGCGTGAATTGACCAAAAACGGCGATGATAAAACGATTCTCAATAATTTTCATTCGATGGATTTACCAAAAACACTATACTCCTTTATGACAACGTTAATATAGGGTTGCCATACTTGAAATCAAGCAAAATCAGTACGTAACAGAAAAATATTCATATACATTCAATCAAAAAATAATACATATAGTATTTCCTTAAAAACAAAAATCATATTTTTTATGGTGATCTTGCATACACATATTTGTATGAACAGTATATGTATGTTCAATATTTATACCAGGGACTAAAAACCTGTAAAAATTGGTTCAGGTTCGGATTCGGGTTAGGTTCACGTAAGTACGAGATTTATTTATTTTTCAAAGAAATTATCGTTTATTTGATTAGAATTAGTTCGAGCAAATCTTCATCACTCTCTGAAGAACAAGATATTGATTCTCTAAAAAACAAAAAAACAACTCTCTTCCTTTTCTAATTGTAAATTTGTGAACAGTACAAGATTTCATTTTGTATTGTGTGAAGATTGTACCCAGAACCCGTTTGAGTTCGTGTTCGGTTTCAGTCCATGTCAAAGTTAAAGTGGCATCAGTTCTTCTCAATTTTCTTCAAGTTATTACAATTACTACAGATGGTTCTACTTATACGTCTATTAAGGTTTCAATTTTTTGTTGCAGTAACTTGTCCTGAAGTCACTTCGTTACCTAGAATAAATTAACAACTACTAAGCTATCCTTTTCTAATTTCTTATTCAGCATTATGTCTGTGGCTTATAACTAAAAGAGCCAATGTCGAAATATTAACTTTGAGGAAACTTTAATAGAAGTTAACTTTTATAGATAAGAGTAAATTGACATTGGCAAGCATAGCCCCCACGAAATTGTTGAGGGTCATTTTAGACTTTTGCTGTTTCAGCAAAATAAAAGAGAGTAAGAAAAATAACTTAATAGAACAATTAACTCAAAACAGCAAAATATTGACAACAAATACACCAATCATGATCAGGGCCATTATAAAGAACTTGACACAAACAACCAATATCTATTGAATCTGGACTGCTTTTTATAGCTCCATAAATACTTAACTGGGTCTTTCAAAGAGAATAACCAACAATACGATATAATTTTATGCGCTGAACAAATTTGTAAATATAAATCAGCACACGAAAGTACAAAAATTAAAAATTACTGATTTAAATGTTATACATAAATCAGTGCAATCAATAAAAATCAGTATATGTATGTATATACTCTGCAATTTGCACCTGCCGATTACCCTCTTTTCTTCTCGAACTATATAGGAAGCGTAACCTTCGATAATAAAGACGAATTTAAAAACTGGCTTAAAAACTTCCACGCTACCAGATCGGCAATTTTTGGCGGAAAGGCATCGCCAAATTGTTCCATAGATGGGAGGAGTTCGTAAACAGCAATGCATTCGTAAACAGGTGAATACATAATCGATTAATTTATTGTTACAACTATTGATTTTTGTTGAAACAAATGCCTTTAATAAAAACGGTACGAACTTATTATCCAGCCCAATATACATATGTATGTATGTATGTGGACATTATGTATGTATGTTGATATTAAAAGTAAATTGGTCATGGTTTGTTAAATTGTGTTCTTTTTTGAGTCCTCTCAACATTGCCAAAAAAAAAAAAAAAAAAAAAAAAATCGCTTTAATTTTTTTATTTTTTTTTTTTAGCCACAATCAGTGATGGGAAAGTTGATACGATCGTACTTTTTTGATACTATTTAACTTCAAAAAATACCGTAGTACTCCCCTAACAGATATGATACTCTCATAAATATTTTCCTTTTTCTACATTTTTTACATTCCTTTATTTCAAAATTTTCCGTTTTTTATTAATTTTTAGTACTCATGGCAACTGAAATCCGTGGGAAGTGATACTGTTTTTCTGATTGACACTATCGAGTACAACAAGAATCAGTTTTTGAAATATTCTAAACATCTCAAAACTATCAGTTATGAGTAAAAAACCGGTTATTCTTGACTTCATACACTTACAGGCAAATAACTTAGCTGTTACCATTTTAGATCCGAACAGACTGATTGGGAACTTCTTAGACAGATTAGGCAGATTAGATGGATGGTGTCACGAAAACTTTCGATGGGGAAATGAACCAACCTGCTATGGGTAACCGGAAAAAGGAACAGCTGTTGAGGCTGCTTAAAGCACCAGCGGGAAATTTATATGGGTTATTACTGATCGTTGGGCTGTTGATAGACATATGTTTAATGGATATTAGTTCCATGTAATTATCTTTCTAGGAGTCGCAATGATGAAAAAGAGGAGGAGTCTACTACTAAACATCTTATTTGTCACCGCCAGAAGTCGAAGATTTAAGCTTTTCAGTGCTTGTTAGGAGAAAATTCGATAGGACTACTTCGAACGCTGTGATATGCTAGGTAAGACACCAACCTACCAACCAGAAGGTCCTTGTTTCAATACTAGGCCGGACCATCTTAAGAAAAAAAAAGGAGAAATTTTTTCAACAACGGTATTACCTCATAACATTAGCTAGTAACTACTATTTAAAACTTCTTAAATGCATTTGCCGTTCAGAGGCGGCATTAAACTGTCCCTTTAAATTTGTCTAAAAATAGAATCGGGTGCAGCTTAATATATAATTAATATAAATAGTACTTCAAACGCACGATGTGGACAAAATCTTTGCCTTCATTAGGTGTGGTAATGGACAAATGGTAACACAACGGGACCTTCAATTTGGAGCCAGGTGAGCCGTTGATAGCTGCTAGATTAACCTATCTTATGCTAAGTTAATAATAAAATACTAGTTTGCTCTTGAAAATCCCTTGAAATTTGTCAGAGTTAATAAGTTTTTTAGTGAAGCAACTCATGAAAAAATCTCTTTGTTTTATAAAGTTTGTTGTTTGTTGTCCAAAAAGTACTCTGATTTTTTTTTTTTTTTTTTTTGATAGCGAACGTAAATTCCATTTCCCATCACTGGCCACAATATCAAACATGTGAGATTTAGATTTATTTTTTTTTAATTTCATTTCAATTTAGTTTCTAAAGTTTTTTTTTTTCTTTTTGAGAATGTTTGTGTTTCATCTTTTAGCCAGACCGAACTTTATTGGAAACTCAAAATTGTATTTAAATAAATTTAGACGGAAGTGGTAGGTACCTAAATCAGATCTTATTTTAGTTCTTTACTTTTCATTCAACTTATTAGTGCAAAACCACAAAAAACCAATGGAAACAACAAGAAGAAGCAAAAAAAGTGAAAACACTTAAGTTTCCAAAAACTGCATAAAAGGCAGAGCCAAAGAAAAAAGGAAACTTAACTTAGGAAAATTAAGCGTGAATTTTAATTAAAAATGAAGAAAAATCAGAGTTAATTTGGAGCACAAATACAGTTAACCTTATAAATTTATTTTAAATTACAAAAGCATACTGCGAAGTTTGGAAAAAAAATGATTTTTATGACAAAATAAACCCAAAACCAACATTTTCAGTTATTATTGGCAAAAGTCGACTATATGATACCTGTATCACAGTTTACATTTTAGAACTGTTTTAATGCTTAACTCAAACAATCTTAAGTTATTTTTTATTCGTATAGCAGCGCCAATTAAAATCTTTATTGCCAAAGAGAGTAAAGTGGGCTATCTCGGCGCATTCAAAATTTTCACCAAATTTTTCAACTACTGATGGTCCAAATCTTCCTAAGCTTAATTAATGACCAACTGCTCTAACACAGTTAAATATGCAAAGCTATTCTTGGTTTTTTTGTCCATAGATTTGTCCATAGATACATGCAAGCCATTAAATAAGTGAGATAGGTATTGTGCTCTTCAAACCATTTAAATATTTTCATCCATTTTATCATCCAAAAACGAAAAAAGAGCATCATATACAATTCCTTGTATATTTTTTAATTCGTTTTCTGCGGTCGAAAGCCAATATCTTCTATAGCTCTTGATGAAAAAGCCACTGCCAAAGGTTCTTTTCGACATACACACGTTATTGTAACGCAAATCATACCAATAACAATTTAAAGACTGTGGGACTGGATATTTTGTATTTCATATAAAGAATCTTGTTTTTTCTCCATCACTTCTCTAGGTCAGTTTCAGTAATCAAGTTGATTTTCAAGCTAAGTAGATGATTAATCTACTGCGGCTCGCGTCTATATGATTGTGTGTAGCGGTGAAGATCATCGGTGGGTGATGGTAATGTTTGCTTAGCATTGCAATTTTGTTCCAGTAGGTGACGTTTTCTCTTGATCATTCGTCTAATGTTGGTCATCATCGCCAGAGGTAAGCTGGAAGGCCAGGGGGGCTGCTTCTTTAGATGGATTTGTCTGGAGGGAGGTTGAAGTCTCTTTTTCTTCATGTCCTCTGCTGGGATTCGAGCCTGGACAGTTTGTATTTTATGCCTGAGCTCTAACCACTACATCACGCCAGAAAAATTATTGAAAACTATGAAGATATTCAAAAATATTGACCCTTATCATGGTTGGCGTATTCGTTATCGTACTTCGCCATTTTAGTCCCTAGATTCCAAGAAAACAAGCAAAATGTTTCATAATCTATTTAAAAAATGTCGACAAACGACTACGACTCGCCAATCTTAAGGGTGGTTACCTTAAAAAAGAATTGCAAAAGGCAAAGTTACTTTAATATTTTTGCTCACATTTGCCAGCACATTATTAAAAACTTAAAAAAAATCGTTTATTTGGCAAAAAACATAAAAAAGAAACAAAAATTAAAAATTGAAAAAAAAAAAAAAAAAAACGAAACTAGGGGAACAGATAAAAATATTTAATATTTTCTTATTTTAGTTTTATGAAACAACGAAAAATAGATCGATTTTACAAGCATGCATTCAACCCCATACACAAGTAAAATTCAAAAAATACTTTTGGAAGTCCAAAGATTCCATTAACTAAACAATTTTATCCTGGTAATCGATTATTTCCCTGTCATTAAATAATTTTAATCAACTCATTCATACAATTTTCGTTGTACTCTACACTAAAAATAAATTTTGTAACATTTTAGACGAAAAACTATGCAAGAAACTAAGATTTATTTTTATTATACCAGAAACATTTCCTAAAAGAAGTGAGTTGTGTTTTTTGTTCCCCTTAAAATTCTTTATAATTTAAGACAACTTCACAAATCCTTCAATGTCCCCAGCCAACATATAAGAAGTTATTACTCCTAATCGTTCATTATGTAGAGTTTCAAAAAGTCGCACTTGACAATCTTACTATTTTTTATCGAACATTTATTTTATTTTCTTTGCATTTAATAAATCATTTTTTGACATCCGTATCAAATTTTTAAATTTATTACTACATCACTAATTTCAAAAAGGAAAGGATAACATTAAAGGATAATAAAAGTAAATTTATAAAAATTCTATGTAATTTGGTTTTTTTTTAAATTTTCTAAGAAAAATTTTAAATACCTTCTAATGCGTTCTGTAATTAAGCAAAACCATTTAAATCTTGAACTTATGATTTAGAGATTTTAAATTGAATTTTTATTATCTGAAGCCAGGCATGCTTCGCTACTCCTAAATAAATTATTATCTTAACTACAATCTTAGTTGTCATTTTTCACTCTTTTTCCTCATTTTATTCCCATCCGGTTCAAATCTAACACTTTAACTGTTCCTAAGATAGACAAAATCAATATTTAGTTTGTATGGGAAGTACCACGCCACTTTTTAATTGATGATTCCGTATTGACTACAAAGCTATTTGAACCAAATTCAGAGACTCTTGCTGTTACCATTTTGAAGATATAAAACACAACCTCGAATGAAGAGATACAATGCCAGCTATAAACAATTATTTTGAGGAGCTTCAAGAAAACTATTTTAATTAAGGAATAGAATTGTATTGAAGTTTCAGGAGATTATATTGGAAAATAAAATAATTTCAATAATCTAGCTCGTGAAACACACATTTATTTATATATATAAGATTATTACACTTTTATTTTCTCATTAAGCTATTAAATTTAGCTCTGGAACAACCAAATTGCAATTATGGCTTTTCCAATTGTTGGCATGAAAATAGGCGTTATGCCTGTCAAACGAGTAAAAGTTTAATAATTACTTCGAGAACTTATTTTAATTAAGCGGTTATGTGAACACACAAGCTTAAACAAGTTTACGAGATCAACTATTTGGTTCAATTAATGGCATGCTTATTTCTAACGTTAATGGTATGCAACAGTATATTGAGAAACTATGATTCCAGCAAGACCTTTCTGCATACTCATAAACGTAATGATGAAATATTTTAGTAATTGAAAAAATATTTACTCGCGATATTTTTGAAAATATTTGAAAAATTATTTCCCCGAAGATTATTGCCAAAATTTCAACATAAACATGAAGCTTTCGAACATTGTCACCGGATTGTGAATGTAATATATAATTGATACTTTGGAAACTAAATAATATTCGATTTTTCTTGGCATCAAACAAGCAATCGAAAGAGTATGGCTGCTTAGCTTACTTCTTAAAGTTGAAAAAAATTTCACCGGCTCCATTCTGTTTTATTTTTAAAACCTATCACTCTCAAAGAAATTTTTATTTTAAAAGTAAAGCAAAAGATTAGAGCAGCCTAGCCCAGCACTGCACACAATTTTTCAGTGTTGCAAATTTTTTATGATCAAAATGCGCAGGCCTTCTACTCAAAAGGTGCTAAAAAACACTAAATGATAATTTATAATTAAAAAAGCGTTAAAAGTATTAAAAACAAAATCTAATACAATTGAAAAAAAGCTATTCAACAAAGAATTTTTAATAATTTGAATGATTGATAAAATTTAAACTAATTTAGAACAAATTAGCAACTTAAAACCCTTTCTTTCATTTTTGGGTTCATTAAGAAAATACCTATCAGAGGTTTTAGGCAAGGAATGAGAATGAGTGTAACAAATATTGTATGTTTTTGCTGTTGCATGCACACCATACTCTTAAAAACATAAACAGTTGTTTACTGTATTGCATTGAGTATATTATAGATTTTTTTCTCGCTCTCAAGTAACTGTTGTAAGCATAAGTATTTTTAAAATATTAAGCTGTGATACACCAATCTGATACAAATTTTATTGTGACAAATTAGCGCACAATAATAAAATTGTCCCAATTAAATATACTGTATTTACACGGTTGTCTTATTTTATACAAAATTTATTGTCACAAGATGGCGCAAAACGATGTATTGACAATAATTGTCCCAACGCTGTCAGACGGTTATTCTAGTTTACGGTAACACTGTGAATCACTGTTGCGGTAAATTAAATTTATTATTTCTTTTTGGTGTTCAAAATAGTTCGTCCTTTAAAAAAAAGAAAATTGCTTCCTCTTTATTTATATTGAACTCATATAGTCAAAAAAATAAAAATATACAAAAAACAAGAAGTGCGTGGGTCAGACATTGGCTCACAAGAAGGGTCATTGATGGTGCATATGACAAAACATTTCAATAAGTTAAAAAAAATAATTATATTTAATCCTCTAAGGTAAAGATGATTTGTTTTCTAAAAAAAATAAAAATTGTATCCGCTTGATAAAAAAAAGGTAAAAATAATGAAAAACAGAAATGGTAGAAGTTTACTATGCAATTTACATATAAATAATTAAAAATGCATATTTTAAGGGATGACAATTAAAAATACTGTACAAACACGTGTTTTTTCAGAATGAAATCAATTAAAAAATAAAAATTGGTGAGGTATTGTCTTCTTCAATTGCCGCACAAGAATACAATAAATATTGGTGTATTTTAGGCATTACCATTGGCGCAAGATTGCCTTAAAGCTTTCACACGATTGTCGCACCAGGGTTGCATTTGATTGGGATAAATAAGCACAATAATATTGTGAGTTGCCGTATGAACCAATAAATTGTATAATCACACGATTGGCATATAAAATAAGCTAATTATTGGTACATTACGACAATCGTGTGATCCTGCCTTTATTGATGAAGCAAATATACCAGCAAAGACTGTAAATATACAAAGATGTTGCACTCAGTACATATGAAATTGGCAAAAAAAAAAAAAAAAAAATTGAGCTTGTGATGAGGTGGGTAAGTAAAGAGAGACAACAAAAACGTTGTGTTTATATTCAAGACATGCATAAGTACAACTGTTCGTATCTATTGTGTTAATTTTCAGTTAATTCAGCTATTAAGCGGTTTGTATAACTACAATTTCACATTTTTCTCATTTATATTATTTCCAATTTATCTTTTCTGTTTCACAAACAAGTATTGAACGACGAATCTATTTGATTTTTTTATTAAAAAAAGCGTCTTGTTCGGGTTTTCCAACCATAAAAATAAAATACATGACATACTATATGTTCTTATTATTCAAATATTTTTTACCCATAGCCACAAAAAACCTTTGCCAGAGTCCGGAAAATGCAAGACTGCTACCTGACAATGAAGTGCATAATGCAGTACAAAAAAAAAACAGCAAATATCTTTTGTGTGGGATTTTCTCAACCATAAAAATTTCCATATTATAAGGACATTTTTTAATACCAAGAACCATAAAAAATTAACCCTTTTCTTGCTAATGCTTGAATAAAATCCGCAAAATACATCTGTTACCAATACTTTACACAATTTTTTTTGTGCAATCTAGTGAAATTTGTTAAGAAATCTGGCTTAAATTGCGACTTAACAATAACATGCTTCACACCCACAAGATGGAATACGATTCATTTAGTTCATCCACATGTACGTAACTTAAAAGCCATATGTAATACTAATTGGTAGTATTACACCCTAGTTTTATATCACAATTAAAAAAATTACACGGCGCTTAATTTCGTTAGTAGACAGCAATATCACAATTTATCATAAATTAGCAATATTTTAATTTCCACCTGCTAATCAGCTTACTCAATTTAGACTAGAAGAACAAGCAGATGTAACAACCAAGTGGAAAACTTTGTTGCTTTTTATTTAACTGACATTACTATTTATAATTCAAACATTGAAACAACCTCATCAAAAATATATACATTATTTGAAAATTATGTACAGCCAATAGAAGGAGCTAATTCTAACCGATCTACGAGTATAATTGAAAATGAAATAAGTAAATATAAAAATACAAAGGCACCCCTAACAAATGATTTTAATGTTTTGAAATGGTGGCAGCATAGTAAAAATGAGCTTCCAATGTTACACAAGATGAGCTGCAGAATATTCGCTATACCAGCATTTAGCGCCAGCATTTAGATAAACGATTAAAACTCGATTGTAATGGAAAATCATTTAATAAAATTTTATTCGTGAACGTAAATTCAAAAAACTAATTGTTAGTTAAAATTCAAAACACAGTACATACATAACTATTACAAAAATTAGGTTTTTTACGTACGTATATGGATACATAAATAGGTGTTTATTTTAATTTAATTTTTATTTTTATTTATAGTTTTGGTTATATAAGACCCACGATACTTAAGTTTAAAAGACTGAATTGTTTTTGCTAACTGAAAAATTGTCAAGTTTACCTGAATTAATAGAAAACATTTGTTGGTCCAATTTTTATAAATCATACATCCGAATTTTTATTTGCCTCGTACAATAAGTTATTTATTGTATTTCATCGTTATCTACTGGTATTTGCTTGTGCGAAATATAGGAAAACAAATATGTTACTTTCATTCTCTCTTTATCCTCTCACACCCAAACTGTTACAAATTATAACAATACCAACTTATAACAGAAACATTAATCACTCATCAATACGCACTCACTTCAGTAAACACACAGAAACTTGTACAAACAGTTGTAACTGTGCACGTCTTTAATACATATGTATAAATAGCTTTGTGTAATCACCCAGTGTGCTTTGTGCAATACCAGATTATCCAATCTCTTCCGCTTTTTGGCTAATGTGGGTAGATAACGATGCTTTAACTGTTACGATATTTAGTATGAATGGGAGCTGCCACGCCCATTTATCCAATCTAGCCCAGCTATTGACTGGTGATGTGTCATATCCGAGAAGTTATTTAAACCAAATTTATAAACTTACTATTACCATTCTCAAGATACAAAAATATCAATATTTACTTTGTATGGGAGGAGGCACACTCACTTGTTCAATTCCGCCCATTTGGTTGATAACTTGTATTAACTACGAAGTCACTAAGACCAAATTCAAAAACTTCCACTCAGGATATGAAAAAATCATAACTTCTTTGTATGTGAGGTATCATGCCCACTCAATCTCGTTCAGCATTGCTGCAGAATTTAGAATATATGCACTGAATAAAAGAATAAGCGCCTACAGGGCCACCTGTTGAAAATGTTTCGACTTTCTTTTTTCCTAAACCTTAGCACGTAGAAATTACGAACAAAATCGCAGAAGAGAGTACTCGATTTGGTCCGATCGTTTTTAAGTTTTAAGCATCCGAACAAATTACAATACATTTTATATACATAAGTAGGGTGAATGTACCAATAGTCGGCAACTTCAGACTTTTGTTTATTTCAAGCTACTGCCCTTACGCATGTGAATGTGGTATAGAATTGATGACTAGTAATTACAATTCATTAGTTTGCTTTGTTTCAGATTATTAAGTTAAACTTAACTATTTTTTTTTTATTGAAATTGAGAAATTTACTGTTTTTGTGAAAAACACAAAATTTTCCAGTAATCGGCATTAATTTCCCAGTTTTCGGCATACTATGTTCCTATTGTCGACATATCATATTTTAGTACAGAAAATAATAAATAGAGTTTGATATCAAACTGTTACTTATTTTAAACAAATGTTTTCCACATTCTAAGTATCAATAAAAAAATATATATCACAAAGGAATATATTATATGGAATTATATTATATGGCTTCTGAAAGCTAACCTTTAAAGTTTATCTCTATAACTGGTATTTCGAAATGTGTAAGCTTTTACCATGGATCGGTCACATAATAAGCATCCTCTTAAGCCGCTCAGTTACAGTTCGAACATAGTATGTCATTAAGCTTTCAAATCAAGAACTCTGCGATGTCCTCTTCGGAAACAGAAAGTCATAACACGTAAAAATAATATCATGCAAAATTTCATGAATCGAATCATTGAAATGGATTTGAATTTGGGGTTTTAAAACGTAATACCGGACACTTGTAGAAAAATCCAAACTACTTTTGGAGAAGTACGATGATAATTTGGTCTGCATTTCAGTGTACAAGGGATCAAAACATCAATCAAAGTTTACCAGTAATCTGTTTTGAAAGCGTTTTCAAAACCAACTGATTTTACAATAGGATTTTGAGACTGCATTGACTGGCTAAAATAACGCAAACGCGACTCGCAAAAATTTACCAACTGTGGTAGCCCTGATCTGGACCTTCTGTAGCCATGTTTTGCTACAAAATAAAGTTCAACATTAATTTTCTTAAGACTTGATTAGCTCGTGATGAGGCCAGATTTTAATAAGGCTGTTGTGCACACAATTATTGATCATCGGCCAGTGTTACTTAAGCCGAGGTTGAAAAAGAAATAATGATTTTATAAATTATTATTTCTAGAAATCTTAACGTATTTTGAGATCTCAACCTTAACAAAACTAGTAGTAAAACCCACTGCCAACCATAGGAGCAAGTGAATTTAATTGGTGTTCTAGTAGTCGGCATTAAAGTGCTGATTACTGAAACATTTACAAATTTTTCGTTCCTCTTGAATTCTTAAATCGCTTAAAATAAGAGAAAATAATTTTCACTGTTATAGCCATATTTCAACAGATTTCTACCTTTAGAATACATTTCCGATTGAAAATTGATTATTTTAATTAATTAATTAATTAGTAATTATTGACAGTATTAATTCGTCATTCCCACTAATTTTTTGTTAAGAAAACAAGCATTTTCGTAAAAACCGAAAGACAGTCACTAATTAGAGGAAAATACTGTCAAAAATACTTATCTAAGCATAAATTTTAACATAAGTATAGAAAGCTGAGAATATTTATAGATTTCTAAATTATAACTTTACTACACAACTACTTTTGTTCTTAGTTATTTAAGTATAAATACAAAAATCGCCGACTACTGGTATTTGCCAACCTTACGTGCACTCACCCTATGTAGATTTAAAATAAAATACACTTCAAACTCATTATAAATTTTTGTGAATATGGGGGTTACAAGTGTATGTTACGACACTGAATATCTTGATTTTTTATTTTTGTTGTAGTTATTTTCTACTAAATTAGCGATTAAATTAAAGCCTTGTGTGCAGGTTTCTCTAATTAAATTTGTTTTTTGTTTTTCAAATATATATGTATATACTTATGGTATACTGTCCCGTTTAGAATAAAATTTTCTAGAATGAAGCAACAACAGCTGTATATTTTAATTGTTAACCCAAATGGCATTGAATTCTTTTTGTTTTTAGTTTAATTATTTTGTTTTTGTTTTTTTTTTTTGTTTCTTTTAATAGCAGGATTTGACTACAAAAGAGGTTTTCAACAACAACAAAAACAGCAACGGCTACTACACTACAACAAAGTTAGTTTTTATGTTTTAACTGCTGTTGTTGTAATATTGTTGTTGGCCTGGCGATTTAATATTAATGTCGAGTTAATCGAGTTTTGTTGTAGTTTTATTATGATTTTGTTTTCTCTCCTGCATCTTGTCGATTTTTGATTTTTTTTTAATTTGTTTTTTAACCTCCTTTTTATAAAAAAACCAACAACTGCAAATGAAAATTTCTTAAAGTTGCCTAAAGTATTCAACTTGAGAGTATATTTTTATATACATATGTATTTATGTGTGTGTGTGTCTGCTTGAAAGTGTCGGTGTATGTGAGATCTTTTTAATTCAACATTTTTATCTCTTGAGTGCGTTTTATTTATTTATTTATTTATTTTTTATTTCATTCTTTTCTTTCTTTATTTCATTCTTTTTTTTAAAATTTGTATTTTGTGTTTTTCTAGAGCCTGCTTGGTTTTGTTTAATTTTTTGTTTTTGTTATCAGATTATTATAGTACCCAGTCAGCATTTTATGAAATTTTTTATAAAATTTTGACTCCTATGCGTGATTGAAAAAAGATACTTTTGTCGGGAGTAAATTGTCTCTAGCCACGACTCTTCATGATGAATCATTTAAGAGTCTTTATCGTTGTTAGTTTAGAGTCATTTTCGACTCCTTTTCTAGTAGTATTTAATACTCATATTTTAAACTATTGTATGATTAATTTGCGATTGCTATACAATTTGTTGATGTATTTGAAATCAATCCTTTATTAATCGTGTAACTGATTAATCTCTTTTTAAACTCCGAAAGGACTCGAAAAAGAGTCAGCAAGGTGATTTGTCGAAAACGATCTTCCAATTGCTAGCTGGGTAACTGCTAGTAAGTATGAATATATGAGAGGTTATATGTACATGTGTGTGCATCAGTTTGTATGTTTATTCATGTTTATTTATCATCGTAGCTCTGTGACTGCAGGCGTTGCACTATTTCAAGGTCTTTCGGACACTTTTATAAATAGTCGAGTCAACAATTAATGCCAGCGAAAAAGAAAAACTGTAATTATTATTTGTTTTTGTTTTCTTCTTCTCTTACTTACTGTTGTAGTTGTTGTTATTAATTTATTATTTATAAACTGCATAAAATGAAATGCCATATTTTAATATGCATTTAATGAACGAAAAAATAATAAAATTGTGCAGTTTTTTCATTAATTCTAGTTATTAATTTGTTTACTTTACTTTACGATCAAATAAACACATACACACACACATATATACACATACACATATTAGTACAGTAGATATAAATTAACTGCCTGACACTAATACACTGACATAGTTTATAATTTATTTTCATTTCATTATCTCTTTCTGTCTTTTTTATTTTAAATTAATGCAGTCGTTATTTGTTTTTATTTTTTTAAGCGGGGGATCATTAATGATTTATAGCAGCGGTAATTTACAAATAATTTAATGACTTTTTTTTAGTTTTTAATGTGAGTTATTAACAAATATGTACGTATACGAGTACATATATACATACCAACTAATAATTGTTTTCATTTAAATATATAGGAGGTATGTATGTTAATTTTTCATTCTAAATAGTTTGATTTTTGAATCTGTATTTTAATGCAAGAGAGAAAAAAGTAAGAGCGGAAAAGAGCAAATGAATATTAAGAAAATAATCCTTTAAGATGGAGAGGACAATAATACTTTTTATTTTTAGACTAGCTAAAGCCCGGTGCACAGTGTCGTGACTTCATATAACGAGTGGCCATAAATAGAATAAGAGCTGAAATTTGGCACATATATTAATGTTATAAAAACTTAACAAAATTCAAAATTTGAAAAAATTCGAAGCATAAAAGTTAGAAAAAAAATTCCAACTTCATGAAATTCTGTATAGTCATTGGGTGTGATATTCTTAATGATTTGACCAAAATTGATTCAATTTAGATTAAGGACACGCTACGCTAAAAATATTACTTTTCAAATATCTAAAAAATAAAATTAAAAAATACATGACATTTTATAAACTAATTAAGAACACGCCCACCTTTAATATATAATTAAATTTAAGAATACATCTATATTGCTCTTAAATTAGGAAATATTTCAATATAACTCGCTTATAAAGTAGTATTTATTATGATAAATAAAAAATAACAATTATTCAAAATGATGAAGTAAGTGCAGCTAAGTTTGTTTTTTTTTTTTTTTTTTTTTTTATAAATTAACATACTTTTTGAAATAATACAAGAGAAAAAATATTCCAGTAATAGTTGAAAAAAAATTGTTCTTTGCACTATAAAATGTTTACTTATGCCAACAAATCTTAATTTGAGTCGTTCGCCTCATTCTAAATAACGTAAATATACTTAAAAGATAGCAAAATAACTTATCTAGCACAAGTTTTGTTTATTTGTCAACTAAATTCAATCATTTATGAAGTATGAAGTACATGCTCATTTTGTATCTTTTTTTATATCAAATTTCAGTTATTTTAAACCACAACTTTGAAGACCTTTATCTTTGGAAAAAATTATTATTTTAACTTAATTTTTTTGATACTTATTGGTAGAAGTGTCTTTTCCAAAATTCGATTTTTCTATTTATGGCCACGCTCACAACACTGTGCGGCCATCTTAATTATTGTCGTAAATGTCATTTTTGTCCCCTTCCGGCCCAAACCCAAATATTTGGGATAACTTATATTTCCTTCCAGAAAGACACTGTAGAATATGGCGTTTAGCTGTATACAGTCTTCAAACAAACACACATTCATTTTTGTATATAAGATACATATATAGATAGCTTTTATACAGTGTGCTGTAGAATATGGCGTTTAGCTGTATACAGTCTTCAAACAAACACACATTCATTTTTGTATATAAGATACATATATAGATAGCTTTTATACAGTGTGCTTTCTGGAATACCCGCTTTTTGGTTACTGTGAATAGATAACGCTGCTTTGATTGTTGCAATTCTCCACATATACAAAATTCAATTTTTACTTAAGTAAACTTGGGGAATCTGTATAAAATTGTTCAGAAAACACATTTTTTTTAATAAAATTTTTTAAGTTTAGAGGTTATTATTGTACTTTGAAACTTTATTATCTTTTTAAAAAGTCTATAAGTCATGATTTCATGAATTGCATTACTAATAACTCCGCCAATTTCCAATGGATTTCTTAAATATAAAACTAATTTTTTCACAACTAAATATAGTTTCTTAATTAGTTCAAAAATAGACGGTTCCTATATAAATTGGAGCGAAAAAACGCATCTAAATTTAAAAAATGTGGAAAAAATTGTATAAAATATATATTTGATTGACAAATTCACACAGATTTCTCAAGTTTACTTAATTGAAGTATATATGTATGTATGTATCAATTAAAAGGTCTGTTCTTCTCTTTTCTAAATCCGCATAGAAACCTAAAATTAGTTATAACTCCGCTAAGTTGTTAGCTTATAAGTGCATGAAGGTACAAAAATCGGTTTTTTACGCGTAACCTAAAATTTTGGACGTGTTTGGAAATTGCAAAAAGGGGTTCTTGCTGTACCCGACAGCTTCTTTGAGAAAAGTAGTATTACTTGCAAGGTATTTCAGCTTCGTTCTGTTTTGTAGCATAGTATAATAGATCTGTAAATGAACCTGTCTTAATTTTCCCCCCAAAATTTTCTTACTTTTGTAAGCATTAATTATTTTTTTAAGAATAGTGGTGTATTAGTTCCAAAGAAAGTTTGTCAAACAAAAATTTAAGAATAAATTCCAAGCGTTTTTCAATATCTGAACCCGCGTTATAATCCACCGAACTTTTATCGAATTTAATCATACGTACCATACATGTACATACATATGTTTCACGTGTGCATGATTAATTGTCAATGTTTAATTGTTAATATTAATTTTTTTTTCAAGTTGAAACAGGGTTTAAGGAGAATTTTTTTTTTTACAAGAACTTTAATTAATTAATAATTTTGTGGGCGCAAACTCATACCTCGTTATATGCGTTTTTAACATTTTCGTTTTTTGTTTTGTTTTATTTTTGTGTGTAATACATAAATATATTATTCATTTCAATTTAAACCAGAAACGCTGATATAAGTCTACATATGATCATTTTCACCAAAATGGAAAATAACGTCAGATCAATTTTGGATATATCTTCAAGCCCTTTGGCGCGATTGTTCCCATTTTATTACTAAATGTAGTAATTAAGTGGCACTAGTAGAAGTATTCGTTGAAGACATTATTAATTCAACTACAAATAATGTCAAATACAATCATTGCGAAGTTTTTAACAATATTAATGCTTTATAAAACAAAATGTTCAATGTAAATGCCGATACGGAACAAACAATGAACCTTAAAGTGGACTTAACGATCTATTTTCTCGATATCAGAAGCTGTATAAGAAAGTGAACAATTCAACCTTACGAGACCTGATGGAAAATTACTTTCACGAAAAGAAAAGGATGAACCCCCTGAAAACTTGTTGAAACTTGTTCACCCTAGTACTAATGAAAACGATGATCTAACAAATGATGACAATTGTCCAAAAAGAAAATACACCACATCAGCGCCCTTAAAACTGTATGGTGGGAGATTGGTATACATATTTGGTATTAATGTGTCACCCTGTGAATGCCGTACTTATTTGTGTATTTGGCAGCACTGCCAATTCGACCATTTTTGGGTGACACAATCTTTAATTTTTAAAATTAACAGATATAAACTAGAGGATATGAGAGCGTTTGAGACATTTTCGAAACTTTACAAACTGTAGGCAATTAGGTATATGAGGAGACTGCTTTTTGCTATGTTCGCACGACACCGTTTTTTCGTCGTTCGCTCCCTCATTCATAATACAACCCCAGATTATGAAATTAATTACATAAATTTACATACAAAATCTTGAGAGAGAATCACTCAAATTGTAAGTAATTATATTTCTATTACTCTTTGTATTACTTCAAAATCAGTGTCATCTCTAATTTTTAGATCAAAAGAGTTTGGCATACTTATTAGCTCTTAATCAAAATGTTTTAATTATGACCTCCCTAAAGTATGCTGTAAAGTACAAAAGATAAACAAGAAATAAAAAAAGAAATAAAAGAACAAACAAAACAATGGCCGTTCGCTGCATTGACTTCATATGCTAGCTGTTAAAAGGTGCCTTGCGAACGGTATAATCCAATTAAGTAATACACACAGGGAACAAAGTAATCCGAAGTCTGGTGCGAACATAGCATTACCTACGTTAAATAGTTATCGTTTTGCTGTCAGAAAGTAAAGTCGATTTTTAAGCGTAAATAAAAGCGTTGTATTAACGAATATTGAGTGCAAGAAAAATTAATTGCTGTATTAAGATAAACTTTATAAAAGATAAAGTGAGAAAATAAGAACTGTAAACAACAACAAAGTGGTGTTTATTTTATTTTGGCACAATTAAAAAGAACTCTAACATTTTAAAAAGGATAAAACGTAACAACATTATTATAAAAAAAATATTTTTATCTTTTTTCTTTTTATTGAATTAAGATCACGAATTTTCTTGTATTCTCAGTATTCCATTTGCAAATATTGAAAAGTATCGATATTTATCGACATAATTTTCGTATTCTGTAAAAAGCATTGACTACAATGCTGAGTAAAATTTCTTTTATTGTTTTCTTTTTAGTTACAATCTTTGTATTTAAATTTAGACAATAAGCAAATTTAATAATTTAAAATAACAGAAGCAATGCAGCTCCAACGTAGCTATATACAATATACAATATACAATATAAGTATTTCGAACTATATATGTATAGTACATTCGTATTTACATAAATATATTTACATTTCTACATATGGTATTCACAAAAAATTATTCTTTAAAAGGAAGTCTAATATATGTGTTCGCTTTAGTCTACGTGTTTCACTGCAGACAGGAGATTCGTATTTTTGCTTAATCTTTGGAGCTATTTTTCACTTAACCTTTTTATTTCTTCCCTTACTAGAAGAAAATTTAAGTCCCTTCTTATACATTTGTTTGACGCAAACCGTTATCTAACCGTTATCAAACCGTTGCTATCTTTTCAGAATATTAATATTCGATTTACTTGCGGTGCCCCATAACATAATTCCAACGTCAAAACCGGTTTCAAAATGGCTTTATATATTCTGAGTTTATTGTCTAAAGATAATTCTGCCTTTGGTCCTAAAAGCCCTAACAGTTTCCGGGTTTTAATTTTCAATTGAGCATGTTTAGCTTTAATGCGTGGTTTCCAAGTAAGTCTTCTGTCAAGTCATCCCAATGTATTTGAAAGTATTTTCTTTATGTATTTGGTCCCTACATATAGTCACACTTGGACAGCCTTTTCTTCTTAAAGTAAAAGTCATGTGTCTTGATTTATTGGAATTAACTTTAATATTTTATTTGGTAAGCCATTTTGCTAGGAGGTTTATCTGATTTTGTACACATAACGAAGCTTGTATGGATGACTGGCTTAATGCTACTATTAAACTATCGTCTGCGTAAGTGGCTACATCATCATTTGCAATTGGAATATCCGAGGTAAATATTGTATACAGTACTGAAGCCTTCACACACTTCCCTGTGGTATGCCTGCTTTTATTTCAAATATAGCTGATCTTTCATTTTTACTCATAACGTAAAAGATCCTCTGAGAGAGATAGCTCTTAAAACATAAGTAGAACGAAGTAGATAGAACTTTATTTTATAAATAATAACGCTTGATTCCGAGAGCATCAGTTATAGCATTAACGATTCGGTGGCATTGTCCAGGAGTTCCGTGTTTGTTTCGAAAGCTAAACTGGTTCTTTCAAGAACTGGAAACAATCTTTGCAAAAATATTTTTTCAAATGCTATATTTTTAAAAATATTTTTTCAAATGCTATATTTTTAAAAATATTTTCGATCTTATTTAGTTTGGGAATCATGATTATTTCTGAACATATTCATTGCGATTGAAAGTGGTCTAATCTTAGAATTGAATTATATATGAATGTTAAATGTTGCTTTTTTGGTTAAATTATTTACAGCATTTGCAGAAATCAAATCGTAACCAGGAGATTTCCATTTATTCAGTTTGTTTCACGTTTAACTTAATTAGGGGAGAAATGTCTAATTGGGAAATCCATGTGACACGAAGAATTTAAACACTCGAGGATTTCGTTACCTTCGTTTATAGTATTAAGTTCATAGGGCTGAAATGTACGAGTATTTGACAAGGACGAAACGAAAGCGTACAATATGGCCTTATCCGACTTATACCAACTACCATCCCTAGATCTTATTATTAAATTTCGTTTTTTTTTCGTCTTTTAAAAACTTTGTATCCTTCCACAAAAGATTTTTTGTCATATAGTATTTGGTGTTGTTTAAACTTTATGTAAATTTAGCAGTGTCCTTATTTTTGTGCTCATGTAATAATTTTTTCAAATCTTTACACGCTTTATTAAATAATCTTTTGTCTAAAGAATTTCTACTTAACTGCCAATTTTTTCGTAGGCCTTTTCGTAGTTTTTGCTATAAACCGCCTTATTTCTGCTGATTTTTGAAAGCAATTCTTTTTAACTCTTGGTATTCTAGGTGTTGCTAGGGTTGGCAGCTTCATGGATAAGGCTTGTGAATTGTTCCATTGCATCATCTAGTTCTTGATCAAGCCAGTATTGGAATGATTGAGAATTTGTGTTTGATGTTATAACAATTCTGTTAAGAGTGTTTATATCAATAGAAGTACTATAGTTCATGAGTATAAGACTCGGAATTTCTGAGAATACTGTAAAATCTTTCAAGTGAGGTTGGAGAACCGGTAGATAATGTGGAATAATTACTATTTCTTAAGCATTTATATAATTCCTTTTCTTAAGGATTCGAAAGCCTGGAGCTCCACCACGGATTCTTGGCATTATAATCGCCGCATACTATAAATCTTTGAACGAGGGGTCTAAAAAACTATTGGTGATCTGAACATGTAACAGAATGTCGTGGAGGAAAATAAATCGAATTAATCGGAATATCTGTATTATTACATTTTACCCTAATATTGGCAGCTTGTGGGAAATTTTTTCTTCATCTATTATATCATATTTAATGGGGGATTTGAGGATTTGCATTCAGGAACCAGCATGTACCCGATTGTCGGGATGATTGGTATTAAATCCGAACCTCTAATGTAAAAGTAGGATCTGCTCATAAAATGAGTTTCTGAAACTAAATGTATGTTTATGTAGAAAGATTTCAGAAAGTTTTTAGATAATTAGAACATTGAGGAGGTGCACTTTCACTTATTGTACATTGAGATGAACGATGATTTAAGCCACACTTAACAAATGTAAATCATTTTCTACAGTATGTTTTTATGTGACCGAACTGCTGACATCTGTAGCATTGTATAATGTCGTTGTTCTTTGCGGGTGGTTTTATTTTCTCAGCAGCATTATATATGAATTTCACATAAAATATTTCTTTATTGTTATCGTTAGGCTCCAAGTCAATGAAGAAAACTGATAGAGGGGTGGTTTTTCGTTACTCTATAAGCTTTTCTTATAAGCTTTTTCTTGCTTTGGTTGAAAAGTATGGAATTCCATATTTTTGCATCAAGATACTTAACAACTCTTCGATAGAAATCTATGCATTTTATCATTAATCGGACCTGACTATTATTTAAAGACTTGTACGTAAAATCTTTAGAACTGATTACCTTATTAAAGCTCGTTATCATTTTTTTTTTAATATCTGCTACATTAGGTAGAAAAATTGATGGTGGTTTTGGTTCAGAATTGTTTTCGTTTTCATTATATTGTTGTTTTGCGCTAAAGTTGATTAATTGCTGATTCTTTATTACATCGTTTCTTGATTTGACTACGAGTACCTGCCAATGGTCATCATTAATAGAGTCCGACCCCTCGCCCTTCCTATCCTTGTATGGGTTAGCTAAGAGCTTATTGTTTTTGTTTTATTATTATGTTTTTTTTCTGCTCAAATTTTTATTTTTTAGATTTTTGTTGTTTAATTTTTTTGTGAATAACAAACGATAAATGAATTGTTTCTATTTAATTTGGTCTATATAATTTTTAAAGATTTACGCTCGTTCTTTTGATTTAATATCACGTCCGATGTATTCGAAAACAGAACCGATACTCGTTGAGTAAAATTGACTCTGATTTTGTAGACACACATTATTGTGACGATTAAATATTTTTGGTGTATTTGTTTATTTTAAGTGATAATTGAAAATTTCTAAAATAGGTTGAAGCCGTTTTAAAAAATTAGTCGAAAAATTTAGCGGGACTTAAAAACAAATTCACCTCTCTCGATGACGGGTTTTAATAATAGACTTTAAAAAAAAGAGAAAAGTAGTATAATTTTGTTTCAATATTTAACAAATGACGAAAAATTTGATTTTTTATCACGAATGTTTTTTAAACTTACCATAATCTACCATATATATGTAAAAATCAGTTGTCTTATGTTCGTCATTTTATAAGTCGAAAACCACTCAACGGATTTACAAGTCAGTACAAATGGTGCCCAGCCCATATAAATATATATCTACAAAACGGTAGTTGTAAGAGTCTCTAAATTTTGTTTTAATAGGTTCGTAGTCATTACAAATCATTACTCGTAGTAAAAAAGTGGGCGGAATCGCATCAGTGGGCATGAAAGCTCCAATACAGAGCAAATATTTATTTATGTATGACTTGAGAACAGTTAGAGTAGAAGTTTCTGAATTTGGTCAATACAAACCAAAAGATTTTCATAAATATGAAATATTGAAAATGTGGTAAACAGTAACAGTTAAAGTTTCGTTATATATCTACACCAGCCAAAAAGCGGATGGGATTGGATAAGCGGATATAACATAAGGGCTCCCAGCAACGAGGGAAAGGTTACTCTAGTCTTATCTAAAATTAGGACGTTAGTGACTTTTGCATTAAATAAAACTTTACAGAAAATCGTTAAATACACAAATGATGACGATGTCGACAACGCTATATAGAATATGGGTGATTGTTTTTTAAGTAAAATAATTATTTTCTTTTTTTTTACTTTTTTATATAATTTTGTAGACTGTTAATGATTTGATTTAAATTAATGCTTTTTTACCAAATTCAGGAACGAATTGATAGTTTTTATAGGAAGTAGTGTTCCGTTCTATGCGAATTCGGTTTATGAAGATTTTAATGGATCGCAAAAAATAACTCAAAATACTCTTATAAACTAGTAAGTGGTTGATTTTTGTAAAAGAAAGCACATATCATGGAATAATGTTGGACATAATAGCTACTGATAAGATTTAATGTTTTCAATGTGGTTTTTGTGCTAATACCACAATAATTTTGTAATTTTTTCAAAGTTTTCCATTATCCTTTGCATTTGTACGTATGTAACAAATTAGGAATTTATTGTTTTACTTTAAATTCTTAACTTTTTTAAATGTTATTTATTTATTAATAATGACTTTTTTCACCTTAGTACCTTTTGGATTTTAAATTTGTTTTTTAAATGGCTTTCTTACAAGTAAGTGAATAAACTTAATTATGCAATATTTTTTTTGGTTTAAGTTTTTGTAAAAAATTAAATTCCAGTTTAAAACAAAACAAAAATCGACTTAAACTATTTGCTTCAGTTGTTTTGCAAATTTAAAAAACAACAACTTTTTAATGCATAAATTAAAAAAAATCGAAAAGAAAACTATTTATTTTGTTAAATAATGATGGAAAGAAATAAAAAAAAAAAACAAAAAATACAAATTATATTTAATTATAGTGATTTTTTTTCTTGTGATTATAAAACATTTTTTCTTCTGTTCTCTCTTTCCTTTGTACTTTTTTTTGTATGCCATTCGTATGTATGTATTTTCATTTTTTCTTTCTTAATTTCAATTGTTTTGCATGAGGGTGAATCATTTTTATCAAAAAAAAAAAAATCCATTAAAAAAAAATTTTTAAATAAATTTACGAAAAGGAAATGCCTCATTAGCATGACAATGGTCTAGTGCGGATTAGCTACAAGTACTAGAAAAACTAAAAAAAAAGGAAATAAAAAAAATTATATAAAAAGTGTAAATTAAATTGCTATAAATTTATTTAAAGAAAAAAAAATTATTTAAAAATGAGTAGCAATTATAAAAGAAAATCATTTTTTTTTTCTTTTTCTTTTACTGTGATTTGTAAAAAATGCAACTTCAATAACAACAACAACAACATTTAACATTGAAGAAACACCGAAGAATCTTTTTTTTTTGTTTTTTGTTCATGTCTTGTAATGCAATAAATAACGATTATTTCAATAATTGCATTCAATTTATTATTATAGTGGAGATAATTTAATATAAATGGATGTACGTGACCTCAGCTTAATACGAGTATGTATACTCTTGTATACATACATACCTACATATGGTTATAAGAGTGTGTATGTACAAATAGGAGTGTGTATATATGTTAAATTACATTGATATCACTGCTCTAAAAAAAGAAGAAGAAAAATCAGCCCCATTCTGTAAAATAACGTCGGCCTTAAAAAACTGGTGTTATGAACAATTTATGATTTAATCAAACGCTTTTGCAATTTAAAATATACAGCGAAGAAAGAAAAAATATTGCGACAATTAAAGCATTTTATTTTAATGCTCTAGACTCTACAGTGTCCTATTTCTTTCTAAAAAAAAAGTATTAAAATCTTATTTACATAGGCTAGAAAGAATTTCATGAATTATTATTTGAATATTAAAACTTGTAAACTGTAATGGTTCAGTGGTATTTGGAGGTTGTATAACTCCAACAATTTACTTTAATTCACAATTCCGATTCTGTCTGAAATTTAAAACTGGGACATTCAGTCAACAATATGAGAATCAGGTAGCTGGTATGTGTACCAGAGCTGAATCAATGTTGGATATCTCAAAGGTTGGACCACATATCAACATCCTCTGACTAGCCATTTAGAAAAACTAGGAAAAAAAAACGATAATTTACCAACACATTCAGTCGGCCCTATTCCCGTTAGCGTTCTGGTTTTAAAACGAAATAAAAACGACAATTTGATATCACCGTTATTGTTATCGACATTTATCGACGTCATATTGGTATTCGCTGTTTTGAAACGAAAATAGAGACGACAAAGAAATACTTGTTTTCTGTCGTCGTTATTTTTAGTGGTAGAAGTAAAAAAAAAATACAACATTTCGGAAGTTAGAAAGTTTGGTTTCAGAAATGATACGTATTCTCGCATATGTTAAGGCATTTGGAAGTGGTATAGAGCCTATAAATTTTAGGGTGTTTTGAAAACAACCAGTTTATACCTCACAGTTCGTGACGATAGTTTGTAAAACATATAACTAAAATTAAAGGTATGGAAGGATTTAAAACTTAAAATTAAGCTGGTGACCAACAAATCTGAAGCCGGCGCAACAGGAGGAGGAGCCAATAAACAAATTTTACTGTCATCGGTTAATGAAGCGGTAGCAAGTTTATTGCAATTTTAAAAGAAAATACATAAATCTGAAAGGAGATGCATGATCTGGTGAGGAAATTGAAGAATGGATGGATGAGGCGTCTAATATAAATATTGAAAGTAGTGAAAATCTGCTAAAATAATTACATTACTTCAAAAGCAAACTGATGTGCAATAAGAAAAATGCAACCACTAACTAAAAAAGGAAATTATTTCCAAAAATGTCAAAAAAGCAACACAAATATAGCAATGCTACCAAGTTTTATTTGTAGTATTCGATAACATTTCATTGTCGTTTCAATGTATACAAATACAAATTTGGGCATAAAAAGACAATAAAACGACACCGTTATAGAAACGACTTTTAAAACGATCACGCTAAGGAAAATAGGGCCGAATATTATAACTTTAATAACGCTTGCCGCTTCTGACTACATGATCTGGCTAATGATCCAGTACATATGAGAGTCTGTCTAGCAATAGGTATTTTGGTGATTACGAATACCATAATCAGAAGAGTGCTGAGGACATAGCTGAACTGATGGAGTTTGTGTCTGTGTTTTCCATTAATTTTAAACTCTCTCAGGTCCAAATATGAAACAAACATAAGCCATAACATTATCGTTAACTAGAGATATCTGTTTTCCAGATTTCATCAAAATCAGTTCAATCGTTTACAAGTAATTGATTCATAAGCAAAATTATTTCTCGCACAAACTAATTTTGCCCATTTTCCCCCGATTTTAACCTCACATAGCTCCAATCATAGCCTATAACATTTTCGTTAGCTTAATCTATCTTCATCAAAATCGGTTCAGTCGTCTACGCGTGATTGAGCGACAAACAAATAATTAAACTTACAAAGAAACTTATAATATATGCAAGCTAAAACTCGGCATGCTTCGCTACGACTAACTTAATTATTATCTCAATTATTAGGTCATTCAATAAGACCGTAGGATAAGTAAGAAAAAATCAAAATTTTGACAAAACTCGATTTTATTATTTAACATAGTTGCTTCGAGGGCGATACAATGAGCATAGCGACTTTCCAACTTTTCGATACCACTTTTTTAGTACAATTTCTCGTTCTCGTCAAAATAGGCCTCAGTTTCAGCGATTACCTCTTCATTAGACTTAAATTTTTCTCCAACAAGTATTCTCTTGAGATCTGAAAGCATAAAAAATTACTGGGGGCTAAATTTTGAGAATACGGTGGATGGGTAAGCAATTCGAAGCCAAATTCATTTAATTTTTCTATCGTTTTCATCGGTTTGTGACATGGTATATTGTCTTGGTGAAATAAGTCAATAACAAAAGTTGCTTTACACAAAATGCCACAACTCACGATTCAATAGTCAGATTGCTGTCAAATTCCCACACGTATCGCTTAAAAGTTAGTATTAAATAAAAGTCATATGGAAAAAATTCTTGTAACGCCATCTATGTATCATTCCATGGACTTTATGAATGGACTGTTATTATTTTAGTTATAATCTTTTACCCATTTTCACTTTTTCAACATCCGGTTCAAGTCGAAAAATTTAAAATAGCCTATAGTTCCATCCAGAATGACATTACAGAATATGCTTTTTAGCGACATACAGTCTTCAAACGAACACACATTTATTTTTATATATAAGATA
Source organism: Wohlfahrtia magnifica (assembly GCA_023159175.1). Lineage (NCBI taxonomy): Eukaryota > Metazoa > Arthropoda > Insecta > Diptera > Sarcophagidae > Wohlfahrtia > Wohlfahrtia magnifica. The sequence goes on from JAKWBJ010000527.1 coordinate 928,999, forward strand.
TGTAAATAGATAATTTTTACGCGGTGTGTTTTGTGCAATATTCGCATTTTGGCTGATGTAGAAGGATAACGAACTTTGTTGTTCTTCACACGGAAGGTGCCACGCCCACTAATCAATCACGCCCAGTTATTGACTGGTGCTATATATTGTCCACTACGTTGTTTGCACTAAATTTAGTATTTTGACTGATGATTTGTATTGACTACGAAAACATTTAGGCCAAAACATTTAGACAAAAACCAATATTTTGTTCGTAATGGGGGTACCATGCTCACTTGTCCAATTCCTCCAACTTTCGGTCTGATGATTTGTATTGACTATGAAGTCATTCCGACCCAATTCAGAAACTTAAACTTTACATTCTTTCAAGATATACAAAAATCAATATTTACTTTTTATGTGAGGTACCACGCTCATTTGATCAATTCCGCCCACTTTTTGACTTATAATTTTTATTGGCTACAAAGATATTTAGAACAATTTTGCGACTCTTACCGCTCAATTGAAAGTTTAGAAATTTTTAAAGCCTATAGTTTCTTCCCGACATACAGAGAGATATTGTACAAATTTCAGGAAAATCGGTTCAGCCGTTTAGTTGTCTATAAGGCACAAGCAAATAAACAAGCGTACATACAGACACATATGGAAATTTAAATATAAGATACATATATACATATATGGATTACACATCGCGGCCCGCGTATATAGCGACTTATTAAATCTGTGTATACAACTAGAAAAAACCATCATTTGTTTATTTTAAAATAAACATATATTTTTTTTAATTCTTTTGCTTCAAATCTTTTAAGGCATAGGGCTGATATTCAACATCTGGTAAAGTAGTCAAGTTTTCTACAGGAATTAAATCGAAAAAAAGAACAAGTAAAAGATACTCATAAAATGTAAAATGGAAGGAATGAGAAAAATAGTAAGAAAAAATAATAATAATAACGATGAGAGCGTTAAAATAAATCTATATAATATATACCATATAGTTGTTGTTGTTGTTATTGTTCCTATTACTACTGCCATATACAACACAACAAAGCATGCATTGCTTTCGATTTTAAATGCGTTCTGTAGGTTTACAAAGTAAGTAAGTAATTCTTTGTATCTGGGTAATACAACATTTTACAAACGCTTAATGAACGTATTTGAACTAGAAAATGTAAAAGATGATGGAAAGAGTAAAACAAAAATATCGTTTTAAAGAACAGGAAAAAAATCCAATACCATTACTTTATTTTATTTTATCAATAAAACATATTTAATGTCAGGAAATAGATACAATGAGGGAATAAGAGAGAAAAAATTAAAATATTCATTTCATTTAATACAATTGTTGAGGCGTAAACTAAGTTTTTTTCTGTCTATTAAACTTTTCATTAAACAATAGCGGAAATATAAATAAAAATAAAAAATAAAATAGATGAAATAATAATAATTAGGAAATGTGTAATAAATTTAAGGAAAAAGTTAAAGAAACTAAGCAACAAAATGACAAACCGCGGTATCAGCTAAATAAGCAATTACAAGATTAACATTCAAAAGTACTGTAAAGTAATTTCTTTCTTGCCAATTTAAATTCCACTACGCAAATAAATACTGTCCAATTTATACTAAAAACTACGAAAAATATAAATAACAAATGGGGAATGAATGTTTGGCTGTGTGAATATGAGTATAAACTAAGAACAATTTTTAATTTGTAGCTAATACACCAATTTTTTAAATATTTACCATTAATTTTGGTGGTTTCTCTATTGTACACCATTATCAAGATAGATTATAATTATTTTTTATTATCAAAATTTAAATCTAAAAAAGAAAATCTTAAAAAAATAGTATTTTATTTATTCAATGGAATCAATCATATGCTATATGGTACATAACGTCATATGTATGCTACCTGTGACCAATGACAATATAGGTATGCAGTTCCTATTTATATTTATTCAGCGACGGCTTAGACCATCACTACTGACGTCGACAAATGAAAATACCTTGTGAAGTACTAAACTTGCAAATGAGCTGAGAATAAATGTATAAGTGAAGAGATATGTTAATTTGAAAAAAAATCCCCATTTTATTTAAAACTTTTTATTTCCCAATTTATTTTCATACAGTTTGCATGAGATTAGCTTTTGAAATGAAATTTAAGTTCAAATTATTTTCAAATTTAAATCAAACTTATGTGTTCGCTGCGAATATTTGTCTGCCGGTGGACTATTTGCCATTATGCAACAAGCGAAAATACCTTTGATATTCAATATATTTTTTTGATGCGCTATGGTCGTCTAACTTCAAAAATCATCAGCATTTCAGATTTTATGGATAAGTTTTTTTTTTAGAATTTTCTTTCTAAAATGTGAGATTTGTGAAGAGGCTGCTTCATACATCTTATGATAACTTTGAAATGACTCATTCGATTTCGTTAAGCCATATGTTAAAAAATTTTAAATTATATCAGCTTTAAGTCATTCTGATATCATTTTTTAATATAACCCATATTTTTGGAGATATTGAGAAACAAATTATAAAAACAAATTATAAAGAACAACAGTTCTTCTGTATTACTGTACATTAGATTGATACGTAAACAAACGGTATTAACGAATTGTAGGCTTGTGACATCATTAGATAGACCGTACTTCTTCAAGAACGATGAAATCGCAACATTAGAGTTAATGGAGAGAGTTACCTTGTAATAATTACAACATGTCACACGGGATGCGATACTATTAACCTGTTGTATCTTGTAGCCATTAACCGTCAGGATCATGTGATTTGGCCGCAATAGACTATTTTTTGCGACTTATTTTTGCAAAATAAATATTGCATCTAATTTTGCAAATCTTCTGCATTTTTCTTAAATATTTTTTTAAATTCGACAATTACAGTGTTTGTGATCACACGATTGGCTCAAATACACCAATCTGATACAAATTTTATTGTGACAACTTAGCGCACAATAATAAAATTCTCCCAATTAAAAATTCTGTATTCACAGGGTTGTCTTATTTTATACAAAATTTATCGTCACAAGATGGCGCAAAACGATGTATTGACAATAATTGTCCCAATGCTGTCACACGATCGTTCTAGTTTACGGCAACTCTGTAAATCAGCTGTTATTGTAAATTAAATTATTTTTTTGCGTGTTCAAAATGGTTCGTTCTTAAAAAAAAGAAAATAGCGTCCTCTTTATTTACATATATTGAGGTCATTTAGTGAACAAATAAATAAAAAGATATACAAAAAAAGAAAGGAAGAAGTGTGTGAGTCAGGGATTATCTCACAAGAAAGAATTTCAATAAATTTAAAAAATTAATTCACTAAAATATTTATATATTTAAATTGGAATAGAATTACAAATTATATTTAATTCTATCGGCTCTGTTTATTAGGTGCCTACTTGAAAAAAAAAGTAAAAATAATGAAAAAAAAAAAATGGTGGAAGTTTGTGATGCAAAGTTTGTTTGCATAATTTAAGGGATGAGAATTATAAATACCGTATAAACACGATTTTTCAGAAAAAAATCCATTAAAAAATAAAAATCGGTGATTATTGTCTTCTTCAATTGCCACACAAGAATACAATAAATTTTGGTGTATTTTTGGAATTAAGATTGGTGCATGATTGCCGATAAAGCTTTCACACGATTGTCGAATCAGGGTTGCATTTGATTGGGATAAATAAGCACAACAATATTGTGAATTGCCCTATGAGCCAATAAATTGTATAATCACACGATTGACATATAAAAAACACCAATTATTGATGCATTACGACAATTGTGTGATCCTACCTTTTGAAAAAATATTCTCAATTAGCGAGAAACATTTTTAAAATAATGACAATTAACTTGAGCAATATTGTATAAAAAATTAATACGAATTTTGTAAATTTTCAATTAAAAAGTTTACTTTCAAACATTCTTTTATAAAATTTAAAAAATGCTTCTTTAATTGTTTGAATTGTAATTCTTATAAACACAATTTCACTCTGTTTCTAATGACAAGTGTTTAAGAAAATTAAAAATGAAGCGTTACCAGAATCCAAACTCAGTTTTGCACGCTCATGGCCTCAAAATTAGCAAATATTTTAAAAATTACACAAAAGACAATTTGTGTTTGTAACACAGTTTATCATTTTTTGGCAAAATAACCTGAATAGTATCCACCATATCGCCCCCCAGATTATCATTCGTTTCGATCTCTGCAACATTCTACATATTAATGATATAAATTTAAATTCCGTAGAGGCTTGCAAAACGCATTTGGACCAATTTTTCTCTCAGAAAACCTAGAAGTTCTTCACTGATGGAATAATGTTTTTACCTCAAAAATTGTAAAGGGTTATTGATTAAAACGGCACATATTTGGTTAATAAAGCTTGTTTTAAATATAATAAAATGATATTTAGTTAAATTTACGTCCAATATTGCCACAATTGACTGTGTCATTTTGAGGGATCTTCGAAAACTCCAACCTAAAAAAAGATCTCAATATATCTTATTGTTGCAAAATTTGATTAATGCAAGGTCTTAAAGAAAGCTATCCAGTGATGGGGGGTGATAACATTATGTGCACGTCCAATTAAAAATATAGCTGAAATTACTGAAACTTGCTCCGTCATTAGTAACTACGGTTAAGATACTTGAGCAACAATATTTAGTAATAAATCTTTACAATAACTTGGAATTATTGAAGCAGATTAAGAGGTGTGTTAAGTGTGCTAAATGGCAGAAGCACTTAACCGTTTAAATTATTTACAGTATCTACGTTATGTACTTGACGAACATAATATTTCTATGTATTTGATGCGAATCTAATAATATTTTCAAATAGTATACTTCTCTCAGTTATAGAATTTTTTAAAAGATTATACATTTCCGTCATTGTTACAGCTTAACACTCTTTAAATCAACAAACTAATAGCGTGTTTTGGATTTGTCGTTAAAATAGAAGACGGCAGCAAACGCTACATATAATTAAAATTCTTGATTTACTATTTATTACAATGAAATATTGTTGAAACTAAATTATACAAAAATTACACAAAATATTTATGGTTCAAAAATAGTTAAAAAAATGTTTGTCCCATTTTTGGATAATTACACAGAAATTTGCCACACTGTAAAAATGCAAATATTTATTTTAAAAAATGTTTGAAATCTCTTATACAATAATAGTTTTAATTTATAAGAGAATAGCTTTAATAAAAATAAAAAACAAATTGCAATTATTTTCACATACTTGATAAAGTATTTCATTTCATCAACAACACGGGTGTTAGTTATTTATTTTATTTATTAAAATAGTTTTATTTTTTTTAACGGTAAAAGTTGATTGAACTATTTACGCTTCTATGGATTTAAATATATAAGAGAGAAAATAAGATCATGAGGATCAGTGTTGCCACCAATAGCATTATGGTTTGCACACAACCGGCATTAAAATTACGCACAAAATTCAAATCTTTGTATACTTTTTCCAACATTTCATACTGGGCTAAATGCTGGAACTAATGGGAGCTGTAATGTTGTCTTTTAGGACTGGAATTGTGATTGACTTGTCCCTGTATACGAGAGACTTCGCGTATGTTCGAAAAAAAATTTATGGTATTGCGTGCCAGCGATGCTGCCGGTTGACAAACCGCACCAAACAGTACATATTTCAGGGTACATTGACACCTGTTGAACTACGTCTGGCTGCTGTTCACACAAAATTCGGAAATTCTGTACGTTACTTTACACATTGCTCTAAAAATGAGCTTCGCCTTAAAGATAATTTGTCTAATTGGAACATTGCTCACACAGCACGAATTTTGATTACAAAATTCCATGATTTGCAAATTTGTTCATTTTTTAGTCTATTCATGGTGAAATGAAGGTTTGCCATCTAATTATTTATTTTCTAATTATTTTATTACTAATTATTTTTGGAATTGTCACATGTCATGAATTTTTTTACACTGAAAGTATTCACACCAAATAGTAAAACCAAATAGTAAAATCCCACCCTTTATCAGTGAAGCACAATTACCAAATATATGCTCTGGCAGTTAAAGACATAAGAAGGATACAAATTGTCTTGACCGAACGTCGAATTGTAAACACGAGCTAACCAATTCTTGATCGATAGTAAAATTCTAAGCAGGAAATGGGAGGAAAGTAAATAAGATAACATCACACAGTGCCAATGATTGGAAACCACTAATAAGTAAAAGAAGAAAAACAACGGCTTATACCCGGAGAAAACAGTTTGAAGCCGAAATTTCAAGAAACGGAGCAAGCGGGAATGGATTGAAAAATATAGATTTAAGAAGTAACGATTGAAAAATGATCGATGAAAATATAGCGATTAAGGAAAACAGTAGAAGAAAAAGTAAAATTACACACAAATTATACATGAAGCTACACACACAATATGTGTAATTACAGACATGGTGGCAACACTGATGAGAATGTAATTTACTTTTTTCTCTCACACACATACACAAATATACCATAATATTAATATAATTCAGGGATTAAGTGCGTGTGTATAAATACTTATCAAAATTAAATGCATACCATATATCATCCATGAATTTTATTTATTTTTATTATTAAAGGCAGCCATTTATTTTATTTGTGTACAAAGTAATTATTTTGGGTTAATGCGCGTAAATAACTTTCACAAAAATGTAAAACAATTATTTGAGAAATCGTTAATTGTATAGCTTAAATTAGTTTTATGAGACGTGATTGAAGGGCACAAAATTAGTTTTTTTATTTTTAATTATATATGCACATATGTACTATACACGGTGCTATAAAATTGAACGAACTTGAAAAACTTGGGAAGTAATATAATTCTTCCGATAGCCGATATCGAGTACAGCAAGAATCTGTTTTGTGAATAACTGTTTTTCAATAACTCAGTCAATTTTCAACCGATTTCTAAAACGTAAGATTTATTTTATTCATACATAACATATCTAACGGCGTTTCCATTCCTGAAAAAAAATGTTGCACTTCGTTCCTTTTATGTGTTCCTTTTTTAAAAAATTTAATACAACGAAAGGGTGCTGTGTTTATCTCTAAATGTGTTGTCTTTAAAAAACAGAAACTGTGTTTTTCATCAATTTCCGTAAGACTCTGTTTTTTCCACTTTATTTCTAATTTTTCTTAAAGACTTTCTTCTTCTTACTTCCAATCCTATCTACTGTTTCGCAGATGACAGCAATATTTGCCATTCATATTTTCTTAATCGCAGGCCGAGCCTTTCGAAGATTAAGGCAGAAAGGCGGAATATGGATGATACTCCCACAAGCGACTTGATGAAAATGTCAGAGTGGAGACGTGCGCATAGTGATGATTTTAATTCTCGCAAGACCCAATGTTATTTCCTGACACATAGATGTGGTGATGGTCGTAATGTTTCATTGTTCTATTGATACAATAACAGAATGTGTTTTGAAGAAGTTAAGGAATTGATTCCTAATAATTACATATATTCACATCCCTCATAATAACTAATCTCCCTATCATCCTTCTCAAGACCTATTTTCCTAGAATCACAACAACGCACTGAATGAAAACTGACCTTAACTTAAAAAAAACATTTGTTCACTTTTTTTCACATTTTTTTTTTCATTTTTGTGAATGATTTGTTTTATAAATTTTAAAAATATTTTACATATGAGCCATTCAAAATCTTGTAAATCTTTTTTTGAAAGAAAACAAATCCACAAACAAATTTTTTCGGAGTTTAAAAATGTAACTCACTGGAAAAAACGAATTACATTTTATTAATTTGTTTGTTAACATACCTTTAATAAAGTATTCAAATTTCCTAAAAATATACTGCCCAAAATTTGTATATGGAAATCCAAGGCTTTTTTGCAAACTACGACTTCCGAATTACTGGTGTCAATATTGAAATTATAAAATGGTATGCTCTTATTTACATAATTAATTTTTAATTTTATTAAGAAGATTAATTTCTCAAAAATTTCAATTTCTTTTTAACATTTTTAAAATATCTTAATTATTTCAAAAGTTATGACTTTTGCAACTAAAAAAGTCACATTGAGCCACTGCGCGTTGTGTGTACTGTATTTTCTGTTGTCTGTGAACTAATATTTTAACCTTTTTTTTGGGTTGATATGCTAAATTCATTCATGTCGGTGTCTTATGAAACTTTTTTATTGTATAAAAATTTTCTTATCGTATATGTGTCTTAAGACGTCTTTTTTTAATTTTGTCACTTCCTATAAATTTATTAAAAATTTATTTTATAAAAGTTTATTTAATACGTACAATTTGCACAATTTTTGTATTCTTCCCCTAAATACTTTTTCTTCTGCGTAATTTTCAAAATTAAATTTCTATTTATCTCCTTTCATCAATATTCATTAATATTTTAAGCGCAAATGTTGATTTTCATTTCTTTCTAAAATTGTATTTAAATTTCTTTTATAGTTTCGTTTTATTTTTTCTTTAAATTTTATACAATTCAGTTTAATTCAATTAAATAAGTTTCAAAAAAGTGCCATAAATTTTTTTACGTTTTTGCACACAAATAGAGTAAAAGGAAAAAATGAAAAATAAAATTATAAATAAAAAATAAAACTTCATGCAATTTTTCATTTCTTACATGCCTCCCTTGTATTTTATTTTCTTTCTTTTAACAATGCATACACAGCAGACACAGTGAGACAGAATATTCCCATTACATAATTATTAAGATGGGACCACAGACATATTTGGGGCGGTTACATGGTCCCTTCATCAGAGCAATTGTAAATCGTATTTAGTTTTAAAATCCCAATGAGCAGAATTCACAATTCAATCAACTCTTTCGACCACCATTACCAACTGAGTATAAGAAAAATCTAAATATGGAAAAGGTTTAATTATTTTTCAATTGGATCATATCAATTGGACCCACTGTAAGTGGTTTTTCTTCTATTTATGTATTCATTTCCATTTATGCCATTTTTATTTTACAGCCATTTTTCCTTCGTTTCCATTTTAGTTGTTCTTGGTTGTGCTGTTTTGTCTTGTAAGGAAATTGTGAGAAAAACTTTTTTGATAATAAATTTATTAAAAACTTCTGCATATAAATTATACTTAATATTGGGTCAAACAGGGAAAAAAATAAGGTAAAAATATTTATAAAATACCACATACACTATAGTTTTCATTCAAATCATACCAGACTGAGAATCGGTACTGCTGCATGAATGTAACTTATGAAAAGTAAACACTTCTATAACGGAAAAGCCACAGGTGTTTATGATCAAATGTCTGAGGCGTATAATGAGGATATTGTGGCCAAGGCGGATACGTAACGGCGAAAATTCTGATATCGCTAACAACGCAGAAATGTATATTAAAGGGATGTTTGGGCCACAAGTAAGATATCTGGCGTAAGATAAAAACATTTGAAGAAATTTTACAAATACTATTTATATCTATACGTACAACATCGAATGTATTTTCTGTAATCAGCATAGAATCATACCTTACTATGTCGATACACATTTTTTAACAACGACTGCACAAGATAAAATATCTACAACTTTATATTTATGAGCGAATAAACACAAGTTACAGACAACAGTCCTAGTATATTTCTGGTGAACGAATGCACCAATAGGGTCCCGACAATGCACTAACGAATCTTTACTCGCAAAATCCTACTTCGTCTATAGTGCTAATGGATATTTGTACTGGCTGGGATACAGCTGGTCAGTAGTATTCAGTGATGCCACTAACAAAATTGTAATTCTACCAAAATGTTTTCAAAAATCTACCAAAAACCATAAAAATATACATATTTTGATATGAAAAACAATTTGTACCAATATTTTTACATGTGTTGATATACTGTTTGCGGTAATATACACTCTCTTTTTCTACAATTTCGTCTTTTAAAATACAATCAATTTAAACTTTTTATTTTTTTTAACTGTTTGTGAGGCTACAAAATTAGTATCCAACACCTTATCCTTGTGCTAACCAAGAGCATCTAGTCGTCGAGAAATAGATTCCACTAAGGATGTGAAGTTAGCTTCTTAAGTTATATTCTTTTTTTAACGTTTATGTGATTTTAACAGAGTCTGTTAATATAATATGAAAAAGCGTGAAGATAGCTTCGTAAGTTATATTCTTTTTTTCAAAAATTTAGTTAAAATAAGATTTGCAGCCATTTCTCTGTTATGTATGATTCTTTTCTTGTAGTTACAAATTCACTTTTTTTTAAATTGTATGCTCAAAATGTTCACGAAACCCTCGATTGGGGTTAAATTCGGATATAAGAAGGATACTACCGTTGGTTAGAAGTGTGAAAGAGGATTAAAATCATTGTCTTGTTAAAGAAGTGAAGATCTTTGTTTTTTGAATATGTCTAAGCAATCTATTTCATTCATAGTACTTTGTAAGAAAATCAGACTTCCACCCAACATTCCAACGCTATTTCCAAAACCTCACCAGGCCTCACCGTGAATATACAATATTGTTTTGAAAGTTCTTCGTTTATGGTTCTGCATAATTTTATAGTTTTTTTTCTGACCAAACACATGAAATTTGATTTCATCGCTTAATAAGACATTGTTTCAGAAAGAAACATCTTTAGTTTTATATTTTTTACACTTTTCACTTGTAAATTACACTTGGGCCTTTTTTATGTGAAATTTAGCATATAAACTATTTGCATATAGTACTGGCTTTAACACTAGGATCTGATGTAGCTAAAATATCGTCTAATATTTTAACATCACTTTGTGGCAGAGTTTACGTTACCAAGAGCACAATAGGAAAATTTTCTAGTTGTGTTTTTTTTAAAGTCTTTTTCAAAGTTTAACCATCACTTTTGATTGGAAGTTTACGAATATCAATTGAAGTTAGTTTGCCCAATGCTTTGCTTTGCGAAAAATTCTTCAAAAAAAATTCTTCTATCAGTCAATGAACAGCACACGATTGTATTTTAAGAGTCATTAAAAGGGACCTGCAGTTTAACACCGGCACCGAACGGCAAATCAAAATTTTTTTTCTTTTTCAGATGCTCTGGCCTTGGATTGAACCGTGGACCTCTTGTTGTTAGGCGGGTATCTTACCAACTATACCATGGCGTAAAATTAAACTAAATTGTAGAAAATGGGGTTATACACTTTATTCAAACGCTCACAGTAAATTTATTCTTGTTGTTTTGATGTTACTGTTAAGACTTTTACAACAATAGCTTGTAACTAGATGTGTGGAGTCTTCTGTTTGTCTGCTTTTCGTTCAAAGAAAGCAAATAGGATTGCGAGCAATTAATAAATTTTAATAACATTGTGATTTTTAATTTTTTAAACTTCTGCTAAAATTTGCTAAAATTCTATTTACCCTACCATCCTACCAGAAGAAAAATTTTCTAACAATTTATGTAGAATTCTACCAATAGTGGCAACACTGGCAGTATTACTGACAATATCACTAGCAATCACTTATGTAAGCATTTTTGTATATGCTAGATAGTAAATGGAGAATAAAATATTATTATTATTATTATACTGAATTTCTCAAAATAATTTAAAAAAATAAACGGTTTATTTAATTGAAATTTACACAAAAATATTATAAATAATTGATATTTTATTTAAATTGTTTTTAAATGTTTTACTTGTCAAATCACAGCCACCTGTTTTTAATAGTTTTTACTGAAAACAAAACAAAATTCATTCATGGCAAAAAATATTAAAAATGTTGCAACAAAAGTTTATGGCTTATGCAGCTGTGTTGTTTGTTATTTGTCATTTGTTTTTTTTTTGTTTGTTTAATTAAAAATAAGTTTTATATTTCTTTCTTTGTTAATATTGTCAGTTTGCATAATATTTATCAAGACTTGTTTCCTTAAACATTATTAGGAAGATGTTGAAATAATTATCAATAAAAATATTTTTGAAATATTTTCTTTTACCTTTAAAAACAGAAAATCAAAAAAAAAAACAAATAAATATTAAATTAATTTTTTTCCTTTTAACTTTTCCGCCAAGTCTACAAAAACAAATGTTCTTTCGTTATTTTCTCTTAAGATATAATCGGAACCGAGTCGAGAATATATAAAAATACATTTTTCATATTTATCTTTGCCATTAAAAGTAAATATAATTTAGAAAATACTATTTATATTCATGTTTATTACAGGGTAGAAATTTCATCATCATCACCACCATCATCATTATCACATTACCACTAGGTATGTATACAAAATACACACAAAATACAAATGTTCGTAAAATAAAAACTTGCCGAACGAAAAAATAACAAAAGCACTTTTTTTTTGAGCTTAAAAACGTTATTGTTTGGAAAACAATAATAACAGAGGAACAGAACAAGAGATATGGAGAGAGTGTAACGTTAGCGGCTCTGTTCCCAGATTTTAAGGCTTTAAAAGGCGATTTGAACATTTTTGGCCTAAAAATGAGCATTAAAAATATCGCAAATGAATGATATAGTATTACTTTAACAAATTTTTGGAAAAAAAAATATGTGATTATGCATTGCCAACTTTAAATACGTTTATCCAAAATAAAATGAACTCGCGATGACGGAATTATATAAATTATTATAAATCACATATGTAATTCAAATTCTTAACGGAAATTTGAATGAAGGTTGTAGATTATGCTAGAACATTCGGATTTAATGTCAATTTACTATAAAAGGCGGCGCAAGTGCATTGTCCGATAGACATAAATCCAAAAATTACTCTTCACCGCTGACCAAATATCAAAATTTTTTTTCGGCTACTTCTCTATATTGTCGCAAGAGGTCGCTCAACTCAACTAATTCATAATAAGAAATACTATGTAAAAACATTTATCTTAGGTACTTCAGAAAAATAGCTGTAAAAATCTAAAAAAATTTTAGAAATTTGGTTTTTTAATTACTTTAATATTATAATATTATAAACAAAAAAAAAAAAAAAAGTTTTAAATTTTATTTATGGTTTTTATTTCTTTTTTCCACTTTGAAAAACGAACTTATGCCAAGAAAAAGTTTAAATTTACCAAACTTTGAAGGAGTAATAGAAAAAAATGTATAAAAATATACATTTTTTTATTTCGGTTTTTGAAACTATATAATATGTGCTATCAAATAAAAAAATTAGTACCAACTTTGTTCAACAACTTAAAAAATTTTTAAATTTTTAAAATGTGTAATTTAGAAAATTTTTTATAAATTTTACTAATTCTAAGTATTGAATGAATTATTAAAAATAATCTTTATGTGTATATATAAACATACATATAATACATGAACCCAGAAATAATTAAATTTATTATTCAAATTCAAAACTTGCAGTACAACACCGGATTTTCGTCAGATTGCAATACATTTTTAATTTTTTTGAATCCACAAAATTGCATGCGTTAAAAACTTGTTTTTATTTGGAATTTATTTATTTATATCAGTAATTAACGCAAATCTGTGCTACAGAAAACCTTTTTCTATTTCAAATTTTAAATAAAAAAAAAATACTTTGATTGTTATTTTTTGTTTAAGTATATACGGTCGGTGGATGTGTTCGGTATCCTATTTTGTTAAAATTTTGCATTAATCTATATTTTGCCCTAATAGTTAATTGTATAAAATTTCCTTTATCTACGACAACTCCTTCTATTTTTGTCCATTCGCTCTATGGGATCGACGCACAATGCGGCGTATTGCACTCAGTCAGTGAGTCGTAATTTAACAGCCAAAGACATGCTAAGTCGTTCGTAAAAATGTATCTTAAGTACAAGTTAAATAAGTTGGATACTGTATAAAGTTAAATTGAAAAAAAGGACTGTATTAAGTATTAGGTAAATTCGTTGCATTTATTTTATTCTACATAATTTAAAAGAACTCAAATGTTTTAAAAAAGTTAAAACGTCAATATATTCAATTTATTTTTAATAATAAAAAATTTATATTATATATACAACTATCTTACCCGGCGAACTTCGTCCCGCCCAAAGTTTTTTGTCTCTAGTTCAGTTGTATTTCACACTATATATTTATTGTAATACTCTACGAAAGACAAAAATATATATTTTGTTTTAAATTTTCTTGACAATAAATTAATAATACAGATGGTTTGCCGACTCGGGAACAGGCAACGTATAATTGTCTGTGATAGAATACTGGAAATTCAAAGTTTATACCACAATTTCCTAAAGACTGGCATTGCGTCTTATTAATGGTCAATCGAAAGGCAACACGCACTGGAAATCGTACACGTTTGAACTCAAACGGCAAATCCGAGGGTATCATTGGAATGCGTGAAATAAAAACGTCTTCACCAAACGTCGTCTACTTGGTACTATTATAGCAAATTTCATTCCTATAGCTCGGGTATTTTCCGAGTATATGTATCTCTGGAAGGGGGAGGATTGCACACCCATTGTCGACATCGACTTTAAGAACTTATCCACTAAATTTCATTCGTCTGCGATCAATAGTCGGTGATAGGGAGAAATAGCCCCTGTACCACCCCCTCCTAGTACTTCTTAAAAAAAAAAAAACGTAAGCCAAGTGTTCTACGTTACGCAGATCTATCTAATTTAAAATTTCATCGAAGTCGGTACGTGTTTTAGGTGAGGCTGGCCTTTGGGCTGGTCACCCTTAACATTTAGGGGTATAAAAAATAGATGTCGACCTTCCCGGTATGCACACAAAATTTAATGAAAATCGTTCGGGCCATTTCGGAGGGGTTTGGCAGCAAAAACACCGCATCACGAGAATTCTATATATTAAATATATTCAGTTTACTTTGCATATGAGAAACGCGCAAAAAAATTAGTAAAAACTAATAGAAAAATTTGTTTGATTTAAAAGTAAAAACAAATTTATTGGGATATAATCAGTCATCATTTTGGCAAGTTTTTTGTTGAACCATCCCTAACATCTTTAAGATTTCATAATACCCTCATCTCCTTTGGTTCACTATCTCATTTTCAACCTGGAACTTCCAAATATTCTATCACTGTGCAAGTTTCTTCAGGATTGCTGTCCCAGTCTTCCACTGTTGAAAGAGTCACTTCATCCATTATTAAATTAATTTGGAAAAGTCTAATAACAGTTTTTTAATAGTTTTTTCTAGCTGTGTTATTTATGGAGGAGAAATTCTCTCTCTTAGAACATCTAAGAGAGTATTGTCATCGGGGTCGGAAACTAAATTTAAAATGTTTTTCTAGCATTTGTCTAAAATTTCTTGTGCAATTCGATTCGATGTGGAGTTCTTAATTCCCGATTTTTCTTTTAAATGAAATAAACGGTCCATTAGCAACACCATATTTTCTTGCTAAACCACCACAAATACTAAAACCTTTTTGCAATAATTCAAAAATATATACTTAATTCTTTAAAGAACATACTTTCGGGAACTTATTATGAATAAATCCAACATTTACGAATCAATGTCAAAGAACAATTAAATTGGTCAACACATACATAAACGGGTACAATTAAGAAAGAAGAACGTTGTAACATAATCAAAAAAGTGAACTCCTTTTTCGGAAATTTCCCAACTTAAGATAAAGAGTTTAAAAAGAAACAAAAAAGAAAAAAAGTGTTCATGTTTTGGAATAGTCTGTGTAAAAAGAAATTTTTTTACGTTTCTGAGACGTTCACCCTTTCGTGTCATCAAGTATTCGCGAGTACACTGTATGTATAATGCTCCTACAACATTCATAGGCAAATGTTGAGAGCATATTTAGTCTAACCTTTATTATATTTAGGAAAAATTATAAAAAAAACTTAAAAATTCCAATTGTTTTAACACGGTGATATTTCCACGTTTACTTAAAATGATGTCGTCTGATAAACACGAACAAAAATAAATGTTGATGTAATAATTATATACATACGTACATATAAACATACATCCATACATATGTATATTTTCTTAACCGGATTTCTTAGTATTGCTCCAGTATGTATTTATTAAATTTGTAGTATGTAGGAAGATAGAACGGTTATTATTGGCCCGGCTTTAACCGGTTTTTTAGTTTTGACGAATACGTTGTTTTTTAAAATATCCATTTTAGTAATACCGTTAGGAATAGCCAGTTATTTTAATCCGAGAAACCGGTTGATTTAAATATGTATAATTTTTATACGTTTTTATATTATTAATTGCAAATATCCTCATTTAGTCAATAAAGTACACCCGATTCTATTTTTAGACTCATTGAAAGGGACCTACAGTTTAAAAACGGCTGCGAACGACAGTAGAGGAGTTTTCTATAATACTAGTAGTACTCATATGTGGTGATACCGCTGTTGAAAAAACTTTTTCTTTTTGCTTCCGATGGTCTGGCCTGATATTAAACCGAGGACCTTCTGGTTGGTAGACGGGTGTCTTACTTACCATACCACAGCGGCACAGACTATCAAATACGTGGTGCATGAATTTATGATTTTACAGATGTCCTCTGAAATATGAAAATATTTGGAAATAGATTGAAATGATAAGTCTAGATCAGGGCTTGTCAAAAAGCACTACGCGGCGTAAATTGATTCTCTTTCTTTCACACTTAAATCAGCTCACACATTGAACAAAAATAACAACAAACTATCAGTCTCTTAAAACAACACTCAGCGAAATATTGAAATGTTTTTTGGTAAACCCAAATGTTTGGATTGACAGCGAACGTTGTCATGCTGCACCACATATGACGTAGGAAGATATTGTCATTCATTCATTCATTTATAATTAATCTAAAAATTAATCTTATTTTTATTTGTTAAAAAAATGCTGAAATTTATACCAAATATACTTCAATACTTTAAAAATATGTTTCTGTTAATAGTTCTTTTTTACTATAAGTTTCTCCAAGTGCATCGTTTGACGAGCTCTAGTCTAGATCAGGGGTGCTCACAAAGAGCGAAACACTTAAAATGATAAATACTCTGAAGTTAAAATCCTGTAAAGTAATAGGTATTCATACAAAGTATAAGCGCGCATAAATTTATGTAACTTATTATTAACACTTCTCGGTGTAGCAAGCAATATAAAAAAAAAAACACAAAAACATGCGCTACATCTCTTCTTCGTTGACGGCTAACAAACTACTAAATAAAATGTTTGTCTCACTCACATCTTTTTTGTTGTAATTAAGGTTGTCGTTTGGAATAATGTAAACAAAGCGTATGAATTTTTTATAAACGATTTTTGAGCATTGTTCAGAGCATTGTTATAGAAAAATAAAACAAATACAGTATTCCAGGAATTATACAAGCAATATCAATAAATACTGTATGACATTTATATTGAAATTCTATTGGCGTTTTCTTTTCTGAAAAAAAATTGCACATTTCTTTTGTCAGAGTCAAAAATTAGGAAATATCACAATTTTTAAAGACAAAATTTTTGGAGATAAACACAGCACCCTTTCTTTGTATTAATTTTTTTTTTTTTAACGGAACACAAAAAAAGAGTTTTAAGTAGGCGCTGGCAAATAAAACTCTTACAAGACACGCTGTAAAAAATGAATCACTGGGTGAAATATTAGGACGTTTTGTTATCGAAGAAGAAATGTCCTCAAAGGTCCTAAAAAAGCTATACGTTGTTCTAGCGTACTTACTTGCTAGAAACTACAGCATGGGACAAAAATTTATGAACTTTATTTGCTAATGCAACAAGAATTGAGAAGAATTTTATTTTAATAAAAGAACCAGTTAACCGGTTATTTGACTAATTTTTAATCAAAAACCGATTTTTCAAAAATTGTAGCTTTTCGAATTATTTGAAAACCGGTTTTTGATTTATTCAAAATTAAATTAAATTAAATCAAAGAAATATGTTTTATTTCTATAAAAAGAATTACACTTGAATTTATTTACTTTGTTATTGTTTCTGGTACTTTTAAATTGTTTAGGAAATAAGTTTGAAATTGTTTTTAAAGAGCTCTTAAAATGTGTTGCAACTTTTGAATGAACAAATTGTTGAAAATTGCAGTTCAAAAAATTCTGGCAAAACTGTTTAGCTGCCATTATAACAAGAATTTTAAGCGAGCAGTGATGGGATAGTTGATACGATCGTACTTTTTTTGATGTTATTTAATTAAAAAAAATACCGCAGTACGCCCCTGACAGATATATTACTGACATTTTTTATATTCTTTGTTTCAGCATTCTTCGGTTATTATTTATATTTAGTACAAATGACAATTCAATTACACTATGAGGCAAAAAATAAATTGAGTTGATATACTTAAAAAGTGATACTATTTTACTAATACGAGTCAACGAATAAAATGAAATCTGTTTTTGAAATATTTAAAACATTTCAAGCTCTATAACGTACGGATAAGCGCTTCGGTGCATGAGAATTATCTACTCCGTATATGTATACAATCGGGCGAAAACGAATAGATAATACCACGATAATAACAAATAAACAACGACTTCATTCAGTTGTGTGATATGTTTTGTTGCAAGCAGACGTATGTCGCTTTGCTCATTACAATTGTTTATTTGTGTTGTTGTTTACCTTTTTAGTTTTTCTCTTCAACGCACACTGAAAAAGTTTACTACTGCTACAAATTAAGTTTTTTCTCTGATAACCTCTGGCTCTAGATTTATGGGTAAAAAACGGTTTTTCATACCTTCATGCACTTATGAGCTGATAACTTAGCTGAGCTTATGAGCTGATAACTAACTCTACGATTTGAGACCTGCTGGGCTTGTTATAAAAAAATTCGACGGAAAGGACTACTTCCAACGTACAAAATCCTTGCCTTCATTAGAATGACTGAATGGCTAACTGTTCTGAGACAGCAGCTGCGAGGGCCATGAAGCGGTAATGGACACATGGTAACACAACGGGACCTACGATTTGGACCCAACTGAGCCGATGGTAGCTACCAGATTAACCTAACCTATATATGTATGTTTAGTTATAAATAAAATACTACTTTACTGTTGAAAATTCGTTCAAAATTGACAGAATTTTAAAATTTTTTAATAAAGCAACTCATTAAAAAGTTTTTTTATTTTATAAATTATCTCAGTCTTGTTGTCAAAAGAGTACTCTCAAAAATATTTTTGATACAGAACGAATATCCCATTTTCCATGACTGTCATGCATACAAAAACTTGCGTATGTACGTATGCAGGTTTCAATTTTTGCTACACCTGCGTACAAACCAGCGTTGCCAAATGGGCAGATTTATCTGCATTTTACAATTTTTTTAAGCATTGAGCAGTTTTGAAGTTTTTTGTTTAAAAAATAAGTTCTTCGGTTAATTATACAGATTTTGCAGTTTTCAACATTTTAGTTTTTTACTTTAAATTTAGTTATGTTATTTACAATTTCTGAAGTAAGAATTTCACCCCATTTGCTTAATATTATTGTGGTTTTTTAATGCGACAATGTAATTATAATTTTTTTGGCCGCTCATTACAAAGAAAGAGAGAAGAATTCTCAGTGTGGTGATACTCACATTTAGATCTAAGAAATTGGCTTACAAAAGTTTGCATACGTTTGGTTAATCTCAGTTTTCTTTATAATGTGAACATATAAAAAAGTGTTTGGAATACGCCCAAAAGTACCACAATGTACACACAAATGATCGAACATTTTGGGAATGTGTAATATTCACCGACAAGTGTAAGCTTATGGTTTTTGGAGGTGGTGGTCGGTCAAACATTTGGCGAAAATCTAATATGGCTTTACAACCAGAGAATATTAACCTGAACGTGAAACGTGGAGACGGGTCGGTCATGTCTGAGGATGTATGGTCGCAAATAGAGTTGGTAAGCTGAGGCTAATTGACTGCACTGTGGATTATGCTATGTATGTAAAGATTTTAAAAGATAGCTATCTGCCATGTTGTGAAATTTTAGGCCTAGATAAATTCTTTATTGCTTTAAGATAATGAACAAAAGCATACTTCGAAGCTGGTAAGAGAATGACTGCTAAACAATGTTAAGAACAAACTGGTACACCCCCACAATCTCCCGATCAAAATGTTATAGAGCATTTATGGGATGTTCTAACGTAACCTTAGAAAACGACATATCCCGTCAATTTAAGTTCTGAAGAAGGTTTTAATGGAGGAGTGGAAAAAAATTTAACTCCGAAACAACAACAAAATTTGGTTTTATCCATGCCGTCCCGATTAGCAGATGTTATAAAAAATTAAAGAGATCACACATAATATTATATATTTTTTTAATATTCATTTTTAAAATTTTGTAAATTTACCCAAAAACTAAAACTGACATTTTTATGTTATATTTCACTTATTAATAAAGTGTAAATATTGTTAAGTACATTTTTTCTATTTAAATGTAATATGAACAAATATAAAATATTGAAGCATTTTTTATTAATCTTTTATATGAAAAAACAAATTTTTTTGGGGGGAATGTACATTTTTGTAAGACTGTATCTGCTTCATAAATAAAATATTAAATATTAAAAAATGTTTTAGCCTTAAAAGTAATTTTATTGCGGAATTCCGTTTTTTTTATTTTATTCAATAAACTACTGAGTTACGCGAATATATGTATGTTGTACATACAACCTCCTCCATTTTGAAACAAGAGCTAAGCCAAAAAAGCGGTTAACACCACTGGATTCAACATACATAAAACTGGTTTAACCGACAGAAAAAAGTTTAAAATTCGAGATTTAATTTATGTTGTGCTTGAATACAAAATACACACTATGAAATATATTATCCGATATGTTCTGTAAACCGAAATCTAGTGGAATTGAAATCGAATAACACTTCAAATTGCTATAATTTTCAAATCAGATAAGATTTGGATATTTTTTTTTTATTAATTCACTTAATTACATTGCAAATAACTTCTTCGATTATCAAAAATTTCAAATAATTGTAGTACATACGCATATATTTTTTACCTTTTTAAGTATGTGCTGTTTTCTCACTTGAAAATCAGTTTTTTTTTCTAAATTTTCGGTATTCTCAAAACAAACAATGGCAACACTGATACGAACATACCATGAATACAAGTTTTGTAAGAGTTTCTGTGTGTGTTGTGTTAAATAAATGACATTTTCTTGCAATGACTTTAATTTACCGTGTCAATATTTATTTTCGCTAGAAGAACATTAAAGAGAATGAATATAAGGAAAATACACAGAAGAAAATTCCTTATATTTTAATATGTATTATTATCATGATTGGCTGTACATGTGTGTGTGTGTGTGTGTGTGTGTGTATTTATATTAATATACATACATACAGTGGTGCGATAAATAATAGGGGCACATCAAAGAAGTTCGTACATCTTTCAATTGCAATGAATTCGTTATATAATTTTTGGAATGATAAATAAAAATCAAAGAAAGTTTTAATTTACGCAAATTCTGATGTGTGCCTATTATTTCTTCCACCACTATACATACATATATATTAATATTTGCTGTTGTATTTTTCTTTGCCTGAATTTTTTAGAGCACAACTAATGCAAAGCTGGCAAAACATAGAAGAAAAAATTCAAATTAAAATAAATTAAATGATAAATATTTACTTAAATATCTAAAAAAAAAGATAGAACTAAACGAGAAAAAAAAGTAAACGAAGAGTATTAAAGGATAAAAATGCACAGAAAACAGAATTAATTTTATATAAAGTAAAAAAGAATATGAAAATATTTCGATATTGTCAACTAAAATCTTATTTGTTTTTTTTTATTAATTTGTTTTATTTTTTGGTATCTTTTAATAAAATTGTGTAAAAATTTACTTTTCTCTTTTGCAATATAAGGAAGAGAAAATTTATAGAAAGTTGCCGAAACTAGTTTCAAACAAAAAACACATACATAGAGTACATACATACATATAGTATACACATATAAAATAAATGTAATTCGTGTATAACCGCCATTTCAAAGTACAATGCAACACAAAAATATTCATTTAAAACAGCGAATCTACTAAGTTTTAAAACTTCTATATTAAAAAAAAGAGATTCAATTGATATCATTTAAAATATTCAATTTATTAATTGTAACTAATTTTTTTAAATTTCGAGCTTAGAATATGAACAAATTATTTAGAAATTAGTGACATATTTGCATAATTTTCATCTCCTCCTACTCGATGAAGACATAGAATAAAATTGCGTAACTTAAAAAGTTCCGATTCAGAAGGAGTTCGAAGCTGTGTGCTAATAAATTGTTTGTACTTGATTACTTTATCCCTCTCTCCCTTGCTTCACAAATTTTTGGAAGAAATCATTTATTGCTCCTTTTTTCAAATCTGGCGGCAAAACCTATATTTTAAAATCCTGAGATATAGTTAAACTAAGCATAATACCCAAACTTTTTGAGTAAATACTAACTGAAAGTCTGTCACATCAAGTATCGTTATTTTTAACGCACTCTCATTGTGAATTTAGAAAAGGGCGTTCAACGGTGACAAGCGTATCAGAGTTTTCAACGACTGTAACAAACTCTTTTACAAAAGGCATGAAAACTTTAGCAATGACTCCGACAAAGTTAATCATTATCTCCTTATTTAAAAATAACTAAACTTAAATTTTAACTTGTTTTGCTTTAATGGATATCCTCATATTTTCCTAATAGACTTCAGTGCATTGTATTCAGAAATCAAGTCCAACCAACTTGCATTCAAAAGTTTAAATGAACCCCGATGATGTGTAACTCTTTCTTCATCTAAGCAATTTAATGGAATTGAACTTGAAAAAATTTAAGTATATGCTATTCAACAGAGGTAGTCAGTCACGTCACCTACAGTTATAAGCTCGATATATATTTCATATTTCTCAGACTGTTTATAATGCTAAAGGAATATATGAGTTTGTTAAGCGCTGGGAAAAGAAGTTTAATGAACATTATGTTGTTTGCTTTTCTGCTCAGACAAATTCTAGAGTATGCTTCTGTGGTCTGAGATTCTTAATATAGCATTCACACAAGTAAAACTGAATCAGTTCAGAAAGGGTTTTTTTTTGTCTTCATAATCTTCAATGCAATCCAGATATGGCTTTACAACCCTACAAAAGTCGCCTTCCCACTCTTTAGAACAGGCTTTTTTGAACATTTCTATCGTCAACAATTTGATAGATGGTAACATAGATTGTGATCTCCTGCCTGCCTTCCGCTTAGGCTGCAATATTTTCGTTCCAATTATGCAAACAGTGATCCACTCTGTAAAATGTGTGCTGAATTCAATAATCACTTTTTTCTGATTGATTACTTATCAGATTGTATTGTAACATTTTAAAGAAGATAATAATTGATCTTTAAATACCTAATTAATTATATATATATACATACATATACAACTATATATATACATTGTCTATACATACATATGTATATTTTGAGAATTAATGTTCATATTTAGCCACAATTTCTAAAATGTTGAATAGATATTTGCTCTAAAAAAATTTATTAAAATATTTAGAAACAAAATTTTTATTTTTATTTTCGTATCGATTTTTAGAAACCTGTTGGTGCAACACAACATTATAACAAAATAGACTACTTGCTAGATTGCTATCAAAATCTGGTAGATTTCAACTTGATTTCCCATACAAAGCAAATTCTACATCATCACGAAATTTTGTCGAAATCTAATTAAAGTCTAGTAGAATTAATGATGCAACTCTGTTCTTGGTACTAACAATATAATTTTGGTCATTCTTCGTCATCATTTCCTTATTTTACATGATTCAGCGTTATAAAAAAAGATTAGGCAAATGGAAACCAACACAAATAGCGAATGTGAACATGGCAATATCAATAGAGATTGTTGTTGAATGAGTGCATGGCAATAGCAACGAATATATGAAATATATAGCACAAGCGAATGCTTTCATTCAGTTCTCTGGTGTGTATTACAAATTAGTAAGAAATTATGATCCATAAACCGAATAAATTAAATGAATCAACAAATTTGCTGTTTCCATGCAATAGCAAACAACAATTAGCAAACAACAATAATTTTAATAACTAATAGCAGTAAGTAAAATAATTTTATAACTGACTGTAGATTTATGGTAACACACATGGTATACGTTTACTTTGGTTATGCATTTACGATTTTTTATCATTTCTTAGTATTTGTTGTTGCTGTTGTTTTGTACAATTTTATTATACTGGGCTATTTATCATTACAAAGATTATTATTTTGTTGTTTTCTTGGCTTCAAAATTTATGGCCTTTAAATTAAACATACAAAAAAGTGCATTTTTTGAAAAAATAAATAATAAAAAAAAACAATATCATAAAATTAAAAAATCCTAGAAAAACATAGAGCCATTAAGTTAAACCAAATTTTTTTTATTAAATATTGTAACAAAATTATTTAAAAAAAAAAATTATTATTAATAACAGCTTACGAAACAATTAATTGCAGAAAATTTTGTTGTTTTTAAAAATTATAGAAAAATTATTCGTAAGAGCCAATTTTTATATTTTTTGGTTATAGTGAATACCATATACCCAATTTAAAACGGTTTTTGTTTTAAAAGCTTTCCTTAGTAAAAAAATAATCATTTTTTTTGCTTTTATTACTGATAATTTAAGTTTGGCAACAAAAACAACAAAAAATCTTTAAAGAAAATACAATAACAAGAACAAAAACAACAACAATGTAAATGTTATTCAGGACACAATAAAATATTACCGTTATTTCTTTATTCTGCCGTTGTTTTCTCTTTCTGGCCTTTTTTACTTTTCCCATGCGCATACATCCACACAATCGCTCCATAGACATTTTATTTTCGTAGATATTTGTTGTTGTTGTCACTTACTGGGATTTTAATCAACATTAAAATAAATATATAAAGAGCACATATGTACATATGTACACTGGTGGCCATAACTAAAGCAACCGACATTACACAGCGACGTTATGGCAAGCAAGGTTTTTTCTAAATAACTAGAAAAATGAATCGATTTCTTTAAAAAGATGTGCTGGAAAGCGTAATATTGCCTTTTGCAGAAGGAAATTTGTGTTTGGTTTGGATTTTCCAACACGATAATCAAACGAAACAAACTTCGAAACTTATTAAAGAAAGGTTGTGTGAATCGAAAGCAACAGTTCTCGGGTGGACAGCTCACCTCGTTTAAATTCTATGGAACGTCATAGACTGCAAGAACAAATACATCATTTTTAATCGTATCTTGCTGAGAACAAAAAAATATCTTTGAAAAATAAATGATAATTTCTTTTTATGTATGTTTTTGTAAATAAAGTGTTAATATTTAAACAAAAAATTTCCCATCTAAGTTTTTTCCAAGACATTATATTTGTCATAACGTCCCTGAGCAATGTCAGTTGCTTTAGTTATGGCCGCCAGTGTACATACTATATGTACTATATACATATTTAATTGTAAGTGTATGTGTGTATGACTTATATTGAATTAAAATGTTAACGTAATAATGTTAAGATATCCACTTGTAAATTTATTTTATTATTATTACAATTGTTGTTTTATTTTGTATGTATTATACGCAAGCTATACTCATACACACGGGCGGCATTCTCATTTATCCGCATACATATATGTACATATGTATTTATTCATGTGTAATGGGTAATTATTTTAAATTTATTACACTCAAGGATTTCCTTCTGTCATTTTATTGCAATTTGTTGCCGTTGTTTTTTTCTCTTTCTTTTGTATTATTATTGTATTATTACTGTTGGAGTTGTGGTAGTAAATTTTCTCTTTTTTTAATTTATTATAATTAATGTTTCTTTAACATTTATTTATTTCGTTTTCTTAATTATCGTAAAAACCTTTTGTATCGTGCAGTAGTCATGTATTTCGGAAATAATGTTTCTTTAAATATTTAATAGTTAATAAAATATCTTGTGATCAACGATATTTTGATTTTTATTGTAACAGTAAACAGTAGCAACAGATGAAAGATAGAACTGCCTTCCTTGCCTAGTTTAAAGGAAATTTTCGAATTTTATATTTAAAAAGCTTATCCAAGCACAAGCATTCAGCCCTATTATTTAAGTCGTCGTCAACACGCTCGTAAATTTATTGCTGATGTCACATAGAAAGGACGCTGTTGTCATCACTAATTATTTTCTCAGTTCTCCAAAAATGTTTTTATATGGGAATCCAGTGAAAATTTACGATATTTTTTATTAGTTTTGATTTCTGGCAATGTTTTAAAAATTTCAGTAAAAACTACGCTTTGCGTGGCAAAGCAACTCTGTCATCATTACATTGACTTTATTTTCTTCTATTGGAAGTAGCTTCTACTACAACTTCTACAAATTGAGTTACACTTACTGCAGTTTCAGGAAAATAAATTTTGTATTCATCCTCTACAACAATGTCTGCAGGAGATTGAATTACTGGGGCTACACCAGTCGTGTTTATTTGTTTTTCAAGCTGCAGTAAATTGGTTGCAGCTTTTTCCAAAGGAAAAATTTCGGCTTTGTTCACCTGAACCAAACCAAACCTAACAATAAAGATTTAAACTTAAATTTTTTAAAACTTTGTGGTACTATTTAATTTAATTTATCGTAATGTCTTACCCTTGCCAAGCTTGAATTACTTGAAAATTTCTTAATTTTTTAAATTGTTCAGAATTCGTTTTAACTTTTATTAGATCGTAACGCTTAAGTCGTTGCCAAAAAGTGCGTCGAGAATTGAAAGTCACTATAACTTGTCGACAATCATGCTCTTACATAATACCAAATACTCGACAACAGTAGTCGATAAATGTCAACATTGATTTTCATAATTCCAATTTTACGCCAGCCATAACAATGAGTGTCGACAACGACTTACATAACAAGGCAGATTATTTTAGATTTATGCAAAAAAAAAGAAAAAAAAAACAATATAAGGCAAGCACATCTTAGATAAAATATCTTGAAATCTTGTAAATCAAATAAAGCTGTTGATAGACTCAAAGGCATTGAGAGATCATCATAGGTATGACGGTTTTTTCTGTGGTCCAACAGACAGACCGATGTCACCACTTAAATGGTTAAACAAAAATATACCTTACGAGGTATAATATAATAAACAAGTGTAAGTTATTGGGATATATATATATATATATATATTTTTTTTTTTTGTTAATTTTATACTATTTAAACAATTCGTTACTTTTCAATAATATTTTTCCACTTTGTAATTTTAAAATTATTTTGAAGGATTTGAAGGTAAATAAAGTCTCACAAAAATACTCATATCTATGAGATAATAAATATATTTAAAAGTTAATTTTTTTCATATAAAAGTAATTATTTTATATTCTTAAATTAAATATATGTACATACTCGTACGTTCGCATTATATATTTTTTTTATTTATTGAAATATATATTCATTGAAACATTATTTCCTTCATTCATTAATATTTTCCAAAAATTAAAAAATTGTTTCTTATTAATAATGGTTTAAAGCTTAACGTCAATATGTCAAATTGATAAAAATAAATGGCAACGACGAGAAAATAGAAATAAAAAGAAAATGAAAATAATTGTTTAGTGCTTAAACATGAAGTTGCATTTTAGTGAGGGTGTCCGCAATGTGTAAAGAAAATCTAAAAATACATACACAAGATGTTTTCTTCATAATGCAATTGTTTTTAATAAAAAACTCTTCAAAATACAATTTTTCTTATATTTTTATGTTTCTTTGAATTTAAACTTTATTATATTTTAAAGGGAAACCCTTTGTCTTTATTTTAAACCGACTATTGTTGGCTTGATATTATTTTTGCAACAACAACAACAACAGCACTACGAAACA
Organism: Wohlfahrtia magnifica; assembly: GCA_023159175.1. Lineage (NCBI taxonomy): Eukaryota > Metazoa > Arthropoda > Insecta > Diptera > Sarcophagidae > Wohlfahrtia > Wohlfahrtia magnifica. Next base: position 956,755 of record JAKWBJ010000527.1, read on the forward strand.
ATCTAAGTTTTTATAATATTTTTTAGTTTTTGCTGTTGTGTTTTATGTTACACAACATAAAATACTTTACTGCAGCGTTGTCAACTCAGTGCATTTAGAACTGTTTTTGGTGCTTTTTAAATATTGAACTTTGAACGGTAATAGTGGAAGTTTTTGACTTCATTGCCGATACAATTCATCAATCAAAAAGCAACCACCTTACGCGGTAAGTCTTGATTTCTGAATTTCAGAAAAAGTTAAAGTTTTAAATCTGTATCAAGCATATAAGGTGGTGCTGTCATACCACAACTAAAGCCACCCTTTTCTATGGACATATAACATAAGACAAGTAATATATTAATTTTTTAATACAAGTGTAATAATTTTAACTTTAATTGTAATTTAGACAAGAAAAAAACTTTAAAAATAATTGTCTTGCCAGTACATTAATGACGAAATCAAACCAATTCGCGGCTGCTTTCGGCCGTTTTGCAAACGAATGACATACGAATCTTAAACTTAAAAAACACATTAAACAAAAAATGTCGTGTAAGTTCACCCTAAACTTTTTACGAAACACATGCATTTGTTTTTTTATTATGAACTAAAGTCAAAAAAGTGGACATACATAATATTTGTATAAATTACATAATTACGTTAAACGGCATATAATTTCATGTGGACACCGTGTAAAGCCTGGTATTGTGTTCAATATTTTGTGCGAAATACTGTCAAATTACATATAAAAATATTTTGTACGAAATAAT
>JAKWBJ010000527.1:962500-1022500 GCA_023159175.1 Wohlfahrtia magnifica
TTTCCCAATCTATTTAAACACAACAAAATATAATATGTACTGTACACGTAAGTGGAAGAATAGTCCAGTGACACGTATACCTGACACCTATTTTATTCTTTCTAAATCTTTTGATGTGATTATAGAATTTTTTAAATATTAGTAGTGAAAACACATTTTCTACCCTATCGATATACAACTGACTCAAACAATTATCCGTACACTTCGTTACCATAAAAATAAATTTGATTTTTTTTAAATACTGCCGAATTTATACAGATTTATTTCTTTACTATAGATTGCAATCTACTTATAAACTTTATAATCACAATTAGTGCAAGCAATCCTTTGAGTTATTGTAAATGATTAGATTAATGAAACACTGTAAAAATATAACTCAAAAAATTGTCCGTACAACATAGATTGAGAGTAATGAAATAGCTCTAAACTGGAACGATCCTCAAAAAAGCACATTGTTTTTTGTTTCTTATGTTGTCAGCACAGATTAAATTTATTTACTTAAAATTTTTACGTTATTAGCATCAAAAATGAGTGCAAAATAAATAAAAACGGTACGAAAATTCCTGTTGAGATCAAAGAATTGATCATTAAAATGCACAGTGAGAGTAAAAAGTTTTGGAGAAGAAATCTGAAATTGTTTCCTAACCTCAATCATCAGTTCAATATGTTGTTGAAACATACAAAAAAAAAAAAAAAAAAGAAATGGAACATTAGAAATTAATACCAGTTTGGGGAGTCAAAAAAATTATTGATTCTTAACTGGGACGGCAAATAAAAGGCATGTTAAAGATAGATCCGAAAATTACTGCAGAGCAGAACGCTAAATATATTCAAGAACATGATTAAGTTGTCATCAGTACACAAACAGTCAAAAATTTCTTCGTATGAATCAACACAATGCTTGTGTTTTCCGAAAAGAAGCCAAAAGAACGTAAAGCTACGTTTAGAGTATGCTAAAAACTATCGGAAGACTTTTGTAATGCAGTGATATTTACGGACGAAAGTTAGTTTAATATTTTGGGGTCAGACGGCAGGATATTCATGTGGCGTAGAGAAAATACGGTTCTCGAGTTCAAGAATATAAGGCTCACTTTAAAAAACGGTGGAGGATGTGATGGTTTGGGGTGTGATATCAACAGGAGGTGTAAGAAATCTCGTTTCTGTTGAAACTACATGGACAAACTCCATTATTTGAATATTTTAAAAGAAAATTTGGAAGCTAGGTGCAACGAAATTAGGAATGCTTATGTAAAAACGTAAAAGAAGTGCTTCCTCATCCTCCTCAGAATCTAGACCCTAAGTCTATAGAATATCTATGGAGAGCTTTGAAGAAAAAAATCCGTCAACATACAATCACCGGCAAGGAAATGCTCATAAACGGTATGGCAGGATATTGGTCACGAAATTACTAGTAAATTAGTATTATCAATGAAGAACCGTTTAAGTGAGGTTATTAGAGTCCAAGGACATCACATCCATTATTAAAACCAGATTAATTAGTTTTAAGCTGTAAATATAATACTGTACGAATAATTTTTTTTGTGCTTGTTTTATGTAGTGTTTGTATTTGTGTAATATGCTTGTTTGTACTTTTTAAAAATATACAACTCATTGGATAACATATTTTCCAAACTGCATTCAATTATATTTTTAACAGTTTAGTGTGCGGGCAATTGTTTGAGTCAGTATACATATATAATATGGCTCAGAGTGTTCCGCTATGGTATAGCAGGTAAGACACGCGCCTACCAACCAGAAGGTCCTCGGTTCAATACTAGGCCATTTCATCTGAAAAAAGAAAAAGTTTTTCAACAGCGGTATCACCTCATAACATTAGCTAGTAACTGGTTAATGAGTATTACTTCTATAAATAAAACATTATCTAATGCATTTGCATTAAACTGTAAGTCCTTTTTAATTAGTCTAAAAATAGAATCGGGTGCAGCTCATTAACTGGGAGAAGTCACCGTCATATACATATATATTTCAAAACAACCTTACAGCACAAAACCAGTAATTAAACTTATTGAAAATACTTCTGGACGTTGAACAGGCAATAAATTACTAATTAACTTTTAACCAAATTTTTAGTAACGAATTTTAAATACTAGACATAAGTAGTAGCATTACATATACGAACAGTGGGCGGTAATAGGTTAAGTAAAAAAATTAACTCCACAGGCAGTGTGGGCATGGTACCCTGCATAAAAAATAATATTTATTACCGTACATCGCTATAATTTTATCAGCGAGAGACTTCAAACGTTTTCTTAGCATTTTCTTCATAGCGATAAATAGGTGGCTCAAAAACGGATAGGTTCGGAATAAAGGGCACTTATTTCCCTCTTATAATATGCATAACATATGTACATATGTATATGTAGATATATAGATTTGCGGTCAATGGCGGATAGGTAAAGCTAGCTTACATACATACATATGTTTGTATGTTGCTTTAGATTTTTATGAATGAGATTTTGAAGTTTTCCAACACGAATGGAGTTTTTATCATAAAATAATGTCATTATTTTCGTAGTCAGGCACTTAATGCAATTGGCTGTTGTTGTGCTGCTGCTGATGCTGTTGTTGCAGTTTTTTAATGTTTCCCCATATATTTTCAATTTTTGTTTTGACTGTAAAACTGCACATTGCAGTTTTTTGCTGTAACTCTTGTTGTTGGAGTTGTTGTATGTCTCTTGATAGCATTAAATTAAATTTATTTCGCTTGGAAAATGTTTTATATACATATACAATTTATTTTATTTATTGTTGTTGTTGCTGTTGTTGCTGTTGTTGCTGTATTTGCTTATGTTATTTATTTTGTTAAACATTTTTCCCCTTTTTTCTGAAGCTGCTAAAACTTAAATTGTTTACATGCAGCTTAACAATAACAACTACAACAACAAATATATATAAATCAAGAAAACTGCTAACAAAAAAAGACAGAGAATAAAAACAACTAACGAAGAAACACACAGTAATGGACAACAACAGCAACAACACATATGTATTTTCAATCTTCAAAACAACAACTAAGAAGAGGCATAAATAAGTAAAATTGTAAACAGAAAAATTCCAAGTCATGAGATACATTTTTTTTTGTGTTTTCTGTTGATGTTGTTGTTTTACTTTCAAAATTAATTACAACAAAAATAATGATAAAAATAGCAACATAATATAGCAATAATAATGAACATGAAATTGAAGTAAAAAACTTTAAACACGACCGATTAAAAAAGGGGAGGAGGGAAAGAGATAGAGAGAACGAACAAAAAAAGTGTCAATTAATTTTGATATTTGAACCATTTGACACATGCAGGGTAAATATCGCACAAGACATTCACTCATACACTTGCAATAAAAAAAAATAACGCACATTCAATTGAAAACAAGAAAATAATAATAACAATAATAACACCAACACCAACACCAACACCAGCAATTGCAATGAGAAATAATCATAAAAGACACACAAACAAACCAAAGAAGAACAACAGCAATCGTTGCACTCGTAATAAGATTTAATAGAAGAAAGGAATAATAAAATAAAAGCGAGTACAATAGAAATTTTCTCCACACCACCATGTTCTAATATTTGTATCTCTTTCTCTGCCGCTCTCTTCCATGAATTAGTGCGTATGTCTTTCGTGCATATTGCAGGGTGTTAAAGCTTTAAATGACAGGAAATAAATTACTAAAAAAAAAAATTATTAATATTTCCGCATAAAAGATAAATAAAAATAAATAAATTTATTGTCATTTGGTTTAATTAGCATGTGTACGAATAATTTTTAAATTTTGAATTTAGCGAAATTTAAAAACAAAATGGAATTTATTTTAATTTTTTGAATATTAAAGAGAAGAAATTAACAGAAGATCTACTAACGATCATATTTTTTGACGCTCGCAAGAAGCATTCAAATGTGACGTTTTTTAACGGTTCATATGAACCGACAATCCGAATCCGACAATACAGTCCCATGGGCACTAACCCGGTGTATTTTCTTTTCATGCATTTTGTCTTTCATAACATAATATATCTAGCAATGTCAACAGCTGACTGTTGTTTCGCCAGTGCAGTGCTGTTAACAAACGAAAATTTAAAAACTAGAATCAATCTCGAAATAAATAATTTCAAATTTGTTCACATCGCCTCTGATCCAAAGTTTTCCGGAATTTGTAGACTTGTGTTATTATTACTTTGCAATGTTAAGCTTTCAGCGCTTTTGTTTTCTTTTTTTAAATAAATTTTATTATTTTATTAAAGGTTTTAACCATTTTTTTTAATTGCACAACAGACTTGTTTTCTATCGACCGTAAAATTGTAATTAATTCTAAGGTTATTCTATTGTTTTGTATTAATTTAATAAAATTAAAGCTTTTTAATTGTTACTTTATATTATGTTATTCTTTTTTTTTTTTGCATTCTACATAATGATTCAATAAATTTAATTAATAAATCAAAACGAAAATAAAAATATATAATCATAGAATTAGTTAAGATACTTGTTGATAACCTCAGGTTTATAATAATGACGATGACGATGATTTTATATTTTTTCTCTTTTATGTTTTTCTATTCAAAATTTATAACAATAAATGCTAAAATATGCTAATCAATTGCTAGGAGTAGTTAAGATAAGTAGAAATTTTATTTAAATATTTAAAAAAATATATTTCAAATGCAGTTTTGCAAGGCGTAATAGAAACAAAAATTAAAAACAATTTTTTATCAATTGAATTTTAAAGCCATAATCGACCGCATTACCAACCATAGCTAATTGGAATCAGAGGATAGAATTTTTTTAAGTTAATCATTATTAGGTGTCATATAAATTTTAGCAGCTGCAAAGTTTACAGATGAAATTGATTGAAATGAGAGTATACTTATATATATACCATATGTAATAAAACTGGTTAAAACGCAGTATTTTTCAGCAATTATATCGTTATTGCTGTGGGAACATTGCCATTACTGTTGAAATTAGAATCATAAAAAAGTATCATACTGATTAATGATTAGAACGATTTAAGTATTAAGCTTTAGCCACAATTTAGCTTACCAAAAGGCCTCACCGTAGTCATGCAGAGACGGCTTCCACCATCCGTGATGCCAGAAAAAGAGCAACAGTTGGACCCCACATATCTCGGAACTGGTGACCAACAAGTACAAACGGTGCAGAGCAAGATTAGACGATATTTCGTGGCCAGAACCCGACAACATTGATATACGCGAATGATTGCACAAATTTGTAAAATTCTATTTTAGGAACATGATTATCTTTTGTACATGGGGCGCATATAAAACAAAAAGCTGTTGTCAAAGAAAAAATTAAAAAATAAAAATTCTGCACTTAAATGACTGAGTGCAAAAAAAAAATAGACCATCCGCTTGAAACACTGGCAGCGTTTAGTTAAATACTATGTGCTAATCCATACGAGCCAAAGTGAGGTCATTAGAGAAATAATTTCGTTTATACAGTTTGTTTATGAGTTAATCACGCGTGAACGAAGCACAAATATGTAATAGATATCTAACGAAAGTGGAATAGGATCCTTTTTTCAGAATTTTACCTCGGGAATGTTAAAATTGGAGGAAAACGATCAAAACTAATGATTTTCTTCTGAAACATTAGATCAATTTTTTTCTTCTTTAAGCAACATTTTTTGTTTGCTAACATTTACTTGTATGAAACAAATCAAAAATGGTTACTTTATTTAATTAATTAATTTAATTGTTAATTTTCATCATATGTAAATTAACCCTTTTCGAAAGTTTCGAATATGTAAAGTATTGATAAAACTCAAAACTGCTTTAGCTACAAAAAGATCTAAGATATAGTTTTCAACACGGCAACGGATGAGTCATGGTATAGAGTGCATTTCGACAGATTAAAGTTCAAAGCCGGAAAATTAATACGCGTATGTATCTCCACATTTAAAACAGAAATTTCTCCAGGCGCTAAAAACCTATATCTGGATAGTGGATATAACCATATGCATTGGTATAGTTGTGGCTGCCATATAACGTCAATCTCCTGAACTTAAGATTATTGAATACCTGTTGGCATTTTAAAAACACAGGCACAAGCACCAAATCTGTCATCTGTTCAGCACCTTAGGTCGATTTTAACGCATGAATGTTAGAAAGTTTTTCCAGAATTTACCAAAAAACTGGTGGCAATAATTATGTTCAGCAAAATTTGGTATTTTTTTTTTATCTTTATTAATAAATAATAATAAAAAATTGGAAAGAAACAGTGAATTTTGTAGAAAATTCATCATTCTATCTAGTAAATATATTAGTTTAACAAAGTATGTACTTTAGGGGTGGCAGATCCCAGACGGTAAAATTCGGCACGTTTATAGAAAAAAAATCTCGGTTTAAGAAAAAAATCTTGACATTCAAAAATATTAGGCGTTCGAAAAACTTCAGCTATAATTGTCGGTAGATGGCGCTAAAATGTAATATTTCCGGTAATATTAATTAAGAAAAAGAAAGGTAATGCTGTGTATATGAGATTTTAAATGAATTTAATTAAAATCATCAGAATTGATCAACAGAAAAGGTGTTGTTTTCCTAAGAAGCTTTGATGCAACAAGCATATGAGGCGCTTATTTTGAAAGTGTGGCAAGACCAACTTTTTTTTTTTTTGTTTCGAGATATTTAAAGGTTTGCACATCATTTCATTTAAAAATATTGTATGGACTTACCTCAGTTTCAAAATTAATAAATTATATTTATTATTCATTTAATTTTTTCAGAAGTTTTTCTTATCAGTCTTTTTAATATAAAAACAAAATACAAATATCTGTTTTTGAAATTTTCTCAACATTTACAAAATTCTAAGTTACGGGTAAATTTATAATTTAGTTAAATATTAATCGATTTTAAGTTTCCGAGCTGATTTGAAAAGAAGAGAAACAGACCTTTTAAATGATTTATATCATTTAAGTAACCTTAGAGAATCTGTGTGTTTTAATGCATATTAATTAAGAAACTATGTTTAGTTATAAATAAGCTGAGTTTTTGGTTTTAGAAACCCTTTGGAAATTGACGGAGATATTGAGCTTTTTTCATGCATAATGGCTAACTTTATATTTCCAAAATTACTTGGTCTTCCTAGCTGTTCATTCAGCAACTCGATCTACCGCAGTTTTGATGCAACATATATTGAACCAGCTTTGGTACTTTTCTTTCTTTTTATGACCGATCTCTACAGAGGTTGAGTTGAAAAAACTTGTCGAGTTTCATTTCATGGAAAAAAAATTTATTATGTTTTCGACATGATCATTTGGTAACAATTAGAGTCCTGAAAATAAAAATTTCTGATCAATGACATTTATTTTACTGTCACTGAACACTTTTTATCTAAAATTCATTGACCAGCTATGTGCTATATGCTAAAATGTGTTTTTTTTTTTTTTTTTGGTTTTCACAGTCTGTGCAAGTTTCAAACAGCAAAATGCTACCTCTTGTGCTATTCGGGATGCTGTAGTTTAATACCAAGCATACATACCATCTTCAGACGAGATGTCAAACGGACACATTGCTTCATAATTTCAATCTAAGATGCACTTGCACCACTTTCAAAATAAACATATTTTCAATACTGTTAATAGGTAAAACACCCATCTCCAAAATACCAGAATCAGAATTTTGTTTTACTCAAAACTGTTTTTACACAAAAAGATCATAACAATTTTAATACATTACCACCATTATCTCAAATTTTTTCAAAAGTGTACTTGCCGCATTTTTAAAATAAACGGCTCATATGGCCAGACCTTTCATATTCAGATTATCATTTGTTTCGATTTCTGCAGAACGCTCTTATTGATGTGAATTTAAAATCCGTACGAGTGCAAAACGAAATTGGATCAGTTTTTCGCTCGGAAGTTCTACACTGATGGAAAAATGACTTTACCACAATAGTGGCGAAAAGTTATCAATCAAAATGGCACATATTTGGCTTAATAAGGCTCGTTTCGAAAATAAGAAAAAGTTGTTTCATCTTTGGTCAAACTTTTATACTTTGTCTAAAGCCTATTAAAAATATTTCATTTTAATTTTTTAGATAAACCATAAGCTATGAAACAAACACGCAAAAACGTTATTGATTCACTAAAACTTTTAATAGCTTTTAGTAAAACTTTGTGTAACGAAACCTTTTAAAAAATATGTTTACAAAATCAAGCGTAATCAGGGCAATCTGGCAATCCTAATGTAAATACATATGCATATAAAAATGCAGTTTTATTGTCGTCCGTATACTTTTATAGCAAAGTATATGTATTTAGTAGAATATTTTAAAAAATTAAATGTAATGTTTGTAAAAACTTATTTAATAATAATTCTTATGCATTTATGGTCCACCAAAATCAAAAATATATACATACATACGTATGTATGTATTACATATGTATCTGTATTAGATTGTTATACTTTTCTTTTTTAAAATTAATTAAAAATCTTTTCAAATGTTGTTTTTTTTACAATATTAATGTAAAATAAGAAAAATTAAAACAACAACAACAAAAATAAGAAAAAATTTAATATAATAAAATAACTTAGACAGCATGAACATATTTTTATACGTAATTAATCTCATTTATTTTGATGTTGTTTTTGTTTCTGTAGTTTATTCTTAAAAATTATTATTTTTTTCACATTCTGCTCTTGACATAAAATCTTAAAATTTTCCACAAAAAAATGGTTAAAACTATCATCATGGTTTGGAAAATCGTCAAAACACAAAATACATAGGTTTTATTAACAAAAATAGAAACAAAAGTAGAAAACCGTCTTTCAGTAAGATAGTTATACAAGACAAACCGCTATAATTGTCCAAGAATGGCTGTTGAAACAAAAGGTTTAGACAAACTATAGACCACTATAAAGGTCTGATTCCAATTCAATGGAAAATTTTTGGACAATAGTAAAGAAGTAGTTGGGCTACATTATTGTGTGTATTCGCACAGTCGTTTAAGTTAGCCGACGCCTCTTATAGTTGAGCCTTAAATTTTGCGTCAACTTTGTTCAACAAACGTTTTTTTTTTTCTATTTTCTCGTTGTTGATTATGTAATGTAACGAACATGAAAAGTTTTCAAATAATACGAAAATTATCAACTCTGAAAAAACATGCATAAGAAAAAATTTATAACTTCTGTCTTTTTAACATATTACTTTCAACACATATATTCCTTTATAATAGTTTTCCTTTTCTAATTAACTAATAATACGTTGCCATACTTTAGTAAAACAGTTCTTACTCAAAATTTAGTAACTTTATTTTTTAAAAAATCGTCAAGTCAAAATGACGATAAATCGTCACATCTGGCATCATAGTTCACTATTGTGATGGTTTGTTGTTGCTATTGTTGTTGCTGATTTTGTGTAACGGCAAAGTAAATAAATAAATAAAAATAAATCTCTTTTCGTTATTTTTTATTTTTGTTGGTTGGTTGGTTGCATATAAATTGTATTTATTTTCTTATATTCCTGTCCTCTTTCTTCTCCTTTTTCTATTCTACTATTATTATGTACATAAGTATGTGTAAAAGAATATGTTGGATGGATGTTAAGATGCGATAAGAATAGCAAAGTTTGTGTAATATGGTATGTGTATATACTTCATAATGAAACCCAGCAAACATTTTTACCAAAAGCACTTTAAAAATTACATTTTCTATCATTTCCTCATTCGAAACGGCCGATCTCTCAACAAGAACTCAAAAATGTAATTATGGTTTGGTCTACGAACACGAGAATATGAGAATATATTAAAAAACAGAAATGTTCGACGAGCTTATAGAGCAAAATAAAGTGATCTAGTTTACTTTTGGTTAAATGTCAACGAGGAAAATTGCCAAATATCGATTGAGTTTATAGGTCCATATTTATTTTAGAATAAAAAAAATATTTGCTCCCTAAAGTAAAAGGCGACCACTATCGACGTGTGTTCACACATCAATAACTAACTAATAATCAACTACAAAGGTGACTGTCAAACAATAGGTTAGTAAATGGTGAATTAAGCTAAATTGCTCGAATTCTACACATGTGTACATATGTATATACGCTTCGAAAGATAGTTAAAGGTCCATGTTTATGCCAAAAATACGTGGAGACGTTAAAATAAATACGATTGCTTCAGCGATAAAATCCAAATCCGAAGCTCCATAGCATGTTCACACGACACCTTGAACTACGTTCTTCGCTGCTTAAGCGTCGGGTGATTTTTTAAGAGCTTTCGGATTTGATTAAAAAAACGCATAGAATTAAGAGAAATGTATGAAATATTTATTTTTGAGTCGATAGAACGATCTATATAATTTAATATTTAAAGATGATTTCATGTAAATGTTGACCGCGGCTACGCCTTAAATGGTTCATACGCCGGGTACAATTTTGGCATACTCTCTCTAACATATCGGCCGGTATCTCACGAACAAATTCTTCAATATTGGCTTCCTCAACATAGTTCCACAAAAAAATAGTCTAAAGGCATTATCTCGCACGATCTAGGCGGTCAGATGACCGGTCCCAAATGTCCAGCTATTCCATTTTGGGCAAAAAAATTTCTAATCATAGCACGGCAGCACGCTCTTCATTAACAGTAACGTTCTTGTCTTCGTCGTCTTTGAAGAAGTACGCTCCAATGATACCACCTGCACATTATCCCCACCAAACAGCGCAGTTTTCGGAATGCATTGGTTCTTGCAATGCTTCTGGTTGCTCGTCACACCAAATACGGCAGTACAGCTTGTTCACGTATCCATTCAACCAGAAAAGAGCTTCGTCGCTGAACACAATTTTCCGATAAAAAAGCATCAATTGTGATAATAAGTTTTAAAAATCTGCAAGCGTTGTACGTTTGTTAGTCAACTTATAGTTAAATTATGGACCAAACTGAACATGCTCGACAATAACATGTTATATAAAAACAGCTGAGCTGCTAAAAACAGTATTGCCAAAGAGAGAGTTGCTAAAAAATCACCCGATATGTACTTATACGAATAATCCTGTCCACATGGCATTTTTTCTGATTGGTTTTGACATTTATTCTTCTTGCCAATTTTGTTTATTTTTGAACTGCGCAATTGTGTTTTATCAATAGAAAAAAGGTAAGAACGGCATAAAAAACATTACTTCAATGAAATAAAATTTAAAAAGTAATGCATTTTTTGTAGTTACTAGATAAATGGTAAGAATTTTGAGAGCAAATCTCTTTCAATATTTGTCATTATTCAAGTTCATTATTTAAAACTCAAATATGAACCTTCATTGATTAACACTATTATCCTGGCTCTTAAAAATACACAGCACACTCTCTGAAATGATGAATATATCGATTTTTTTTATATAATTTTATAATCATTTCAGAACTTAATTTTTTTTTCTTTTTTATGGCCTTAATTCTAGATTTTATTTTTTGCTTAAATGCAACTCTTCTTTTTCTTTTCTTGATTTTTATTTGCATTTGTGGCTTAAAGGAAAGATTAATGGCTTGGCAAGAAGAAAACCAAAACTAAAATAAAAAAAAATTTTTTTTCATAAATTATTATATACATACATACATATGTACATACAGGACTTATGGTATGATTTGTTTATTTGTAAAATTAACATATAAAATGCATAAAGCAAAGTAAATTAACATAAACATAATATGCACAGACACAAGCATATCCATACATACATACATGCATTTATACATCATGCATATGCATTAAAACGATATAGAATATTTGAATAATTAACCCTAGAATACTAATGGACGTATAGTTTTTTTTAATATTGTTCCTATACAAGCGTGAAATTGCCTAAGGTTATCAAACTCCACAAGTTCTTTCAACTATAGACGACAGTTTTAATAATAAACATGCTTTGAGACAGTGTTTGCTTAAAATATGGTGCGTATTGATGGTATAGTATAGTATAGATTTGAATATTTTGTAACTTGAAAAAGTATAGCAATATTGCCTATTGTCCAATGCAAGGTCTAAATTGTGAGGGTGTTGAAAGAGAGAAAAAGGAGGGCTCCGATAGCGATGATAACTTCGTTGATAGGAATTGGTGTCCCACTTCAATCGATGAAAATTATATAGAAAAAAATTGGCAGAAGTCTGGAATATAATAGCAAGTACTTGAAAAGAACAAGCTGAAACCGTTAGATCATTTTTCGCTTTCATATAGAAAAAAAATTGTGTTTTTTGGATTAGTACCCTCGATCACACCGAGAGAAGCTTTGGAGCCGAAAAGATATATTTTTTAGTTGTTTTATTATTAATTAATATTAAATATAAAAGAAGTTAATACATTTTTCATTAAAACAACATCTAAAAAAGCGTTTTACTTGAATATTTCTTAGTACGTAAAATTTACGTAGCGTTAAAAAATAACGTTAGTGTTGTAGGGTTAAAAACAATTTATTTTCTATGCAAAATAATGCAACATTTTTTGTATTGTAATTTTTCTTAAGTAAAATATTTCCAACAAAATTTATTATTCCGAAATTTTTATATTGTGATTTTAAATATGTTTGCCGATGCAATCCGAGTGGCGTGGTGTAGTGATTAGAGCATATGCATACAACATACACGGCCCGTAGGTCGAATCTCCAGCAGAGGATATGAGGAAACAATATTTAATTGCGGTTTCGAGCGTTTAATAAAGAGACTTCAAGCTCCCTCCAGACAAATTCATCTAAAAGAAGCGCCTCTGACCCTCCAACTTACCTCTGGCGATGATGATAACCATCAGATGAATGATCGGGAGAAAACGCCACCTACTGGAAAAGTAAATTACAACGCTAAGTAAGGATCACCATCACCACTTAGCCAGGATCTTCACCACTACACAATCATATGGTGGCAAGGCAAAGTAGAAATATCGTCTACTTAGCTTGAAAAAAATCAACTTGATTACTGAAACTGAAACAAAGCAATGGATGCTTGGTGGAAAGCCAATATGGTTCATAGAAGAGTGAAGGAGAAAAAAAAATATGATACCAAGAGGAGTGACGAAAAAAAAGTATGCTCCCCTAGGTTCTTAAATTTTAAAATATTTTAAGACAACAAGTAAGAAAATGATAGTCATACAGTTAGAATTTCTCATTTCACGTACCAAAACCTAATCACAAACCCGTTAACCAAGCACTGAAGTTAAATTTTCACCAATTAACTAACATACATAGGTTTTAAGGTTAATCTTAAGCAAATTCAGTACAGCTATAAATAATTAAGGCATAGGATCTAATTTGTAACAAATGTTGTACATGTAAGTCAACAAATCCAAGCCCATATAATGTCAAAATTTTAATAAACATGCGCAATAAGACCTCAAATCAAATATGATCAAATATGAACCAATCTTAACCAAACACGTAACAACCGTAGAAGATAACAATTTATTCTCTTAAGTTTTTCCAAATCCATTTTTAGCCGAATCCCTTTTTAGTTTACAACACAAAACAAAAATTCGTTCACTGAATGAAATATATATTTGGTTGGTCCACTTACACATTAAGGTTTAATGATAGATACGTTTCTTGTGAAGATTTTGGAGAAAACAAAACCGGCTAAAGATGCAGTCTATTTTCGAATCTTTCCGAGTTTAAATAAAAACTAGGAATATTATGGATTCTCCAAATAAGAAAATTTTAAATGATTTAGTATTTGGGAGCCCCTTAGCCGCCGATGAACGAGCTGCCTAGATCTCTATAATACTTAATGTTCGCGAATTTTTAGGAAAATATAAAACTAAATCCAAATTACGCAAATATTTTTGTTAATTTACTAAAGAATCCCGAAACAATGGACGTAAATATGTCTCTCAAAATGCAGAATCTTTAGAAATATGAGTGATGAGCATTGTAAGCGATTTTACTAAGATTTAAAATTCTTTGGGCAAGTTTCTGGAACCAGCATATCCGTAGGTAACTATTGTTGAAGTGTCGTAAGAGAAGAAATAAAAATGTATATCAAAAGAACTAAAACTCTTTATTTTCAGTATATTGTTCGCCAACTACTCTACAACTCTTACATTTCTCATTCTTTATAAATAGGTACCTTAAAAGTTTGAAATCCCAAATTTTTTTTCTCCTATTTTTCCCGAAGTTAGAATTCCTAAATTAATAGCTCCATGCATCTTTTAAAATGTAACCAAAAACCTTGCAAACTAGTATTATTAAAGACTAGGCCAACATATGAGCCGATTTAAATCAAATCCGATACAATGTGAAATACATACTAGATAATATTTGAATAATACCTCCATTTATCTTCATTGGCTGATCTTAAACAACAGAACAGAGCAGAAAAAACTAAGTTTTGCTTAACTTGGACATCAAATTATACCCACCGAAATAAAGATACTTGGACTAAACTTTATCAATTACAAGCAAAAGTTAAATTTTAAAGTTTATGTGGAATTTCGTTATAATTCGATATGTTGTTTATAACAACTTAGTCTAATCAGCTCGATTTGTTAACTATAATGCTGTCACCGTTGTCAGTTTCTTGCGATACAACTTAGTCCTCAAAAGGATTTGGATGACTCTTTAGAAATTTTTTTCGCCACGTAGTTTTCGGACGTTATCTGTTTTCTTTCTTGTGGACTCTTATCCAAAGCTGCAAAAGTAACGTCGTTAGAATCAATCGTTTAGCAACAAATCAAGTTTCGCTTCCATATAACAAATCTTGATACTTGACACATGCATTGCAAATTCTGATTTTCGTAGAAAGATTAGGTTTTTGCATTTCCGTACCCTACATAAGCAGGCGAACGTTTATTTCTCTGTACTTCTTTTGTTTGGCCTTTTCTGATTTTCAATGAATATACAAACATTCAGCATAAGCCTCATACAATGCAAACACTTATGGTGGTACATAAAAAAACAAGCGGTACAAATACAAATCTGTACGAAAATACCACCAGATTCGATTTTACTTATACTTGCAATTTTCAATCGTTTCCGTTCAAGCTGAATTTTCAACCAAACAGTAGACACATTCTTAGAAACAAAACAGTTAAAAAAGTCAAAATTCTTCACATTTCAGCTTAAGCAACATCTCCAAATAAATTTTTAAATGAAAGTTTCTAAAGTATAAAATTATTTAAAAAGTTTAAAATTATTTAAATCAGTGGTCTTCACTCATATTACCCAGGTAACGAAGTTTTTCGGGTAATTTTTTTTATCATCGTGAATATTTTAACTAGGGTTGCTCAAAGAAAAAAATTCTACCAATATGCTTTGTGAGATGTTCCCAAGTCAACGGTGTTGCTAATCTTTTTTAATTTAAAAATCGTTTTACATTTACTGATATTGCTTTTGTAATTCCTGGAAATCTATTTATTTTACTATCAAAAACTTAATAAAAAGCTATAAATAAACAACAAACAATAAACAATAAAGACCTACGCCCATATTCATAAAAATTATTTCCGATTTATAAAGGGCTAATAAAACAAATTATCATAAAAATTATGTTTTACAAATTTTCATAAAAATTATGTTTTATAGATTTTTCATGAATCGATAAAATTTTTATGAATATGGGGGTTAATATTTACCAATATTTAAGCATAATTAAAATAGTGTATAAAAACTCGCTAAGTTCAAAAGTAGATGACACTTTATATCTTATTTGAGTTCAATTCTTCCAACATACCCCTAGGGACCAACAGTATCAAAGCGAACTTTTTTATCAAGTAAATTTCGAATTTTTTACAACTTCTTCTATTTTCTTGTAAACCTATTTATTTATGTTTTCTCTAATTAAAATATATATTATTCAACCGTTTAATGTAAAAGTGCAAAAGTAACCAGAATGGAAAAAAGTACATAAGTATATACACATCGAAGAAGAAAATAACCAATTTTGGTTAGAAATAACCAAAAACGAGTGAGAGCTCTTAAATTTCTATTCCAATTGTAAAATGCATTAATATTAGTTTGCCGAACGCTGGTTTAAATCATGGGTCATCAAACACATATATTGTCATATTGTTTGTGTGGTCACTCAATGCCCTTGGAGAAACTATTTTTAAGTATTGAGGTATATTTAGTATAAATTTAAGTATTTTTTACATATAAAAATGAGATTAATTTTAATATTAATTATAAATGAGTTAAAATGTCTTTTTACGTCATATGTAGTGCAGCATGACGCCGTGTGTTGGCAAACTTAACATTTGGGTTCACAAAAAAACATTTCATTAAACATTTCGCTGAGGTTTTTTTTAAGAGACTGATAGCAGGGGTGCCGGATAATTTTGATTAAAAATCGGCATATTTAAAAAATAAAATCGGCTTTATCGGCACTACGATTTAAAAAAATCGGCAAATTAAAATTTTCCATTTTAAATACGATGATATTTTTATTAACAAAAACTAACAAAATAGAACAATGCAGCAATGTTTATAACATATAAAATAATATAAAAATAAAAATATAAAATAAACGTTACACAAACAAATCGCATTTTGTTGTTAGTACAATGATCACATTTGCTTATGTCAATATTCGAGAAAAAGAAATGTAAAGCAAAGTGCAGGGAAATTGGATATAGCCAACAGCAGCAAATTCTATCGTTGATCCATAACTATATCAAACTTAAAAAAATACCCACGTTAAACCCAGAAATTTATGTAAATTCACGTTTTTTGGATGAATTGGATAGGGGAGTCCATTAAAAAAGTCAACAGCTTAAAGCAGGATAAAACCTGTTCTTTAAACACAACCCACAATGTTTTATCAGGTTTTATTAATGCTTTTAAATTTCGTTCATTTCTACAATATTTTTTTTACTTGTTAGTACAATTACTATGTTTTATTATTTATTATGTTTTATTATTTTGCACTCTTGGTAGGACCAATGGGGCGTTATATACCACGAACTGCTAAAACCGAGAAAGGGTATGAAGATAGCTTCGTAAGTTAAATTCTTTTTTTAACATTTTAGTAATTTTAACAGTCACTGTTATTTAACATGAAAAAGTGTGAAGTTAGCTTCGTAAGTTATATTCTTTTTTCAATAACAGTAGAAATAAAAGAATTTAACTTTGCAAAAAAGAATTTAACTTTACGAAGCTAAATTTTTTTAGGTGATATATTTTTATTTGAAAGATAATTAAAAAACATTAAAATCTAAAAAAGTAATGTTAATGAAGAAATTCTAAAATATTTACTAAAGAAAATGTAAAATATTTATTGTTATTGTACAAATTGTAGTTTTATAAAAGCATGCAGTAATATAAAATAAATTTAAAAAAATCCGGTAAAAGATAAAATTCTGGGGGAATCGGACCTATTTGGGTGGAAAGGTATTCCATCGAGGAATTCAAGACTTTTTATCCCATGACCCAAAAGTCCTTGTGGACCGAGATATACCCCGTTGAAAAAGGCCATATTTGGCCATAGACACATAAGATATTAGAAAAATCGGCCTTTTTCAACGGGGTATATCTCGGTCCACAAGGACTTTTGGGTCATGGGATAAAAACTCTTGAATTCCTTGATGGAATACCTTTCCACCCAAATAGGTCCGATTCCCCCAGAATTTTATCTTTTACCCGATTTTTCTAATAGCTTATGTGTATATGGCCAAATATGGCCTTTTTCAACGGGGTATATCTCGGTCCACAAGGACTTTTGGGTCATGGGGTAAAAACTAGTGAATTCCTTGATGGAATACCTTTCCACCCAAATAGGTCCGATTCCCCCAGAATTTTATCTTTTACCCGATTTTTCTAATAGCTTATGTGTATATGGCCAAATATGGCCTTTTTCAACGGGGTATATCTCGGTCCACAAGGACTTTTGGGTCATGGGGTAAAAACTAGTGAATTCCTTGATGGAATACCTTTCCACCCAAATAGGTCCGATTCCCCCAGAATTTTATCTTTTACCCTATTTTTCGAATAGTTAATGTGTCTATGGCCAAATAAATTTATTTTATATTACTGTATGCTTTTATAAAACTACAATTTGTACAATAACAATAAATATTTTACATTTTCTTTAGTAAATATTTTAGAGTTTCTTCATTCACATTACTTTTTTAGATTTTAATGTTTTTTAATTATCTTTCAAATTAAAATATAACACCTAAAAAAATGTGGCTTCGTAAAGTTAAATTCTTTTTTGCAAAGTTAAATTCTTTTATTTCTACTGTTATTGAAAAAAGAATATAACTTACGAAGCTAACTTCACACTTTTTCATGTTAAATAACAGTGACTGTTAAAATTACTAAAATGTTAAAAAAAGAATTTAACTTACGAAGCTATCTTCACACCCTTAAACCGAGATACACACTGCTATGGCCGGAATATAAGGACAAACATGATAAAGTTATTATCTTGTGTGACAATGCTTGACTTCACGTCGCAAAATTTGCGAAAAAAAGTTTTAGTAACGATCAAATGCGATATCTTACCGCATCCGCCCTATTCTCAGTACATTGCTTTTTCTTACTACTTGCTGTTTCGACGGATACAACATGATTTGCCAGGTCATCGTTTCACTTCTTTTGAAGAAATCGAAAATTGACTTCAAAATTGGATCGCCTCAAAAGAAGAGATGTTTTTTCGAGACGAGATTCAAAAATTACCAGAGAGGTGAGGAAAAGTTGTTAGTAATTCATTATCTTAAAAAAATCATTTTTGGAGCTAAAAAATTAAAAAATTTGTACATAAATTATATTTACCTGGGTTGGCTTAATTGTGTTACTCAGTTGGTTGCCAACGCTGGCTTAAAGTGACTTTATCAGAAATATTGAACTCCATAGAGCCGAAAATATGACAAAATTCGTCAAAATTAATTCTAACAAACACTGTCTGTTCTAGATTACATAGGATATAAAAATTGTTACTATTTGACCGATTATTACATTTTAAGTATTCCTACTTTACTTTGTCCGATTATACGTTGATTTAAAAAATTTGATTATATATGTAGCAAGTATTTCATTCAGTGTTTTCAAATATGTTAAATTTTACTAAAACAAATAAAATTGCCGTGTTTTTAGATTTCCTTGAAAAATCGGCATTTTTGGAGTAGAAATCGGCAAATCGGCATTTTGATAATTTTATGGCAAAATATCGGCAAAATGCCGATAAATGGGCAAATATGGCAGACCTGACTGATAGTTTGTTGTTATTTTTGTACAATGTGTGTGTGAGCACATGTAGATGTGAGAGAAACAGAATCAATATACGCCGCGTAGTGCTTTTGACAAGCCCTGGTTTAAACCCTTTCATATTAAATAACTAAAGCTTTTAATAATGGTCGTAATTTAATACTCCCTCAATAGCAATGGTGTTCATTTCATAGAGAAATTGTTTACGCTCAACACACACGTATTCTTACGCTCTTGGTTTTAGTCCTCGCCTTATCTGTGTTTTTTTTCAAAAGCACTGGAAGAAATTTGCTTTTAGTCGTCACTGAAACAGCGAAAAATTAACATGTGGAGTGGTTGTTTGTGAATTTTTTTTATTTTCCAATAAATGTGCTGATTTAAATTATTAACAAATGCAACGAATATTTTATGAGTATTGATGCATTTTGTAATCCCTAATGCATTTTAAATTTTACACAAAACATTTATATTTTTATTTTTGAATTTAAAATAAATTCTTAGAGAACTTAATACTACTACTTTTAACCCGTTAAAAATTTCTTACAGTGCATATCTTATTTTCTCACCAACACAAATACATTTTTAATTTTACACAGCATTGCTCTGTAGATACAACAATGAATACATACACCCATACATCCAGACACATAAGCACACACACCCGCAAAACATACAATAACGCGAGAGATCATCATGAAATTGCCTGAATCCTACTCATAAAAATAAATATTAAATTGATTTTGTCGTTGTTGTTGTTGTTGTTGCCATCATCATTAAACCAAAAGAGTATGAAGACCAAAAAGAGAAGAGAACGAGAACGAAACTAAATAATGAAAATAATTTAAAATAATTGCACTGAAAAAAAAATTGAAATATTAAAGCGGCAAAAAACGAAGAAAGAAGAAAGAAATATGGAAAATTATATAAAATTACTAAAAAATAATATATGTATGTATTTTTAAATTCTTTTTCCAATTTTTTTATTTTTTATTTTTTGATGTAGATAATAAATGAATATAAAATAATTATATTTTTATTATCTTTTTTTAGTTTTTCTTCTACATTATTTTTCTTTTCATGATTCGTTTTTCTTTGTCGACGGCGCTAATAACGAAAATTTTGTAAAAACTTGGAAAAAAAAGTTAATTATATGGCTCTCTGCTTATGTTTGCTCATTTCATAACACAGATACACATACGTCTCTGCATTTACTTTAGCAGCCATCATTTAAGAAAGAGCAGAATAAATTAATAGCAAGCATAACAAGTAAGAGGATCGCTTTGTTGGGAATCAGTGTGCATAAGAACGCTCATGTCATCACTTTGGCGATAGAGCATAAGAACTGTAGTCGAATTAGGTAGGGACTAGAAGGTAAAGAACTAAACAGCGCACTATGATGCCGAAATTATTATAAGCTTTTTGAGAAATATAAAGAAATACAAGTAAGGTTAGGTACCGATGACGCAATGCTCCTGTGCCAAAATGACAATCACCCAGGGGCCTCACATAGAAACACAATCCATCAAGTTAAGTCGGAAACCAACTCAACAGCCTAAAGAACCTGGCTATTAACCTGATTTCAAGTGTATACACCGAACTAGAGGCGGACACTGGCAATTGAAGCGAGCCACGTTGTCCTCTTCATCAATCGATCTGCAACCTTAACAGAAAACATAAGCATGTAAGCGCAACCTTTGCGTGTGCCTATCGATTACGTATGACTAGTGATCATAGACACAGAGGTGGTTCTATTTTTTTTCCAACTGTTTTTAGTACAGAGCTTATTTAACTGATCTTTTCAATTGTTACCTTGGTCAATCTCTGTAAATTGTCACATTTTCAGTTTGAGCCACCGAGGGGCAGATTGCAGTCACTTATACCTGTGTAACAGTGGGAACCCAAGGACTTCACAACGGTTAGATGCGACCATTCCGTGAGTACACGTAGTGCGTATGGTTTAAATCTAAATCGTAAGTGTTAAAGGAACAGAGGAGGTTTCAAACTCTTACGCAAGAGGTAATATAAAAACGCAACTTTAAGCAAGTTTCAAAGAAGCATTTTGCAAACGGTTGCCTCGACTATACAATTGAGCACTTTGGATTATTTGCTTTGGGGACTCGTACAATTATTTTGTATGCGCTCAAGTTTAATATTTGAAATGCCATAGGCGGTATAACTCAACACATATGTATTGTTTCGAGTTAAAAAAAAAAATGGAAGGAAATTGACATAAATTGTTTTCAACTACAACTTTTTTAGAAGAATTACGAGTATATTGCGGGTATAAATCAGATTCAGGCAAAGAGCTGCTCTTCTCTTTTATTTTCACACGCACGTAGTCACACGCATAGGCAAAAAATAAACAAAGAGAAGTAAAGAGAAAAAAGTGGAAAAATACAATGGAAAGTGGCTTGTGTAAGAGACTCTCAAATTACTACCACAGGTGTAAAATGCATTAATATTAGTTTGCCTAACGCTGGTATAAAGGAAGAAACATTGGCCCATATTTATCTTCACAAACTAAATGCGACTTTTCCTACGAGTAAATCTTTAACTGAAGACCTTTTACTATCTTTTTCATATTCATAGTCGAAAACAAAGTAAACTTTATGTTGAACTGGCTTTTAATGGGTGTCAACTACAATTTGCTTAATGTTTATATAAAATGTCTTATCAAATATTTGATAGTAGCAACTCTGAAGAGGAGGTTTTTTTAATTTTTTTTTTAATTTTAATTTTTTAACACTAGAATGACGAGCAAGGGTCATTTGACGCATTTGTATATATGATTACCAATATTTCTTTGATCAATGATTTTTATAAATTGGTATTTTTAGTTTTATTAAAACTGCATAAAATTTAATTTAAAAATATTCCTATTTTTTTAAAGTGTTCTAAACGCAAATAAATAGCGTAACTGCCTAAAACGACGGATAAGGTCATTTGACCTATTTACGTATTTGATCGCCAATCTTTCTTTCATCAGTTGCTTTTCTGAATATTTTTTTCGTGACAAATATTGTCAAATTGATGATAAGTCTTCACAACTGTGTTTGTAAGCACGTATATATCATGTTCTATAGACTATAGTTCAGACGTGATCGCGAATTTCCATGTGAGTTGGAGATGATGTTTGGCCAAAATATCTTTGCGTTTGGCATTGAGTTACCTTACATTTATTCTTGTTGTAATGCAAGACTTACATCCATACAGGAGGGCAAATTTTACGCAGCAATTGAATATTTTTTTCTTAGTCCATTTCGAGATAGCAGGTCATAAAATACCGAAAGATTGATTGGGTTTGAAAATTCGAAACATTACATCGTCGCTACACCCACCAGTCCTTTTAAGAATGCTGCCAAGGTAACAGAAATAACTATAACTTTCCAACTCGGTATTACGTATCTTTCAATGTTGAGCCTTTAGAGGTGAAAGATTTGAGCAAACATGTAGCGATGACTGTGTGCTAAAAGGCAAACTAACGCGAAAGAAATTTATCACCATTAAGGGCAAAAGAATTACACCTTCATACATTCATACATACATTTTGGGCTTCCTTTCATCGAAATCCTTTTCACAATAATCAATAATAGCAAAATCGCTTCTAATTGAAACATTTCGCAAATTTTTCTTCTTAATATTAATTTTTTAAATAACTTAAAAACAGATTTTGCTGATTTTATATTATAGTCGACTTTAACGCCAAAAGTATACTCGAAGTTGTCTATGAATGAAAAAGAGTCGACTTTTAATCTCTTGACTATGAATATGGGCCATTATAGAAATTGGTCATATTGTCATAATTGAAAACGCTGACAAAATTGGCGTATATTTTAAAATAGTCGAAAATGTAAGCGATTAAATGAAAACTGATTTGTGAGACATTCTTTATACTCAATGATATTACTGATTAGGGAAAGAACGCACTTAAAATCAATAAAAAATATTTTATATAATAAACTGCTATTGTTGAAAACACGGGATATCGCGTAAAAAATAAAAGTAGTTTATACCTTTATCATTATTCATCATATTTCACAAATTCATTCGAAAACAAATTTTAAAATCGAATAAATATGTAAAAAAAAACCAACACTACTACCACTACAGTAAATGATCTCATAATGAAAAAAAAACAAAATATTTTAATAAAATTAGAAAAAAAGGTAATCCGTTCAACGGAATTTCATTAAAACTATACCCGTTTAACCAAAACAACAACAAAACGTAGGCCCGGACTTTTTAAAATTAGAATTTTCTTCTATTAAACAATGAAAAATAGAAGCAACAACAACAACAACAACAACAACAACAACGACAAGAATTAAATTTATGCAAATATTATTTATGTAAACAACCCTTATACTCGTTGTAGCAGCAGAAACAACAGCAGCAGCAATTTATTCAAATTAGAAACACAACAATATGACTACGATAGTCGTCGGTCGACTCATCACATACACATACACTAGTCAGAAAAAGTTTGCGTACAAAACTTTTTACTTCATTCAGAACTCCGTATTTCGAAGAATTCGCAACAAAACTTAAACTTCTTGGTCTTGTAATATGTCTTAAATTCCTGTAATATATTTGCAAGACATCATAATTAAGAAAAAATGCATGTACTTACACATAAAATATTAATTTATTAATCGTTCTTTTTTAATTTATAGCTGTTAATTTCGTTGCATTTTAAGTCAAATTTGTGTATTTGCTGTAAGAAAATTAGTTTCAATTTGTGAAATGATTTTTTTTTTTTTTTTTTTTTGTAATACGTTTAAAAGGAAATGCATTTATCTTGCCGAAAGAAAACTTGTTTTTTTCACAGAAAGCAGAAAAACAGAGAAAAGATACATCTCATCAACTCTGTGCAGCAAGATTACAAAGTAAAAAAGTGGCTGAAAGCATTAATTTAAAATTGAAGAGGAGTATATGTGATGATAATTTCAGAAATACCTTAAATCGCGACGGTTTTCATGCTCGTATAGAATGTAAGAAGCCTTTTCACTCATTAAAAAGAGTCAAAGAAAATGTTGTTCAGCAGAGAGGTATTAAATAAACCATTAGAATTCTGGGAAAGGATTATATTTTTGGATGAGAGTAAGTATTTTATAATAAAAAGTCGTCAATTCGTGTGGAAAAATACGATACAGCACTACATAGAGCTAAATTGTTCGAAACGGTCATATACGGTGGTGGAGTTGTAATGGTTAGGGGGTATGTGCCGGCTAAAGGGGTATACGATTTGCAGGTTGTTGAGTCTACTGTGGCCAAGAGACATTCTAAAGGTTAAATAGTCTTAGTTATGACGGGTAGCCAGACAACGTCCAGCTCGCTTGGGTCCAATATTGATCCCATTGTGATACCCATCAGTAATGCAGAAAATAAATGTTCGGGTCCTGGTCCGATCCGAGCCAAGCAGACGCATTCACAAAAGAAGAGATTCTGCCGATATTCACATCAGCCAGATCCGACAAGGCATCCAGAAACGGACTGCCAAGGAAAGCAGTCCTAATGTCCGAAAGACTCGGGCACTGGCACAGGAAGAGCTCGACAGTCTCCTCCTCTTCCTCATCCCGACAACCACTACAGTAGTCACTGAACGACAGACCCAATCGCCTAGTGTGCGCAACAGCTACCCAGTGCCCAGTAATCACAGCCACAAGAGTTTGCAGCCTTAGTCGCGGACTCCGAGCCAGATCATATAGGGGCCAGATTCGCCTCGATACAGAGCACGAGAGTTCATCACTTCACCGTAGCTGTGCCCTGACCAACATGTACCGCAGGACCAAAAGTCTGCAAGAGGAGAGAGGCAGTCCAACTGAGTGGTCGATCTGCTCATTTCTGAGGAGAGAGCCCACCTTCGCAAGTCCATCTGCCACACAGTTCCCCCGGGTGTCCGAGTGACCTCTTACCCAGATAATCTCTAGGTCTGAATGTCTCGGCATCTCGTTCAGAGATGATGTCGAGTAGACACCGGAGTGCGCCCTGATCGCAGCCTGATTGTCCGTACAGATATTTGGATATCACTGTCATATACCCCGTAGGACATCAACCAGTCCGCTGCGCTCTTTATCGCCGAGACCTCCGCCTGTAAGACACTGCAGTGGTCCGGCAGTTTAAAGGATTCCATCACCCTGTATACCGGAATAAAGATGCCGCCCCCAACCCCTTCTGAGGATTTTGATCCATTCGGGTCCAATTACCGGTTCTGGTGAGATGCACACGTAGAACATTCTTTCCAGGAAGGGTTTGGGTGTGCAGTAATCTATCCAATCAGGAATCGTATCCGAATACCTAAAGATGGTCGCAGACCATATCCGGCTCTTGCCAACCTCAACCTTATCGCAGACATGTCCGCCATCTGCCAACCATCAGGTTCGCTGGAAGTCAGTTCAATAGTAGATACAAAGCTTTCGAAGGAGTGGACCTGAGCGCACCTGTAATCGTCACTGCTGCATTCCGCAGAACCCTATCAAAGATCCTGCAATATGTGGTGGCTTGACCACCGTCTTAAATATCCAATTGGAGCTCCTAGGATTTAGATCCCAGGACTTTCCAACGGCCATACGACAGGCGTACAGCGCAACATTCGCTCTCGCCGCCCTCGCACGTGTATTTTGGAGCCAGAATAGCTTGGAATCCAGGATTATCCCCAGTTACTTCGCGCTATCCGACAGCCCCAGCTCAACGCCGTGCAGACGCGGTAGGGAAAACGACGGAACTTTGTACCTGCGCGTGGATAGTACCAATTCCGTCATTCCCGGGTTAACGTTCAGCCCACTATCAGTACACCACCGTCTGAGAAGGCCTAGAGATGTTTGAGGGCGCTGCGACATGGTGTCAAGAAATTTTTTTCCGACACAGCCACAGCAACATCATCCGCATACTCTACAGTCTTGAATCTATTAAAATCAAGCCTCACGAGCAAAGTGTTAACGGTAAAATTCCACAGGAGAGGGAAAAGAAACCCCCCCTGTGGAGTGACCCTTTCAGCCACCCTGTAGATGGTAGCTGATCCCATAGTGGAGACAATGACAATGCTGGTTAGGAGTCTCTCTATGAATCTTACCACAGACCAATGAACATTTTAAAGGTTAACTGGAAGCAAAATTTAACGAAACTAAGTTTTGGTAGCAATTCAAAAAATGCAGCCGATATTGTAAAGCTTTAGATGCTTTATAATGTTCCAAAACAGTTGCGTGTGCCACCGCAGTCCCCAGATCTCAATCCCATGGGATCTGTTGGAGCAAAAACTCTCCATCATGTTATAATATCGTAAATTATATTAAAAATGTTTTGCCAACTGAATGGGAGGAAATATCACTGGAAGTCACCACAAAACTGGCTTATTCCATGCAAAAAAGATTGGCTGTGGTTCTCAAAATGAGATTTTAAGAAAGTACATACACTTTTGTACGCAGACTTTTTCTGTGTATTTTTTTAACACAATCTTACCTTTTTGTAATTATTTTTTATATAATTAATTTTATTTGCCGAATTTTAATATTTATTAAAACTTTGCAGCAAGATTTAATAAAAAAAATTTAATTTTATATTCTTAAGAGCTGTTATTGTGTCATTTTTTTGTATTATCTTGAACCTAATGGTACAATAGTACGCAGACTTTTTCTGACTAGTGTACATATGTAGATGTATATGTACGTTTGCATTTAATATGTATTCGTACATGGAAATACCATATGTACATCTACAGCGATAGAGTTAACAAGAAAGACAACAACAGCAACAACAACAACAAAATAAGTGTAAATAAATTTTATTAAAATTCATTTGATTTTTAAAATAATAAAATGCTAAATAAAACGACACTTTTTGTTGTTTTTTATGTTGTAGTTGCTGTGGTTGTTATATACTTCGGTCACCATCTTTGCTGGCAAAAACAACAACAAAAATAATATAAGGGACATTTGAAATAGATACAAGCAAGGTGTCACGTTTAGAATAAACCCCTTTAAACAAAACAAAAATAACCTAAAATATCTTTAAACAAAAAAAAGAAAAAATAATAATAAATAAATAAAACAAATGGAAATTAAATCAGAAACAATTTTAATCAAGAGGATTAAAGAAAATATTCAGCTTTCCTCCATCAAAAGCAAAAATTATTAAAATATCACTTACAAAATAACCAACTAGACACACAGTCGAAAAACAATAAACGCTTGTGACGCTATTACAGACTCAGGCAAAGAGCTGCTCTTCTTTTTTGTTTTCACACTTACGTACTTACACATGCATAGGCAAAAATTTTTTAAAAAAATAAACAAAGAGAAGTAAAGACAAAACAAGTTGAAAAATACAGTGCAATGCAGTACCTCCTACTCAGAAGGCGCTAAAAAGCGTTAAATTATATTTTGTGTTCCTATTTGTAATCAAAACGCGCTGTAAAAAAGCGTTGACAGAAAAATATACTAAAATTGTAAATAAATTTCTATTCTTACAAAGATTTTTTTTAATAATTTGAACTATTGCTTAAAAAATAAAACGATTTAAACTTCTTCCTTATTTTTGGGTTCATGTGTAACATTAAGAAATTATCTATCAGAGGCTTTAGGCAAGTTTGTGTTCTTTCTTCCATACTGTTTAAAGTTGTCCACGAATGTGTGCAACGTAGTATAACCAGGGGACTTAACATAAAATTAGAAGACCTGTATTAAGCAGACGACATCTATTTCCAAGCTCAAAGACATTGCGAGATGCATAAAAGCTGAATTTCATATAGGCGGAATAAACATCTTGCTTCCGGATAAACACCTTCAAAACCAAAATTATGTGAATCAACGCTAATAGCACAACGATCTTTCGAATTGCAAACAAAAATTTTAGAGATACCCCGTCTTTTAGCCATCCCGGTGTAGATGGAAAGAATTCGTTATGGCCATATGGTCTTCTTTGTACCTTTAAAGGATCTAATAATAACAACTTACAAGTTTAGTTTTGTAATAATTTAATAAATTTTCTAGCTTTCTTCTCCAAAATAACATATTTAATTTTTTTATTTACTTAAATAACTTAAAAGTCTTGAAGCGTGGCCCTTAATTTTGATATACGTTTTAGAAACACTATTTTCACTAATTTTTGCACAAATATTATCTACAACGTAATTTTCACAGCATGAAGCATATTTAAGTCCATAGCTTATATGAGTTAATGAGTTTATTGCATTTACACGCTCTTATTTCTTATAAAAAATTGCAAATGGAAAAGCGCTAACCTAGCGCGTTTTAGAAAAAACGCCAAAGTTAAAATTCGACTTTGGGATAGTTGAAACGCGCTAAACATAGCGCGAAAAGCGCTGAATTGGCAACACTGGTGCAAAGTCACCTGAGACCAAAGTCAGTGTTGCCACTGAAAAAATTTAAATTCTACCAAATTAACTTCAAAAATCTACCAAAATCAATAACAATCTACCAAATTTTAAAAACATAAAAGAAAGTGTTTTTGATATGAATAATAGCTTTTATTAACATTTGTACATGTGTCGATATACTGTGAGTGACAAAATAAAGTGTTCACCATAATTTTCTTCAATTTAGTTTTTACTTCAGTCTTTTAAAATACAATAACTTTAAACATTTTATGTTTTTTTACACAAAATTCTTAAAGAAAAGCAAAACGCGTTTTACTCCAATAAAGTTTGCGCAACAAAAATTAAATGTGCTTCGTATTTGACTCGTCATAAAAGTTTCTAAGATAGAAAAAATTTTGAATTCGGTCTCTTTTTCTTACGGTTAAACGACAGAATCTGATCTTCGAAAAATAGGTTTTACTAGATTTGGATAAGATTTTCTGCCAGTTCTCCTTTCTCTAAGTTAATAATCAAAATGCACCAGAAAATGACGGATTGGGTTTAAATTAGAATATAAGGAAGGATGCCACTGTTGCTTAGAGGTGAGAAAAAGGAACCATTCTTTTTCTTTCTGTGTGTGTTTAGAATCATTGTCTTGTTAAAGGAATCAAAATCCTTGCAAACCTAATTTCTTCACCTTGGTTACCAAATTGTTTTTTGAATATGCTAAAATAATCTATTTCATTAATGATACTTTGAACGTTCTTTGTTTCTGGTTTTCCACATTTTTATGAGTGTTTTCTGACTAAGCATATCAAATTTTATTTCATCGCTAAGTAGAACATCGTTCCAGAAAGAAATATCTTTGGCTCAACATGTCAGTTCTAAATTACTGCTGGTGTAAAAGACTTCTTCGTCAGAAATTTAGTATATAAATCATTCGCATGTAGTATTGGCTAAAACGTTAAAATTTCTTCTGATAATTTTACTTCATTTTTGGATGGATGTTTTTTACATCACACAGAATAGGCCGTAATTCATCATTATATAAAGTTTTCGTCCGGCCACCACCCGCGAAATTTTCTAGTTAATCGAATTTTTTTGGTTTATTTTCTTCACAGTTTTCAGTCTTTTTCAAAGTTTTGACATCATTGCGAAATTTTATTACAAGTTTGCAAATATCAGTTGATGTTAGTTCATCTACTAGTTAAAAAAAATAATAATAATTGTGTCCTTTATGCGTACCATTTACAATTTAAGCCAATAAATTCTTAATATTAATCACTAATTATACAAAAATAATACAAATACACAATAAAATATGTATAAAAAATTTTTTTATTATATGAAATCGTCAAATTGATGCGTCCAAACTATACAGTACATCCCGTTTTTGCTACATAACGTTAGTTATTGCAATAATTCTTTTGTTAATTAAATCATAAATAAATTTAATAAATTGTTTTCACTGTTACTGTTAAGTTTTTTGTAACAACTAATACATATAACACAATTGTGTAGACTTTCTGATATTTTACCTTTAAGGAAAAATAAAGGATGGCGAGCAATTAAAAAATTTTAATAACTCCAAAACTCTATTAGCCTACCATCCTTGCAAACGAAAAATATTCTACCAATTTTGGTAGAATTCTGCCAACAGTGGTAACACTGCTCTCAAATTACTATCGCAATTGAAAAATGCAATTGTGTATTTTGCCTGACACTGCGAACAACACAAAATTATTAAAAATAAAAACAAAAGTCAGTTCAATTCATTTGTAAATAAAATTGAACAGAAAGAAAATCTAATTGTTGCGTAGAATATGAGGCGATCAAAAGTGATTAAAGAAATCGTAGGACATCACATGCATTTAAAAATGGCATACATACATAAGTATGTATGTACAATGTTTGGACAAAATAAAGTGCAAAATACCTTTGTTATATTTCATCAGAGAAAAAAACGAGTCAAACTCAATATTATTGTTAAAAAATTAATTGAAGTTATATTTTAATATACATTTTAATATAAAAAACATGAGAACTTATATTTGAAATTAAACTTTTTCAGCAAAACAATATAAATTGAAATACTCCTTGCCTACAGTTGGACAAAATAAAGTTCGAATACAAAATATTCGATGATAACAGTAGAAATATGACGAAATTTTTTAATAATCAATTCTTAGTACCTCTCCCCTCCTCCGAAAGTCTCTTAGTCTTTAACTATTAGGTCAAAGGAAATACCTATTAGTCTACGCTATACCCAGGCATTCCAACTTAGCTGACTCTAATATTAAAAAATCAAAGTGTTATTAATTTTACTATTTATTTATAGAAACTAATGTATAAAAACACTTTATGTATATGGAACAAAATATTGCTTTAAATGTGTGCAAAACAAAAAAACACAATTTCCATCATTTCCCATCATTTGTGCATAAAAAGGCGTTAAGCTCATTCCGATCTGTATGCTATCTATATAAACAAACTATCATATAATATCTAGTTTGTGAATGGGAAACGGCAGTTAACCGTATATTCTACATTACACGAAATTATTGGATTGACAAAATTGAGTCCAATTTTTGTAAAAATTAAATTGGTGGAAAAGAGAATAGGAAATTAATTTGTTAACTATAATTCATTCGATTCATTCGATAGTTGCGTAGAGTTTTACGAATTCGTATAGACAATAATTAGTATCTTGGAATTGTGGAGAAACTATGAAATATACATTGTGATAAGACCATTAATATATTCTCTGACAGCCAAGCTGCATTAGGGGCACTTGGCTCGAGTCGTATTGTATGTCATCTAGACTGGTCATATATTGCTAAGATACGTTGCAAAGGCTTTCGCTTAAAAATAGGGTCCTGTTGTTTTGGGTATCAGGATAATGTGGGACAGATGTTAACGAAACAGTGGATGCATTAGGCAGAAAGGGTTCCATGACAACCTATATCTGTCCGGAACCTTGTTGTGCAGAACCACTCACTACCATCCTCAATCTAATCAAAGATTGGCAAATTACTTGCAACACTCAAAGTGGATTTCGCCACTTTAGGACAGCGGTTAGTCCACAATATAGGCGTTGATCTAATGTTCTCAAGTATAAGTGGTCGGACTTGAAACTCCTGACCGAAAGAATGGCGGTCACTGTGTTTGTTCACATACACCAGAGACGGAGAGCACATATTGTGTGAATGTGGAGTTCTTGATAGTTTTACATGGATATTTTTGGGCAGATATAGAACTTCAACGACAGACATATCCACCGTTAGGGTTTAAGGTCTGTTGGTGTCCATTAGGAAGTCAACAGACCTGCTAAACAAACTGTAGACTGGAAGGGGGGCACAATAGATCCTAAGCGTCGCAGTTTCCTGCAAGAGTGCTTGGTCAGAATGATAATGATGATTTATGACACTTGCACCACTATAATGCGTCTGTTCATTCAATTCCTTATTGGCTAAACCAAGTTGAAAGAAATAATTTCTCTTTTTAAAAATACAGCAGGAACAATTTACACTAGATCCCACATGTTACTCGCATACGCCGATGTTATTGATATCACGGGTCTTTCATTGTAAGACTTAGCCACTGCCTTTGCGATAAGATAGCAATGAAAGTAAGTCTAGAGGAATACTTGCTAATAAATATTGTTGAACACAAAGCTCTGTCTCGACAAACAAAAATAACAATGTTTTAGACCCTAAAACTACCCTTCTCTTATATGATGCTGAAGCATAAGAACTTTCGCAAGCAGAGAGGGATGTTTTTGGGTTTTTAACAGAACAATGCTGTGTAGAATGTAGGGGTCCATTTGCGTTGGTGTTAATATAAGTATCGAATGAATCTAGAACTATATAATGTAGTTAACCGGATCAAAGTACAATGACTGTTTTGGCTATCACATGTCCTGCGAATACGAATGAATCGGGGACAAGATGCAGATGAAGGATTATGTGGAAAATGATCTTTTAAAATTTAAAGTAAAAACAAAGCACTTGGAATTCTACTCTATTTCAGGTTAAAGTCCAGCCAATTATGTTATAGTTCCTTTAGTCAGTATTTCAGTTCATATAATTTCATTTTAGCATAATTGAGAAACAGTCTAAAGTAGACTTTAAAATTAAAATTTAAAAAACGAGCTCATTAGTCACTATTGAATATAATTTACCATACTGTTTGTAAAACTAAGAAGAGAAAAAAAACTCTTTTATGGCGTCATTAAAAATTTTAATTTTGTAAAAAATTTATTATTTAAATATATTTTTCATCTTTTTATTTATTATTTTTTCCAAAAACAATCACTTGACATTTTTCATATTAAAGTGTGAGTTTTTACATTTAACAAATATTAACAATTTTAAAGTTTAATAAAAAGGTGTGGAAAATATGCAAAATAAGTCAATATTGAATTCTGTGAGTGGATAAAAAAACAACAAATTTTATTGTAAATAAGAATCATAAATATAATAAAAATTTGTTTTTTCGCTTCATTATTTTTAATTAAATTAAAAAAAAAAAAAATTCAAATAAATTGCAAAACCTTCTTTTAGGAATTTTGTTAAACATTTTCGTGCAAAACATCAACAACAGCAATAAACCCTAAAAAAACTAAACTTAAAATGTCATATTTTTCTGAAAGTATTTCATTCAGAAAACAAAGTCTTTCGGTAATTTATTTATATTTATATAGACTAAGATTTACATTAAAAATATTATACTACGAATACTTTATCTCAACGTTTCTTCAATATCAATAAAAACAATCGAGGCCTTTAAATAGAGGTGCGCAAAATAAAACCAACAAATTAATATTTCGTTTCGCCGTTTTGATTTTTGAATCGTTTTTCTAAATTGTTTCTCTTAATTTTTTTTTTTTTAATAATCCTGCATTTTTATATATAAAATAGGAGTGTTTTTATAATTTGATATTCACCAAATTAAAAAGAAAATAACTGTTTTCTATATAACGACATAGAAAAAAGTTGAAATTTCAATGAAAATTCATTGAAGGGTCCTTTAAAATACGATTTGTCTATAATTGGGTTCGTTATAACATTGTTTCACTCCAAAACAAGTAACCTTTTGGATTTTTTATAAATTGACGGTACAAACAACCATTGAACTTCATTGACATGAAAACGAGGTTTTGATAAACTTCGACTAACTCACTAAAATATATTTAGATGATAATTCGTAGTCGTACTCCAACATTTTTGTCGTAGTTTAAAGAAAACAAACAAAATTTGTATTTAGTCAACACTGCGTATCATAACTATAGACGCTTGGCATTTTTTGCGTTACTTAAAGTTTTATTTATATTTGTGTGTAATTGTCTGCAGTGTATAGTATTATGATAACGTAACGATACTGTTGTATTTAAACATTTGGGATATCTACTCTTTAAATTGAGAGCATTAGCACCTTTAACTTATATCATAGCGTTTCATTACTATAGACGCATTGCATAAAAATCAATTTAAATGAGTTCAGTTCAAAGCTGTGTCACATAATTTAAGACGAGTTTTATAAAATGTTATCAAGGCTACTACCAAAACCATGAGAAGTTTTTTGTAGATTTTGCAGATTGCCCATAAGAGCAGCTTAAAAATGTCCAAATCTGCAAGCTGCATCTTCGTCACAAGCTTCCTCGTTTGAAAAAAAAAATTGCTAAAGGCAAGATGTACGACTTTGAATCCTATTTGACTTTAATTGTTCATTTCATCCTATTTAGGTGATTTATTCAGATTTTAAAAGATTCAATCTTGATAGTCCGTCCACATGGTTTAAATTGTTATTAAAGAGATATTTCTCCAAACGAAATTTCGGTGGCGATTCGCTAATAGTATGGGGAGCATTTTACAGTGACGGTTGTCAGATGAACTCTATGGATTCTGTTGATATCTTGGATGAAAAATTGGTGCCATACTTGGAGAGTACCACCAATGTAGAACTGATTTTACCACAAGACAACGCGTCTGTTAATAAGAGCAGTCATACTCAAGAAGGGTTCCAGTCAAAAATATTGTAACTATGGACTAACACTCCTCTGGCCAAAACTCAATTGATCGCCAATACCAAACAGTGTTTGACTTCAAAGAAGCGATTATCGATGAACGGCGGACAATAAATTAAACACTGCGAACGAATTTGGTTGACAGGATATCATATAGTATTTTCGAATTTATTATTATTTTGTTATATATGGTTACTCTATCGAATATGATAACTTTATAGGCATAAGTTGCTTTTTTGCTAGATTATCAACTAAGAAGTATATTCGCCTATAGTTATGATACGCAGTGTATTACAAAAATGTCGAAAAATGACTGCGACATGATAAGGGTGAATAATTCCAATCTGCAAACAACATATAAGTTTTTGAAATTTGGTGAAAATCGCTTTACATTGAAGCGTAGCTGTCATATAACAGTTGTTTTTTTCACAAATAGCGGAAAAGGTAATTAATTTGTTAGATATGCTAATGAGTTAAGCCAAGTTGTTTTTCTTTTGCTGAGTAAGATCTCGCTTTGTTTGTTAGACTGCAGAGTTAAGTTCTTTTTAATATTTTATTACAATGTTTAATAAAGTAATACTTTGAGCTAAAATTGACCCGATAAATGTATCGTACAGCCAACTTGAAGTGACAAAAACTGACATGTTCGTTTTACATTTGAATATTTTGAATATTATTTTTTTTAATATTTTTTATGTCAGGATCACTACAAAAAACATCAACTCTGTCAATCAATTGATGGAGATTTTTTATTTCAAGACTTTCATTTCAGTTGTTTGAAAAGCTTTTTTTTTCATTTTTTTAAATATTAATGCTGCATATGTATTTATTTTTAATTATTTAAAAATATTGCATTTCTTAATTTTGTGTTAATTTTATAATTTTTGTTTTTCACTTTTTTAGTACCTTTTTTTTCTTAAAGAGCATAAACTTGTCGTAAGCACTTACATTTTTTTAATTATTTGTTGATAATCCAAATCGTTAGAATCCAGAGCTAGGATGCTTATTTGTTTCTTATTATTTAAAATATTATTTGTGTTTTTGTTTATACATATTAATTATCTAATAACTTAATTACATATATTGATTATTTTGAAAATAAATTGCACATTAATTTTAATTAAATTTAGTTGATAATCTTCGGTTTATTTTATACAAAAAGCATTTACTTTTACTTGTGTTATATTTAATTTTTATATTTCTTAGAATTAGAATTCCAGCATTTTAAATTGGTTACTCTTTTGTTTCTTTTTAATAAAATTATCTCACAACACTGTGTATGCACGTATTCAACAATTAATTTTTTGTTTATTTTTTGCTTTATTCATCATTAATTATTTTTATTAATTTTTGCAAATATTTAAATTTATCATTCCGATTTCTTTTTGTTCGATTTATTTATTTCAAATATTTATTTACTTTATTCTTGATATTTTTAAGTAAACTACATAAAATAAGGTCCAACAAAAACAAGAAAAACTATGTTTTTATATTGAGTTTAAACAAATTGTCAAATAGTTGTTAAAGAGAACGTAACTGACGATTTCATCATTTCTACTATAAAATTAATATACAAAAAAAAGAAATCATACCAAAATGTTATTTAGTATTGTTACTATTACTGTTGTTGTTGTTGGGGATAAATTTGATTTATTCTTAATATCTTTTTATTTATTTTTTTTCGCTTTTTTATCATAGGAGGGGAAGAGTGTATTTAATATTTATAAACATGTGCGTTTTTATTTGCAGATGGTGTTGTTGTTGCTTATTATAACTGTTACTAACGAACTACATATTTATTTCCGCTACTTATTTTTGCAAAAATGTATGATTTGTTGTTGTTTTTATGAATACTTTTTTGCAATTAGTTTTTAAACGCACAATCGCAGCAGGTGTTTTTTTTTGCTAATGTTGCTGCTGTTGTTCAGTGTGCACGTTGATGATTGAGAGAAAAAAAATACTTTATTTGAGAGGCGTTGTTGCTATTGTTGCTGGCTTTTTTTCTTTTTTCTTATTTGAAAGCGGATGTAAACAATCAAATCAAAATTTTGTAGTAAAACGCAAAACACAACAACAATTATTATTAAAGAGCATCCAAAAATATGAGAACACTCACACATAAACACTCATTCATTTGAAATTTTTGAACGGTCAGTTGTGAGGACATCATTATCATATCAATGCAGTAACACACACTCCCTCACTCAAAATATTTTCAAAAATAATTCTTGTTGTTGTTGCCTCTAATCATATGCACACACACACACACACACACACACATTCATACATACATACATATACTCGTATGCACGCATTAAAATTTATCATCCATTTTTAATGCAGTTATTTTTCCCAGTTTCAAATACTATTTCTTCGTATTTTTTTATAATTTTTCTCTTATACTTCTTTTCTTATAATGAATTTACTTTTATTGTTGCTGTTGTAGTCTGGTATGGGGTATTTTGTTGTTAATGTATTTTTCCTTTATTTGTTTGTTTCTTTTGTTGTAAGAAACGCGCGGTATTTGTGCAATAAAATACAGCGACGTGCTTAACGTTAATGTTTCGTCCTCGAGGAATCGCGATTACAGAATGAATCTGAACGTGGCGTGTAAAGCGTAAATGGTATATCTCTCTGGCCAACGACAATGACGATGACGACGACGGCGTTTGTATACAAACGCTTGAAGGCGAAAAAGAAACAACAACTAAAAATTATACCAACAACAACTAAACCAAGCGCACATTAAAAGCAGTAACACAAGCAAGCTGACACAAACACAAGCACAAACACACACACACACACTTAATTCAGCAAAGAATCCAACAGTGGAAGCAACCATTGACGCCGAATCAGCAGCACTCATACATTCTCAGGCAAAATCAAACAAAACCATTTTAAGAAACTCTTACAAAAAAAAGAGCACAACTGAAAATACAAAATACACTACAAAAACAAAACAAAACATATGCAGACAAGTAAAATAATACAACAACAAAAACACTAAGAGTTGTGGAGAGATACTTTTAATATAAGTACTCTTCTCATTTCATCTAGCAAACACACAGATGCACATATATATATACACATATATAAACAGTCAAATAAGTAAAACTTACAGCAAAAGCAGAACAATCGAAGAAAATGAAATTGAGAAAAACACGTAGAAACAGATGCACACACTCAGTCAGATATTCACACACACACACATGCACACGTACATTGCATGTACTCTCATATGAAATTATAGAAATTAAAAATATAACCAGTGTTACCGTTTCCATCGTTGTTTTTTAAGATGGGTGTAGATCTTCTTTATTCAATAGCTCAGTTCTATATGAGAACTAAAACGTTAACTTTACAATAAACCTTGAACATTTAATTGTCTGCCATCCACTTCTTTTTGTTTTAAAAAATATGTTTAAAAAAGCTGCGAAGCTTTTAACACTGAACGACAGACAGTTCTTAGTTTCAGATACAGATCGATCAATCTGATCCAAAAATTGGCTAAATAATTTACTTCAAAAATCAAAATTCATTTAGTTTACTTTCTAACTTCGATTTCTTATTTTTTTGGATTTTTGAACAATAAACGTTTCTCTGCCATGGCAACACTCAAAGCATAATAAGAAAATCAGAGTAAGAGAGAAAGAGAGTTCAATAATTAATTACGTATTTCTGTAAGATGCAATTTCGGTAAAACGAAATATTCACATTGAATACAAAAATAATTATAAACAAATTTAAACATTTCAGAAACAAGCTAAAAAATTTATTAATATTATATTACATACGTATTTTAAATGTGACAAAAAAAACTAAACATTAGAAAAATTGTTGAATTATTTCTTAAGCAAAAAAAAAATATTTGTATATAAACACAGGTGATATAAATTATTCATTTAATTGGTTTTAATATTTAATATTTTAAATTAAACAAGTAATATTGTACTAAATATTGTTTTTGTTTTTTTGTTCAACACTTAACTTTGGGGGAGCAAAATTTCATCATCAACCCCTTAATTTACTATACGTTGGCATGTTTATTATACACTGCCAATGCATTGGCGTATTGTGTATGAGTATTGTTTATGTTTATTTTATTCATTTACAAAATGGGGGAATGCTTCTACTTTTCAACTCAAATTTCTGCTCTCAACAACTCAAAAAGAGTTAAAGAGAGAAATACTTAAAGAAAACACTGATATAGTGTGACTAGAGGTGCCAGATAGTTTTGATTAAAAATCGGCATATTTAAAAAATAAACCAACATTATCGGCACTTCGATTTAAAAAAATCGGCAAAAAATCGACAAATTAATATTTTCCATTTTAAATACGATAATGATATTTTTATTAACAAAAACTAACAAAACATTTTATTGTTAGTACCATGGTCACATTTGCTTGTCTAAATATTCGAGCAAAAAAAATGTAAAGCAAATTGCAGGGAAATTGGGTATAGCCAACAACAGCGAACTCTATCAAGATAACGATCTCAAACACACCTCAGGTGTCACAAATCTTTCGTTGATCTGTAACTATTTCAAACTATAAGAAATACCCGCATTGAACCGAAAAATTTATGTAATTGAACATTTTTTTTGCATGAATTGGCTAGGGGAGTCCATCAAAAAGAGTCGGAAGCTTAAAGCAAGATTGGCAAAAAAAAATTTTTTTAAAACCCATTTTATGTTTTATTGTTTTGCACTCTTGGTAGGACCAAGGGAACGTTATATACTACGAGCTGCTAAAATCGCGGAACACACTGCAATTACTTTGTTTGTACCTTGAATTATGAGAAAAATGGCCTGAATATAAAGACAAACACGATAAAGTTATTATCGTGTGTGACAACGCTCGGCGTCACGTCGCAAAAATTGAGAAAAAATTTAGAAACGATCAAATGCGATATCTTTCCGTATCCGCCCTATTTTCTGTACATTGCTTCTTATTACCACTTACTGTTTCGACGGATACAACATGATTTGACGGTTCACCACTTCACCTCTTTCGAAAATATCGAAGTTAGTTCAAAATTGGATTGCCTCAAAAGACGAGATGTTTTTTTTAGACAAGATTCGAAAATTACCTGAGAGGTGGTGAAAAGTTGTTAGCAATGATAGACGATATTTTGATCTACTTGTTAATTCATTACCTTTTTAAAACCTGGGTGGTTTAATTGTGTTATCGAGTGGGTTGCCAACACTGGCTTAAAGTGTCTATTAGAAATATTGAATTCCATAGTGCCGGAAGTATTTCAAAATTCTTCAAAATCAATTCTAAGAAGCTATCTGTCTGTTCTAATTACAAAGGATATGAAAATTCTTGCTAATTGGCTAATTATTGTATTTTAAGCATTCATACGTTACTGTGTCCTATTATGCTTTGAGTTAAAAACATTTGGTTATATATGTAGCAAATATTTCAGTGTTCTCAAAAATTGTAAATTTTACTAAAAAAAAAAAGTTGCCGTGTTTTCAGATTTTCTCGTATAATCGGCATTTTTAGAGCAAAAATCGGCAAATCGGCGTTTATTAATTTTATGGAAAAAAATCGGCAAAATGCCGATAAATCGCCAAATATGGCAGGCTTGAGTGTGACACTGTGAGTGTCAATTTTACAATCAAAACAAACCAAACGAGAGAGAAAGATATTAAAAATAGAAAACATACAACGTTGCCAGAAGCTTTGGTAAGAAAATCATCATTTGGCGAAAATAAACTCATATTTTCAAAAAATAATTCATCATTTTCGTTCAATTTGTCAATCATAATTCGTGCTGTATTGAAATGTGTTTTTATAAAAAAACTATCTTCAGAGACAAATCAACAAACAGTTTTACCAAATTTGATGTGAAAAGCAGCCGGCAGAAGATGTACTGCTTGTTCGGTTTGGGGCCCGGCAGCATCATACGACTGTGCTTCTTCAAGAATTATAAAAATCGAAACGTTACAGTCAATAAAGCAAGACACCGTGAGATAATTACCGGTGTTTTCTTCGCCACAAATTGAAGAATTGTACTTCGTTGACAAGACGGTGTCACATGCCACACGGCACGCGATACCATGAACTTATTGAGAGGTGAGTTTGAAAGCAATTCATCTCAATCAGTCTATTGGCCACCAGGATCATGCGATTAAGTCCCACTAGACTACTTTTTGTAGCTGCTGCGTAGCTGCGGGTAATATTTACATTAAATAATTTTTAAAAAGAAACGAGTATTTCACTTTTGCAAATTTTCTGTGTTTATTATCTAATCTATTTCGATACATACTTGGTTTTATTTAACTTAACTTTTAAAAATGTTCGTTCAACTTTTTCGAAAGAAATAGATAGAATAGAAGACTTACTAAGA
This sequence comes from Wohlfahrtia magnifica, assembly GCA_023159175.1. Taxonomy (NCBI): domain Eukaryota; kingdom Metazoa; phylum Arthropoda; class Insecta; order Diptera; family Sarcophagidae; genus Wohlfahrtia; species Wohlfahrtia magnifica. The sequence continues at coordinate 1,003,342 of JAKWBJ010000527.1, forward strand.
CGAAGTTCCTAATATCCTTCTCATCAGTTGAGTTGGGAAAATTTTGTATTAACTTTGTCAGAGACAATAATTTTCTATTTATAATTTTTAAAAGGTCAAGACATTAAAGCCCTTAAAAAAAGAAATCGTTAATTGTTCAGGGATTTTTAGTTTTCGCACTGTTTTCACCTAAGAAGTTTCGTTGAAAGTAATTAAACAGTAAATATGTATAAACTATGGTTGGTAAGAACCCAACCCACTGGGTTCTATTGGGATTTTTGATGGATGTTTAGGGTTTTATAACTGCGTCTAAATTTCGGAGCAGTAATTACTTCGTTTCAACCATGCTGTACTAGAAAAGCAATCGAAATATAGAGACGGACATAATTAAGATATATTTTTGCTTGACAATTCTCGGCTCATGTTGCACAAGTTGCCAAGCAATTGTCAGCAAAGATGAAATGAAAAAATTTGTCACAGTCGGCGTATTCTCCGAACATTGCCCCTTCGGCATATTCGCTGTTTCGATGAATACAATATCTTTTGGCATATCCTCAAATCAGAAAAAGAAATTTTTCTGTGACAGGATTTGGAAATTGGCTCAGAGGTGGGGAAAAGATGTAAGCAGTGATTTGGTAATTTTGTTTTGATAAATTTGTTACTCCATTATCTTTTTTGAGCTAAGAAAAATGAACCGAATTAACTTGTTCTCCGAATACATAAATTATACTTATTTTGTTGAAAATAAACTACCAAAATCCTTAAATAAAAAAACCCGCCAGAATTTTTGGTAAATATAATACCCAATAAAACCCAGGTTGGTTTAAGTGGGTACCCAGTGGGTAGCCAACCCTGGAATAAACGTACAACAGTATGTTTGCCAAAAAAAATATACATAAGTGTTACCTTCTTTAATTATAAAGTTTATTTTTTAATATATGAATTAGTTACCTTTTAATGGCCAGAAACAATGATACATTTTTGTGCAGATTAAACACAGAGTACTTATTAAACAAAAACAATAGGCCACAAGTTTATTGACACAAAATATTTTTATTTCTAAAATTAACTACTGATTTTGTATTTATTATTATTATTTTTTTTTTAGAAAAATTACATTTTTACAATCCAAAAAAATCAGCGTTTTTAAAACTAAAAAATCATCAATTGAGGAAAAAATCATCAAATCATATTTTGGTGAAAAAATCATCAAAAATATTATAAAACCATAATTCTGGCAACACTGAAAATATATCGTTACTTGCACGTTGTGCGATTTATTTTTTCATAATTTTAAAATTATATTCCCTTCTTTTTATTAATAAATTTTGCAGTCAACAACCGATGTCCTGTACGATTGCCTCTTGTAAATTCCTTTTGCCGCAGACTAGTATTTTAATCAACTAAAAATTAAAAAAAAATTTTTTACATTTTTGTTTTGTTTATATTCTGTGTTATTATTTTTTTTCTCTTAAAAGAGAGAATTCTAAATGAGTAGCAAAATTTGTAGAAAAATAATTTTACTCTGCATTTTTTTCTTCTCTTTATGATGAATATTTAAGTGTTGGTATTTTCATCTTTTGTTCTTGGGTGTGCTTTTTTTTTGTTTTATTATTATTCTTGTTCTTGCTGTTGGTTTTCTTGTTATTTTAATTTTATTTGATAAATTTTTTCTTTGTATTGCAGAAGAGAGCAGAAAGAGAAAATAAATTTTAACTTAAAGTAAAATAAAAAAGAGATAAAAAAATAACAATAAATAATGATGATCAATTTTCGAAACAAAGAATGAAGAAAAAGTCTTCGAGACAAAGAAAATAAAAAATAAATACAAATTTTGTACTTACAATATTGATTTTTTATTATTTAAAGCATAACCACTTACCTAAAAGGAAAAAAGACAAAAGATTTTAATAAATTTTAAAATAATATACATACTAGGTACCTACATAATAAAAAATAAAATTAAAGAAAAACATTCTTGAATTTTTAAATCAATCGAAATCAAATTGGCTAAAATCTGAAACCTTATGCCACTATTGTAAAAATATTGACGTTTTAATTGACCTTTTCTATTAAAATAAGGACTAGAACACGCGCAAGAAATACCTATTTATCTCGTATGATAAAACTCTAAAAGTTCTAAGGTGGCGTTCCTTGGATTAAATGGTATCTACTTCTTTCGCTTGCTTTGGGTAAATTGTGTACCTACCCAGGTACATATATTCTTTTTTACAAAATGTTTCTGTAACATGAGATAAATTAGTGCGAATTATTTCCGAATAAATTCTCAAACTGAATTCTATTAATAAACAAATTTAAAGTGGATTCTTACAGATACATATGTAAGTATATGTAAATCGTTTTTAAAAAAAGTTACTAAATTAGGAATTTACTCGTATTAATAAAAAAAGGAAAAAATGGTCAATTTTTTAATAGTTTTAAGTAAGCCTCTCACTTAACACTCAGTGTAAACATTTTTGATTTTTTTAGCAATGGTTTTTAGAATACGTAATTATATTTGCAAATACGAATTTATTCTTTGATTTTTTATTAATTATTCAAAACAAAAATACATAATATGTACTTACTAATAAAAATTATTGGACGACCCTATCTATTGTTACATACATACACGCATACAACGTAATTAATTTCCTTGCATTTATTTTGTTATGCTCTCTCATATTTCATTATTGTTTAACTCATTTTGCCCACGACTTTGTTAATTTTCTTATGTAAAAATAAGAAATAACAACAATAACAGAACAAATAGAAACAATGACGATAATTATAACACTGGCAACGTTATTATTGTTGCAGCTGTGTTTGTTTACATATAAAGATTGCACAAAGAGGGAGATAGAGAAAAAAGAAAATATTTTCATACTCATCAATATATTGCATTTAGTTTTCATTGTTGTTTTTCTTTAATTTTTGCTTTTATTAATATCTCTATCATTTCCTTTTATTACTACGTATTTTGTTGTTGTTTTATTTAATTTTTATATTTACTTTGCTTTTTGCATTTAAAACAATAAAAAATAAAAACAACTATAAGTAGTTGTTGATGTTGTATTTTGTGGAGCATTTATTTATTAAACACCCACTATCAAACCCTCTTCTCTTTTTTTGTTTTTGTTTTTACATTTACATTTTATTTATGCCGGCAAAATATACGTGTGGATTTGAAAATACTCACTAACACTTTGATACCTCTGCATGCAACGTAGTATATATGTATGTATGTATGAATATGATATAAAAAAAGAGTACAGAACTGAGTACTGGTTATAACAAAACAGCCAGCATACGAAGAACAAGGCAAAGACGAAATATGTAAAAACAACGGCGACGATATCAGCAAAAGCTTGGGGTCATTATTCTCTTCGACGCTAATGTGTATACACACATGCATATACATGAAGAGTTTAAAGGTGTATTTGCTCCATCACAAACCCACCAACCAAACCAACCATCACCAATTCTACCATTTCTAGCAGCAGCAATAACAGCAAAAACATGTCTGTTTACATTTTCATCTTCACCACTTTAATTTTGTTGTGTTTTGCTTTTATGCTGTTTTCTTTTTTTCTTCTTCGTTATTTTACCACCGCTAACTCATCTGCGCTCGCGCTCCAAATGAGGCTGCAGCTACTTTTGTTTAATATTATTGTTCTTGTTATTCTTGGGTAATTTCATTTTTGCTGCTGATGATGGGGCTGATGAAGCTTTCCATGCAAACAATGTAATAAAATTCAATTATTCTCCGTTACGTCTTTGCATTTTATTTCGTCTTTTGTTTGTTAGTTTACTGGCTGGTGACTGGTTGTATGGTTGTTTGGCTGCTTCAGTGGTACAGTGTGTATGGAATAGAATATTATTAAAAAGGAGTAAATAGAATAACAAAGGCAACAACAACAATATGATTTTTTTCTTCGTCATTATAAATAGGCAGCAAGCAAAAGCAACAACAGCAAATTAACAAGAGTTTTCTTTATCAATATTAATGTAGAGGGCGATGTGATGTGTTGCCATCATTTTTTTATTTTTATTTCATTGTTTAAATTTTTTTGACGTTGCTGATCTTGAAGTTTTATTGCAATTTACTTGAATTTTTTATTCCTTTTTGAAGTAACTAATTCGCTGTTTTTTTTTAATCATAACTAATATTCGCCGAATAAAATTTTCATTAGAAAAAACACCTACATTTTTTTAATTCGAAAAATACAAAATTAATGAAAAGTTTCATTTTATTTTCGCATTTGTAATGATCTATTGAAAATGTTATGTACAATAACTAAAAACAAATATTTTAGTTCCTATCGCTTTAAGTTAAATATTAATCATTAGTTCAGGATAAGGATTTAACCCCGTACTGCATGGTGTATCGTCTGTGATAATACATCGAAAACTCTTCTTTATGTATTATATTGCCACATAATATTTTTCAATATTAGTGCAATTAACGCTTCTTATCAATCGAAACATTCAAAAGCGAATCATTCCAATTTATGTTTCGCTGTTTTGAAGTAGAACGTATTCCAATAGCGACACTCCTAATCGAGCGCAACAAATGGGAAATAGGTAGAATGGGCCATAAAGCGCTATTTTATATATTAATTCCCATAACATTCCATGAAGGAACATGGGGGCTTCTCTCAGTCCAGCTCCGAATGGCAAATGCATTTAGAGAGGTTTTCAATAGTAGTAATACTCATAAACCAGTTACTAGCTAATGTTATGAGCTATAATACCGCTGTCGAAAAATTTTTTTCTTTTTTAAGATGGTCTGGCCTGGTAGTGAACCGACAACGACACTAAAAAAGTTTTCCAATAATTTTTTCATCCATCAGTACTAACAATTTCTTCTCATTCCATATTATATTCGCCATTCTTAGGCCTGGGCTTGTCGTCTCTAGGTTTGAGCGAAAGAGTAACACATTTCCAGATAAAATTCGGGGCTCCGAACGCTTGTCTTGCCTCTTTTATTCTGTTATTTATATCTATTTCAGAGTCCTCAGTTGATGTCAATATGCAACCAAGGTCGATAAATTCCATCACTATATTCTGCATGTGTTGTCTAGGGTTTTCGTGTTGTGTTTTCGGTGTTTATGCGCATGAATTTGGTTTTAAAGCTATTTTTGTAATGCATTCTGAACTGCTGATGTGTTAAAATACTTACATACATCACCAGCTCAGTCAAGATCTTCCAGCCGGCCCCTAGCCTAATCGAAGGTATCATAATTGTGTCCAATACGATATTAAAAGGAAAAAAGTCAGTCTGAGTGTAAGATACGACATGAAGCATCGTCTTAAATGGCCTTAATTAGATCAATTATTTCTATAGGTACAACTATGCCGATGTCCATATTGTTTTGTGAGATAGGGTGTTGAACGCGTTTTGACGATCGATAAATGTAAGGTACAAAGTATTGGTAAACCAATTGTATTTGAAATAAATACCTATCAAATAAAAATTTTTTTCATTCAATAAAATATCTTCAAGGAGAAAATGTGTTGCCGTTAAATTTTATTATATATATAAAGGCATTTTCATCTATATTAATTGATGTGTATTGGCTTTAAAACACCTGTTTTTTAATTCACTTCTTGATCAAGAAGATCAATGAATTTTTTTCCCCTTCAATTTACTATTTACCATAATGAAGAACTTAAACTTTCAAATCCTTGTTTGCTGCTAAAATTTTCATACTCAACGCTGATTTTTGATTTTCACGCTTATCACTTTAACAGATTGAAACATAATGGGTAAGATATAACATCAATGATATAATATGAGAATCGGGTGAATTTTGGTTTTGCTGTTATGTGGGATTATGTAAACAAAAATTATTTATTGGTATGTGTTGTTAGTCATCGGCATTGTTGGTCCATATTTCTGTCAAAATAAGACGATTGGTGTGCATTATCGACATATGCTCAACGAGTTTTAATTTCCATAAGTGTTGTTTCAAAATCAGATTATCGAAATGTTATTTCATTGATAATATTGACTTGTTTTTTGGCCTCCATTTAACATCTCTTGAGCATTTGATGGTAAATGCAACATATGGTATATCATTTAGTTCTTAAATTTCTTTTTTTTAAATTAATTACTTATCATTTCTCATATGTTTGTTTGCAAGTTTAGACTATTTATTTTCTGATTTAGTATCTAAGTTGAACTCTAACTATTTATGACCAGTTAGAATCTTATACATAAAAATGAATGTATGTTTGCATGTACTGTATCTCTCTGTGTATCTATATACATTTCAAACATTTAAGTTGGGCAGTGCTACGCCCATATTTATTTGTCTATATCGAGCCATAACCGCCAAAAAGACGAAAGCGACAAAAAACAAATTTTTCAGGAGAAGGGTTTTTTCAATATTTTTTGTTCTAGAGTAATACATGACTCTTTTGTTTTTGCTGTAAAATCACAAAGGTACATTTTAGAGCTACAAAATTTTGTATGCTGGTGGGAATGATGAAATACTATCGATTTTTTGAAAAAATGTTTATCGTTTTTTTGAAAAAAAAATGAAAATCGATAATCATGGCGCTTACGTCATTTTGGCGGTTATGGCTCGATATCTTTAAAATGGCAACAGTAAGAGTTTCTAAATTTGTTCAAAGTCAAAGTTTGGATAAGCGAATATTGTACAAAGCACACCGGGTAAAAGCTATATATTTAGTATGTATGTATGCATCTTATGTATAAAATTGAATGTGTGTTTGTTTGAAGACTGTATACAGTTAAAAAGTAGATTCTACAGTGTTTCTCTGGAAGGATTTGGATTGGATTTAAACTGGAAGGGGTTAAAATAGGAAAAAAGGTAAAAAATTATAACTAAGATATTATTTAAGATAATAATTAAGATAGGAATAGCGATGCACGCTAGTAAAGTATACAAATTTCTTTTTCACTACATTTAAGTTAGGACTTAAAAGATTATATTAAATTGTTAAGTATAAGCAGTTTATGGCTCAACCCTCTAATGCACAAGAGAGGTTTTTAGCGGCTTTTAGGTGTTTTTTTTTTTGCATTTTCTCTTAAATGTAATGATCCACTTGTAACAAAATGATCTTTTTGGAAGCCTTACATTCCACAGCAGCGTTGCCAGAATAATAATTTTATCATATTTTTGATGATTTTTTTCTATAATTTTTCTAAAAAAAAATAAATCAAATAAAATATCAAAATATCATTTGGTTTTTAAAACCGAAAAATATTGCGTCAATCAATTTGTAGTTTATTGTTTTTGTTTGCTATTTACCCTGTGTATAATCTACACCGAAATGTATCATTGTTTCCGGGCATTAGGAAGTAACTTCAATAGCATTTTTAAGATATGTAATTGGTAAAAAAAAGTTCTTTTAAGTTTCATAAGAGGAATTTAGTACGAAAAAGTGTCAATTATGCATGTATGTATATTTATGTAAACATGTATGTATTCAATTACTTTCAATGTAATCTCTTTAGATGAAACCAGTGTGAAAACTATAAAACCAATGAATTTGAATATAAAGAAATTTTGAATTTGACGTGATTTGAACGAATTTGTTTAATAAGAGCTTTCATGCCTTGACCCTTTAAAAATTAAAAATAGAAAACCTTTAGATTTCCATTCAAAATTTGTCAAAAATTTAATGAGTATTCCTATATCTTCTGAAAAAGTTGGTCGAATATATTCATGTCAATTTAAATAAAACCAAATATCGAAATAGATTAGATTTTAAAGGCAGAAAATTTTCAAAAATAAATGAAGTATTTGTTTAGGGCGATAAGTGAATTCATGTAATTTTCTTGTTAGAGGTTATTTCACGTGAACGTTGCGCGAGGCCGCCGTAGGTGGTCCATCTGTCAGCTTCAATTCTGACATTATTTCTCCAGCATATCTGCCGGTATCTCACCAATAGCGGCTGTAATGTTATCTTACAGGGCTGGAATTGTGGTTGATTTGTCTATATACGAGAGTCTAGTCTAGTTGGGTTATATTGCATGATCTTGGCGGTGAATGAACTGCTCCGAAATGTGGGATAAGTTGTTCACTAAGCTCGCTCCGTTTATGGTGTCGCCGGTAATCATCGCACGGTACCGTCTTACATTTACTGTAACGTTGCGCCTATTGGCGGCTTTTGAAATACCGCTGGCTGCACTTGTTGACATACCCATTGAACTAAAAATGTGCTTAGTAGCTGAGGATAATTTTTCGATGCGAAACACATTCCTCACATAGTTCATGCTTAGTTTATATAACATAATAAGACATCTGTTTTTTCTTCTTACAAAATTAATTGTTATTACATGTATGTTTTTGTAATAAAATATTTGAATGTTTTTCGCCAAATGATGATTTTCTTTCCAAAGTTTCTGGCAACGCTATACCATCTTTATGATCTGTTTTGTTTTATTCCACAACAGCACTGAAATAAAGTTCAAATTGGAAAACCATGGGTTGTTTGCTAGTGCATTTAAAGAAGACCGCAAATATTTGTAATAAACTTTTTTTTCAAATTTTGATTTTATATTAAAATTATTTTTAAGAACTATGTACTAATTTTACCATAGCAAATAGTAGAAAAATTATTTTGATATAATTTTTGTGTAATTATTTTTTTAAATATTTTATAATTATGTAAGTATATGTACATATGTACATATGTATATGCATATGTATGTATGGTATATTAAAAAAAAGAAACGAAAATTTAAATTTTTAATAACATATTTTATTACTTTTGCTTAATCCACTCATATCACTCTTAATATTTTAATAATCAGCCATGAATGCATTTCCAGTTATAGCAGTTATTGTTTTTGTTTTATTTCTCTCTCTTCACCGTGTAATGTAAAATCCTCTCAAGGGAGAAATAAATCGACCCAATCCCCAATAAAAACCCCAAACGAAAACATATCCATCCAAAGAAATACACTTACTATGCGCAAAAAAATAAATTACACAGTGAGAGAGAGAGAGAGAAAGAGAGAGAGAGAGAAAGAGAACATCAGTAAAAGAGAGCAAAAATAAACAATAGAGAGATTAAAATAAAATAATAATAAAAAATATTGTAAAATGGAAAAAAAAAATTACAACGTGAATTCAAGTAATAAAAGCTGTTGAGAGGAATTGTGGGTGCCAGGTGGTGTAGTGGTGGTAGGGTGTAAATTTTAAGGTGAACACATGGGGATGGAGACGAAATTACGTACACTTTGTCAGCCAGATGATAAATATTTTAGAGGGCAAAAGTGGTGAAACTTTTTTGTTGTAAAAAAGTTTTTTTTTTTTTAATTTCAGTTGGTTCCTGTGTGCTTTAAGTTTCTTATTTCCCATTTCTTGTTTTTTTTTTTTTTGTAATTTTTGTATGAATTTCATATACAATTTTTCGCATAAATTTATGAGAAATTATTAATATTTCTTCTTCTTTTTTACAATTTTTTGTTGTAAAAGTTATTTGAGGCAAAAAAAACCTAAAGAAAAATAAAGTAATAAAATATGAAATATTATTATAGTTTCCTAAAAACAGCCAAAACATTAAATGAAATTATTAAAAAAAAAGTACAAATTTAGGAAGAAAGAAGTAAAAAATATGTCGGTGGCAATTTATTAGAATTAAAATCTTGGTTCCTGTAGTAATTCTTGATTTAATATTTGAAATGTCATAAACAATTATTTGAAATGTTTGAAAATTTTATTCTCTTTTCTTTTCCGTTAATTTTGCGTCTTTCTTATTTCATTACATAAAAGAAAAACTAATTGAATCAAGAAAGTGTAGGAGAAGACATTTTGTCAACAGAAAATTATAATTGCATTTACAAAAGCTTTTTACAATAAATACAACAACTATGTATTTTATAATTTCACCAATGAAATTATTATTCTATGTACGAGTATACATATTATTCTATGTATACTCACTCGTACATATAAGAGGGAACTATAAAATGCGTTGTAATTGATGTCCTCTAAAATGTGTCAACCAATTTTATTGTGTAATCCATTAGACGAAAGATGCGGTTGTTATAAGTCATTTGGTTCTTGAGATATTGTCGTTAGAGTGAACCCCTTTGTATTGCATAAGTTTTAGTTGAAAATGAAATTTTAACTTTGTGTGAGTTAGAAAATATTTTTAAAACTGTGTATGTAAAAATCATGTATAGAAAGCTTTCATTTGGTGTGTGGCATCACTATTGTTCCACTGGGCGGTGCCACGCCCATATAAAATTTGTATTTATATGTCTATATCCTTTAAACGGTAAGAGTCTGTAAATTCAGCTCATATAACTTTGTGGTCAACACAAATCATCAGTCAAAAATTGGGCTGAATTGGATAAGTGAAGTAGCAAATATTGATTTTTAAATGGTCATCGTTAATTGTGGCAGGTTCTGAATTTGGTCTAAATAACTAAATAGTTAAAACACATCATCTGTCGAAATATGTGCGAAATTGAATAAGTGGGTGTGGCATCTCCTATAAAAATTAAGTATTAATTTTTGTATAGCTAGAGAACGATTAGAATGATAGGTTCTTAATTTGGTCTAAATGAAAAAGTGGGCGGAGTCGAATTAGTGGGCATGGTATCTTCCATACAAATTAAGTAATGGTTTCTGTATATCTTGAGAATGGTGAGAGTTAAAGTTTCTAAATTTTGCTTAAATAACTTGGCAGTCAATACAAACCACAATTTAAAAGAAAATATGGTATTCAGCATGTGTAGAGGACGGTAACAGTTAGAGCTTTCTTTATCTATCCACATCAGTCAAAAAGTAGGTACTCGTACAACACAAAGGCTTCCAGCAACGCGGGAGGGATTACTCCAGTAGATCATAAAAATTTGAATTTAAGAGAAAGGTAAGGTGATTTTTTTCTTCTTTATCTTAACAGCTTATGAAGATCATTGGTAATTTTATAAGCTCGATTTCGTTATGCAGTACCCAGTAGTAATCCTAACAAGCACTGCCATGTCATGCTTGACAACACTTAACAAAGCCTTAGTTATCATGTTAATCCCACTGCCAAACCTCCGAACTCTCAAAATATTTTTTCATTCCAAACAAGTCTTAATCTGTACCCGACTAGTCACTTCATAGCCTAAATATTGATTTGAATATATGGCATGATTGCTTACGAGAAACTTTTTAAATCAAAATTCGTGTTAATCAATATCAATTGTGTGGATTAATTGAAATTTGTATTAACTTTTACCAGTCTTGTCTTGTCATTCGAATCAAGTTTTTCTTAATTTTGTATGTCACCTACTATACAGATAAGGTTTTGCCTTGGAATCTAAGGGAAAAACTTAACGTACTCCATCAAATTTATCATAATAATGAGAACTGTACTTTGATACGTAAACGTGAACAGAAAAAGGAACATTTTTTTGAGTCAATCAACATCCTTTATTCCTTTAACTTTTTGAGAATGCGTGACTTCTTCATCTCAATCCAAGAGTTCCAGATTATTTTACACGTTGCCTTTTTTCCTGGAACTCTGCGGATTCCAGTCGGTAATGGTTTTGCAGATCTCATATTGCATTTTAAAAATCATATTCGACACTGGGCGTATCCTACACTTAAGGAGCAGGTCGGTATTGTTATTGAAGTTTCTACAAAACAGCAACTGTAGATAACCATGTCTCATACCAATACAGCAATATAGAGATCACATTTGACCAAAATATTTTTAGTTTTATTTCCGTTGAGAAAGCGTTTCACCGCCAAATTTTTTGTGAAAAATCCATCGTAACTTCAGTCATCATAGCGTCCACATCAGCACTTGTATAATCGTTCGACCTAATAAGTGTCAAGGTATGTGCGTCAAAGAATCCACAGATTCAATTTGGATGTTTTTCATGGATAAATGTGTAGAATTGTTTGACCTGATGCTAATGACCTTTGTCCTATCCACGTGAATTCTCAGCTTATGTTTATCCAACTGTTCAGCAGACAAATGTTGTCGGCATAATCGAAATCTGCAAGCTGCTCAGACCCTTCTGAGTTAATTGGAACAATATGAAGTTTGCATCAGATAATTTTTTATTATAACTACGAAAATCAGTACATTGTGGCTGCACTATTTTTTAATTTAAAAACTATTGAAAACAAATAATCTTTGAAAATTAAACAAAAATAGATTATCTGAGATTACAGTTAAAATTAACATTAATTAAGTTAATTTTTAAATAAAAGAAAATAACATCGCTTCAGTCGTTTAGGCAGATCCTTTTTAGAATCCTATAAATCTGTGCTTGTCAAGCACATATGTATGTACATTGTCATTTTGTTTTTGTGTGAGTTCGCATCCGCTCTCTCTTACTTAATGCACTTAAAGAAACTTATAGTAAAAAAGAGATATATTTATCATAAAAGTATTAAAATGCATGTGAGATAAATTGAAGTTGATTTGAAGAAAGAAAAATAAGATAAATATTTATAATCCTTATAACATTAGTAAAAATGTTTTGCTGGCCATCTAAATATTCTGTTTTACAGAACAAATTTTTCGCTAAACTAGAATTTGCATTAATTTCGCAAAGTGTTTTTTCAGAGGCTGATTGTTTATGTTTGTTTTTTTCCATTTGTGAGCGCATGTACATGGGAGAGAAAGAAACTCAACTTACGCCACGTAGTAGTGTGACAAGCACTGCTTTAATATATTTAATGTTTGATAAATGATAAAAGGTTTATGCAACATTTTTAACCGGCATTCTTTACCCTCGAAAAGTTTTCCCATTTCCCATAATTGCAATCATGAATAATTTGTCCTATGTAATGTATTCCACTTTTCTGATCATGCAATAGGGAATGATAGCACTGCAAAAAAATCTCGAGTAATGAATAGTTTTTCCCTCGAAATGTATTGCCTTTTCCCATAGATTTGTTCACACCAACGGAGATTTTTTATTGGAATATTTATTTTTTAATATATTTTTTTAAGTTATTTTGGAACTTAAAATGTTAACATAACTGGGAAATTGCAAAAACGTGGCTTATTCGGAGTTGCTCCCACCTAAAGCAGTGTCTGGCACAACCACCTGTCTTTATTGTTACTGAGAAATTATGGCCAATCCTAAATCCATTTTTATGTTAAAAGCCGAATACATCACCCAGTTGTACTTTTATTTTTTTAAATTCATAAAACTTTCGTCAGTGAAATGATAGCTTGTGAAAAAGCTATCATCATGAAGCTTACGATAGCAATTTTTCTTCGAGGTGAATGAAAATTTCATGAGAATAGAAATTTCCCATGTTATTCTTGTGGTATAGGGATGAATGTACTATTTGAAATGATACATTTAATAGTCAGTCACTGATTGATATTTTCAATAATACCGTTAATGAATTCCAATAAAGTCCAGGGCAAATTAACAAATTATTACTAAATTTTTGAGTAAATTTAATAAAGAAAGCACCACTTCCTTATTGTTAGCAATACGGAGCCATTATTCCAAGTTTGTAAATAGAACATAGTCCGAGAGAGCTAAATTTGGCGAATTCATTGATTTTGGCCATCACCATATTGGAGGTGTGAACTGGTGCATTGTCTGGATGGAACAAAACTGTATTTGCGGCTTTTTTTTAAATTTCATCACTTAAACGTTTGCAGTTAATTGTCTTTCTTTTTTGAAGATTGTTTTTATGGAGACCTTTCAAATAAAAGGTACAATTGGGCCTTTGCACTGTGTAAATAAAAATATATCATGTTTTTGTTAAACTCTAAATGTATACTTTTGTTAATTGTCTATGTACAAGTTGGGCTTAATTTATTAATATGTAAGTGCTTTTATAAAATCACTTTGCTTGTACAAAAAGTACCAATAACGTGAAAAAAATACTTTACGAAACTTTCGACTTTCAAGTGGTACACTTCCTGACATTTTATTGTTGGGAGTTATCTAATTTATAAAAATATGTCTCACCTGCTGTCAGCTTATGGTTCTAAAAAGCCAGAAGTTGTTCTACATAGCATACTTATTTGATAGAAACTACAATATGCTGTCAGAATCAACTACATACCACCTTGATCAAAAAGTTCCCGGAATTTATTTTGAAAATTAAAAATACAAGTTTATTCATCTAAATCTATATTGTCCACTTCAAAGTAATCCCTATCGACTGCAACACACTTATGCCAGCGCTTGATCCAATCCTCGAAACATTTTTTATATCCGGTTTTCAGTATGTCCATCAGTGCTTCCTCTCGGCTGCTGAAACGTGTTCCCCGTATTGGTTTTTTAAGTCGATTGAACAGAAACAGAAAGAACGTGGTTTTTTTTTTTGCCTTGGCTCATTTGGTGAACGCTGTTCATTTGCCTGTTGTCCGGATTCTCATAAACACACGTCTCGTCTCCAGTAATGATCCTTTGATGAATGTGGGATCCGATTCAGACTCACAAATCATATCTTTTGCGACCTCAATACGGCCTCTTTTTTGCATGAAATTGAGGTCTTTTGGCACCAACTTTGCTGCTACACGACGGAAACCCAAATCATTAACCAAAATGTCTTGGACGGATCCATAGACAATCTTCAAATCCTTCACTATCTCTCCGATGGTTAACTTGCGGTTATTGACCAACATTTCCTTTACTTTATCAATGTTTTCGTCGGTTTTCGATGTCGATGGTCTGCCATTGTGTTAATTATCTTCGATAGACTTACGACCACTTTTGAATTGCTCGTGCCACTGGAAACCGACCGTTTTCTTTAGAGAATCGTTGCCGAAACACTCTTTCACCGTTTCCAATGTTTGCGCACCATTAAATCCGTTTTTTACGCAAAATTTAATACATGTTCGTTGTTGCAAATTTAAATCAATTTCTAAAATTGTAAAAAATCGACAACACACATAGAGATAAATGTACCCTTGGCTACGTAGCTTTTGCAAATGTCAAGCTATGACGCTAAGATTTAGCGTGAATGTTAACAGCAGATGTACCAACTTAACAAAAAAAAAAACTTCAATAGGAACGATGGTACTGCCACACGGGGGTTATTCCGGAAACTTTTTGATCAACAAGAATTGAAAAATGAATTTTAATTTAATCAAAAGAAAAAAAAACGATTGTTTGTTAAATCTGACTTTGTGTGTAACTATTCGGTTTTTGAAATAAATTAAAAAAAATATTTTTAATTTCATTTGACGAACAGCCTTAATATTGAATTTAATTTTCTTTCTGTACTCTATCTCATTCAATTCTCTGCCATTCTTTATGCAATTAATGTAATTTATGCAAAAGCACTACAAACATTAAATCAAGGCAATAATAAAAATGAAAAAATCTACACATATTCGCGTTCTCTCTTATCTCTTCTTTTCTCTTACACCCTCTTTAACAAAAGAACCTATAAAGCTGCCAGATAAATAACGTGTAAATGATTCAAATTTTTTAAGGAAAGAAATCGCGCAAACTTTTAAAGTATCTTATCAAAGACGTAAAAGGAATTCACTATAATGTCTCGAAAATGGGCACATACTACATACATATGTATGTTACATATAATCAATATTTAAACAAAATGTTTGCTTAGCATGACAAACACTCGCAACAGAAATCGAGATATTTTTTAAAGTAATCGTAGTTTGGCAACAAAAAAAGTTATTTAATTTATGTTAAAACTTTAATCCTTAGAAAAATAATAAAATGAAAGCGTTGAGGTTATAATTAAGGAACATGATTCATGATTCGTTATCGTCTATCGTATAATATTCAATATGGAACGATTTTAATTAAATTTCTGTATTATTGGTCTGTGCTTACAAACCAACGTGAAGCGATTGCCAAAAATTTCGCATATAATGTATTAAACGAAATCATCAAAAAGCGGATCAACTGTTTGAATTTGAGGCGTCCACTTAAATTATATGCTTTACTGTATAAATTGTTGAATTCGTTTCTTGAATCGTCTGGAATGAATTTTTGTAGGTGCTTTAGATAAGTATGTACGTTATCCTATTGTTACGAAAATGAAAATGCTAAAGACAAAATTCACCACGTCAGAGACTATTATGAGCTTTTAGCTAAAAAATGTTTGGCTTGTGACAAGGCTTAAAAAAATTCTAAAATTATCTGCACTAATTAAAAGTGCTGCCAAGTGCATGTATCGGTTACTTTTTGTGTTATTTTAGACTATTTGAATTAACGGCGAAATATAGAAGATTCCGTACTAGAACATTCTAAACTAAGATTAAATACTATAAAAGCGGCGAATTGCTGTTGGTCAGTTAGTTAGTTGTAAATTGGCTGTCAAGAAGTAAAGCCTGTTTAAGGTGCAAATAAAAAGTGTTTTTAAAAGCGAATTTGGTGTATTAAAGTACAGTGGAATTAATAAAGAAAGAGACAGATTGTAAAACAACTAAAAAATAGAGTTTTATTTCATTTTAACGCAATAAAAACGAACTCAAACGTTTTAAAAAGTTTAAAACGTAACACTATGTTAGTTAGTTTATTAAAATCGCTAAATCGTCTTTATCGCTTTTACGAATAATACCTAAACCCGTCAACTCTGACTAACTGTACTGACTACACTTCCCACCCATATTAAGAGAATTAAAGTAGGTATGTACGTATGAGTGTGCACTTATTAAAATATTAACCCAGCAAGCATTATGACTGACATTTCCTCGGTCACTAATTCTTCAATGATAAAATCTTTTATAAAAGAAAAATTAAAGGACAAAGAAATTGAATTTTACCCGGTATTAAATATTGAAAGGCGACATCACTTTCAAGGGCGGATTGATATTGGAGCTACCTAAGTAGGAAAAAAATTTTTTTTTTTCAAAAACCATTTATTTCTCTTTATAGTCTCCTTTTAGCTCAATACACTTAGTAGGACGATTAACCAACTTTTTTATACCATCTGAATAATACGATTTTGGGAAGTCCTCAAAATACGCATTAGTTTCGGTAATCACTTCTTCGTTTAAGATGAATCTTTTTCCTGCGAGCCATTTTTTCAAGTTTGGAAACAGGAAAAAGTCACCTGTGCGTTGTCTTGAAGAAAGAGCACTTTTTCTTTTATTATTTATTTTTTTAAATTAAGTAATTAAAATATTTAAATGTTTTTTGGTAATATTATTCGCTTTTAAATAATTTATTAAGAAACGCTGACATATGTAGAAGGAAATATTTCCATAAAGTGTTTCTATAAAATAGTAGTTAAGTTTTTTCCGTCAAATATTTGACAACTGTGACCGTAGCTTTACACGCAAGAAGTTTATTGCTTTTTTCTACCATGGATCAATTAAGCGGAACTCAATTAAGCTTACACTACGGAATTACTACTATTGAAAACTTGTCTAATGCGTTTGCTAACTGTATGTCCCTTCATAGACTAACAACTTAACGATGTCACAATTAGGTTTATTCTGCATGTAGCGCCATATTTTTTTTTTTTTTGAACCATAGCTTATTTATGTATATGTATGGTTTCTTGCTTTGACCATAGAAAACCAGCTAATTTCTTTAAAAACAATAAAGCAATGGAGTAGTGTCATAAACCACATCAAAAAGCCAATCACAGTGAATACTAGTGCTAGGGAAACTTTGTCGGCAATTGGAAGTGATAGAAAGTATTTTTAAGAATTCGAGCGAAAATGTTTGATAGTCTTAAATGTATTTTGATTTCATTATTCTTTCTCTTCCACACGTACTCGTTATATTTGATTTTTTGTAATAAAAATAATAAATTTAAATTCCGTTTAATCAAGGGAAAAATAATACCAACAACAACAACTACTATAGCAATAATTATAATATTGTAACAAAATATATATACGCGTACATACATACATATATTTAAATTATGTAATAGCATATAATTAACATCATTATTCAATGGTTGTTGTTGTTGTTACTGTTGTTATTATTATAATAACAGAAAAGAAAAACAAAAAACAAGAAAATATAATTTATTTTTCTTTTAGTACCACTAATGAGTATTTTTTATTTAATCATTTTTTTCTATTTTTCTTATTATTACTTTCAGTGTCATCAGCATTTATTTCAAAACTCTCATCTGCTTAATCCTCTTCCCCGTACGTCATATCATATTTCTTTCTACTTTGCTGCGTGTCTAAAGCGCCTTTAAAACTTCAATTGTTTCTTTTATAGAACGTGAGAAGCTGTTGGTGTCTGTGCTCATCGCCTCAGGCTGTTCATTTCGGTTTCTTCCTCCAACATATGTATTTTTAGCAAATTTTTTTTCTTGTATTTAAATTATATTTCCTCTTACAAATTTTGCATACCTTTTATTTATTTTGTATTCTTTTAAATTTATTTTTGTTCTTGCATTTTTCAATTTCAATTGCCTTTGCTTTGTTACAACAATGTAGAAGTACCATAACCTTTAATTACAGAAAAAAGCAATAATTTATTAATTTAATTTTAATTTGAGTAAAAATTTAAAAATTATTATTACTTTTTTTTGGTTAACATATAAAGACACAAATGTCTAAATGTTGTTAAAATTCAACAGTTTGATAATTCCAAACCTTTATATATATTTATATATATAATATATAATATATAATATATAATATATAATATATAATATATAATATATAATATATAATATATAATATATAATATATAATATATAATATATATATATAATATATAATATAATATATAATATATAATATATAATATATAATATATAATATATAATATATAATATATAATATATAATATATAATATATAATATATAATATATAATATATAATATATAATATATAATATATAATATATAATATATAATATATAATATATAATATATAATATATAATATATAATATATAATATATAATATATAATATATAATATATAATATATAATATATAATATATAATATATAATATATAATATATAATATATAATATATAATATATAATATATAATATATAATATATAATATATAATATATAATATATAATATATAATATATAATATATAATATATAATATATAATATATAATATATAATATATAATATATAATATATAATATATAATATATAATATATAATATATAATATAATATATAATATATAATATATAATATATAATATATAATATATAATATATAATATATAATATATAATATATAATATATAATATATAATATATAATATATAATATATATAATATATAATATATAATATATAATATATAA